>JAUTDX010001065.1:0-83553 GCA_030844895.1 Ambrosia x helenae | reverse complement strand
TGAACCAACTGAATTAACAGAGAGAACATACGAAAGAAGCCAGCTCCTGACTAAGATCATCCATGAAATTTATCCTCTATCTCCTCAACCCAAATCTTCGACTCGGTACCGTTCCAGTTAACAAGGACATTCTTCATTGACTCCTGGCATTCGAGCCGACGAAACCCAGACTTTCCCAGCCATATTGTTCGTCGACAACCATGAGAAGTCCGATTGTGTAACCACCCTTCCAAATAACTGACCAACACGGTCGAAGAAAGAACTTTCTCTCAGCTGTAGAGGCATATGACATACCTTTAAACAGACCACCCTTTCAAACTCGATTCTTTCCCCGTTCCATAGAGTAGCGGTTAGAAGTATGTTCCCCCAGAGCTCCTCTTTCCTATTGATAAACTCGATGGCAGTGTGTTTGTCCCTAAAAACCAACATTACCTTCATGCCCCCAATCATACTCACAGGGCTCTCCTCATATCCTTTTGTCTTCATCATCCCTTTAACTTCCCGGAGAGCCTTAACGTTAGCAACCTCACCATAACCGTCCTGTTAATGCAATGCTCCGGGTATAATGAACCATTTCCATTCAACGTAAGAGTTTTAATAGTGTTCGACGACGACGGACCTTTCTCCCCTTCTCTAACCACCCTGGAAAAGCCGGCCCCCCTTATTAATCGGAAGTTCGGAACATATCTAGCATTCGTTTGTAGAGGGAGGCCATGCCTCCTCCCGCTGACGATAGTCTGCCTGGAACGTAGCCGACTTTCCTAACGTTGAAAATTCACCGGACCAGTCATTCTCCTATTATCCGTGCCATATTTCGCCACCGAAACACCAAGTTTTGCTTCATCAATCTTGACGGTGTTCATGTTTCCTCAGCACCTCATTCAAGTTTTTCACCCCAAATATCTTACGAAACCAAACTAGTTCCCCCTCGCGTCTGTTTTCCGAGCAACGTACGCATCCTTGACTATACCATGTTGTTGAAACGCCTTCCAAGTAATGAATCGGTGACTTCCAGCCGCCCGAGATTTTCGTTCAAGCTTCGCCATGCTAAAGATTGTTATAGTTTTTCTTAAAAACATATTATATTATAATATATACCATGGGGAAACCATAAAAAGTGAGGAACCACTAGTTTTTCATGTAATATAAAAGTTATAAAAACATTTTATTTAATGTTTTTCGGAGCTTTTGTATATGAATACAATGTAGAAGCGATATAATAAAAAAAATACTACCCTAAAAAACGCATACACAAGCATGGAAGGCTTTTGAGTCAGACATGGTGATCGAAATCTAGAAGATCGTCCTCCCACTTGATCCCATTGACCTTTGCATGCGGTATATAAGACCAACTTTAGCACATCTCCTGGCATCTTCTTTAACTTCTTCTTGAAACAAGACGCTTGCGAAGTAGGTTTGTTTGCACCAAGCGTTCCTTCAAGATTTGATACCATTTGTCACATATTTGTTTCACAGAGCATATCTTTACTTAGAATCTTTAGGAACTTCAACCAAATCAACATGAAGAACCTCTTTAGCCTTCTTAAACATTTCCTCCTCCAGATCTAGTATCCTGATATTTTCATCATTAAAGTAGTACTCTGGATATTCCTGGTGTGTTATGTCCCCGATTTCCACATCATTGATACATGGATCAAGTTCTAAAATTGTTGGTGTCGATTTTTCAGTCTAGGCCTCTCCTAATGTGATCTTGAACACCCAGCAACTTCTTCATGAGTCATTTTAGAGGGGATTTCACCTTCTTTCCAAATCTTTATGCTGAGGAACAATAACAGGATTTCCATTGTCGTCATAAAAGTAGAAGATTATATAGTCGTTCCAATTAAGATACTTTCAATACCCTTGAATGCCTTTGGTCTAGGGGAGAGCATTTGGATTGGACCTACCCAAACCGTGATATACCCGACCCGAAACCCAAAATTTCATGAATGTAAGAACCGACGACTAGCCCTATAAACTCATTTCGGGTTCGGGTATTATCGGTTTCGGAGATAAGGGATATAAGGAAAGACCGAACCCGAATTAAACTTTTGCCAACTGAGTTTAAACCAACTGATCTTCAATCACACAGCTTTATTCAGTGTTCACTACAAATAGAAGATCAAGAATAGCAGAACATTAAGGATGACAACTCATTTTCTCGGTTTCTTTAAGCTTGGAGAGAAGTGGGAGACAGAGTATTACTCGAAGTTTCTGCAAAAGGTTTTTTAATAACATAAGTTATTAGACCATGTATAGTGGGGGGACTTTAAATTTAAGGCCCTCCTCAGTGATTGGTCCACGTGGCAGATGAGTCAGCATGGGGTGTTTAAATAAAATGGGGTGTAGTGTGTGTGTGTGGGGGGGGGGGGCTTAAATTTAAGGCCCCATCCTATGATTGGTAGTCATTATTATTATCTTTTAAACTAATCAAGTAAAAATAATAAAAAGACAAAAATAATATTAAAAAAAGTTACAAATAATATTAAAACCACACAAATAATATTAAAGCCATACATAGAACATTACATACTCCTACATTAAACATTGATTAAAACATTACATATTCCTAAATTAAAACACTTATTAAACCTAAATTACTTAAACACACCTACGGAAAATAGTTATCCCAATCCTCCAGTGTATACTCCGGCGACGACACAGAACGATCGCTATCATGACCGTCCGACCTAGCATCCGAGCGGATGCAGCCATAGTCAGGAGTTGGAAGATAGTATGGTCATCATCCATACTCATATACTCCCCACCAATATCTACTTCGTACCCTTCCTCATTTGGTTCCGGAGTAGGAGGGTTTTGGGTGAGGTTGGGTTGGGTGTCCACCAGTTGTAGTTTCCCGAATCCCATGACAGCCATGGAGTGTACACTATAGGAGGAGGAGATGACATTGATTGAAGAGGAGGAGGAGAGAATACTGGTTGGCTACGTCTGCGGTGAGAGTATCGCCGAAGATTGGAAGGTCTGGCAGGCTCGTTAGGATAACCACCACCCATGTCTTTGAATGTTTGAGATAATTAGTTTTGTGTGGTTTGTAGTTGTGTTTTTATTTGATAGTGGGTATAAAAATATGGTTTGTAGTGTGGTTTAAATATATAGTTAAAATTGGAAAAAAAAGGTAAAAAAACTTAAACGGTAAAAAGAGACGTTGGGGGGGGGAAGAAAATTTTAACCGTTAAAAAAAAATTTAAACGTTAGGTTTGGTTTGTCAAATGTGACGCCATTTAATTAGCTAACTTCTTTCCCGATCGAGCGTTCAAAATGTAGAGCCCTTGCCCCATTTTAGGTTTTAGCGCCCCTACGTATTTGTTTGGGGAGCTAAAATGCTTTTAACGCTGCCATTAACGCCCGACTACAGAGGCTCTTAAATTGTATTTAAATAATTAGACCTTAGGTAGGTCAGTGGAAGTCTACGACTTTTCACTCCATTTTATAGGTAAGCATGCTATCTTCTCTATTTTCAAGGTTGGTGTAGAGTATATTATAATAATATTTATTTTCAAAGAAATGACCAGAATACTTCCTAGAATTTATATTGTATATATCGGATTATATATAATAATTATGTACTCTTTTAATAAAAAAAACTATTTACCTTATGTAATACAAACACACACAAAACCTTTTCTGGCTTTCATTCTTATTACAAATAGCGAAAGCATACTCCCATGAGATATTCATCTCCTTGCCTTTTCATTAATGTTTTTATATATTTTTTTCACTGGCCATAAAACAAACCACCCATTTTTCTCTGGCGACGTGGAATCCAAACTTCAAACACTTCTCTTGCAGCAATGGAGCAACGCTAATAGTTTAAAACTCGTGATTTTGTATTATCTCAGTTCACTATCACCATTCAAGTAAGCTGCAATATGAAGCCACCACCCACCGTCCCTGTAACACCACCATCAAGGGTCACTTAACCAGATCCAACTTTCTACCAACATTCAGTCTCGGTCGGATAACTTCATTTAGTTCGGTCTTGAAATTTTCGGTTACCCTCAATACATACCTGAGGACCGACCCGAACCCGAACTTTAGGGAATATGGGAACCGAAGACCAACCTATTTATATGGAATCGGTTCGGTTTTGGGTATTTTACGGGCCATGTCTCGGTTTTTTTCGGGTCAATCCGAGTTATGCTCACCCCTACTTTGGTCGGCTTGAAGGTGTTGTATCATTTACTTGATGAAAATCTCACTTTTTGAACCAAAAACTCAATCTAAGCTCGTTTCTAACAAATTTTTATATAGAATTTATTAGAAAACACGTTTGAATCCATTTACGAACTCAAAAAACAACATTTGAGCATGACTTTTGATCCAAATCCCAAAATGTGAATAAAAAGTTTATAGAAACTATTTTTAATAAAAAAACTACTCAAGTTTTCAACCGAACTCAGATTTGAAACGATAATAACTATCAAATAAACCTGTGAGTTAAATGACCCGAAAGCTCTTATACCACTCGTAGGATAGTATGTTCTACTCAAACAAGAACGGGATTCGACGGGTTTAGGATCTAATATAAGGAGGAAACAATATATTAGATTTTTATAGCACGGAAGATGATAGAGATTACAAAAATTTAAACGATCAACACGATATGACATTGTCAAATTCCTTTAATTGATACTCACGCAAAGCAAAATACCAAACACCCTCAAATGCTGACACTTAAGGAGACTCAAATGACTAACTCCTCTAGAAGTGGAGAGACTGAGGCTTTTATACTAATGCTAGGTCTTCCCCATCAATCACCTTGCCATGGGGAGAATGGAGGCCTGAGTTAAATCACAATTTTGCCCTCAGGCTCCAAAATTACTAAAATAAGTAAACACCATGCTAGGGACATATGCACTACAATTTCCACTCCAATTAAGCTCTTTTTTGCTCATTTAGCCCACAAAAACATGCTTAACACTAAGGCACAAATAAATATCTAAGACATGCTATAAACAAATGATAAACGACTCAAAATTGTACAAAACTAATACATAAATGTGATTCATTTAGCAACACATCAATAGGTTGGTCTGGTACTATGGTAGGTCGTTGGTGGTAGTGTTGGTTGATGGTAGAGGTGGCTAATGGCGGTCATGGTGGTTGTGGTGGCTAGTGGTGGCATGTATAGAAGAAAGGAGTAGAGGGATAAATTGGGGAGACAAAAGGGTATTTTAGTAATTTTACTAAAAACTTAACTGTGATCTAAGTGGGTTGGGTCTAATCGAAACGAAAATGAAACAAGAGGTACTGCTTTGGCCTTTTTTAAACTATTGGGTTGTGATAGCTATTTTAAGCAAACCACAAGGACGAAAAAGAAATTAACTCTAAATATTTATGCTAAAATAGTTTCTTGCACTCTTGCATTTTTTTATTATTTATGTTATCGCGAACTAATGTTTAAACATAACGTTGTTAATTAGAACAAGTTGGGTTTTAATATATTCAATTTTAGCGTCTGTCGGTACTATACCAATAACATAATAAACTAAATCGTTTCCAACCGAATCCACTACCAGAAAACTGCTAACTTTCCAATGTCGTTTTACGTCACAAAAGCGTAGGAAATGTCCTTTTCTAACGGATTTCCCAAGAAATGAGTTGTAAGAATAAGGCTCGTGGGAAATGCATAGGAAATGTCCTTTGTTGTCGCTTTTTTTTAGCCTTCTTTTTTTGCGTTGGTACTTTGTGGGAAAATTGTCAGGGTATATATACATACGTAGGAAAAAATCTAGTTTTCTAGTAGTGATCCTTACCGCAACGCACTTGAAGAATATTACTAGTTTGAGAAAAAAGCGGACCATAGGAACTATTTATTTTATTACATCTTTTAATTCAACTATTTGTTAATTTTATTATCTCTTTTAGTTCTTCTACAAAACTCCTTTTACTTAATTTAATTTTAAGTTATCTTGTTTAAAATATTTGAGACACAATAATTGCGAAAAAAGAGTAGAGAAGATCTATTCTCCTAATTAAAGGCTCCAGTTATTTAGACAACTAGGGTTTTTATTTGCAGAACCTCAAATGGCCCCAAGGCCTCCACGGCCCGTATAGTCACCATCCGACAAAAATGACGGCCCGTCAAGGCCTCCACGACCCGTCATCAAGCCCTAATCCATTTCCAATCATTGGTAATCATTGGCAATGATTGAATAATGATTGTTTGGTTTTTTATAAGTGTAGTGTGGGTGTTTAAGATGGGTTAGAGATGTGAATATAAATGTTTGGTTTTTTTATAAATGTTATTTTTTTTATTTGTATAATAATTATTTTTTATATGGATGTGAATATGAATGTTCGATTTTTATTAACGTTTATATTGCCAAACTAAACAAAACCAAAGATACGAACAATAAAAAAAAATAAAGCATAACATTTAAACATTTACATACAAAATAAAACATGTTCAAATAAAGAAACGATAATATTCAAAATACAAGATCCAAATATACAAACTACAGACCCGACCGGTCTGGCTGACCCGACCCACCCGGCTGACTGGTGGACGCCCCACCCTGCTGACTGGTGGACGCCCATGCGGCTGCAAACCCATATGTGCTCTCCTATCATTCTCACTCTGCACCAACCATCGTATATCCGCCCGGTCACTAGGACGTAACCGCTAGCGAGGGCTCTATCATAAGCCCATTGTTTCATCTCTTCAACAGACCCGAATACCTGAAAATTTATACAAATGTCTAGTCTAATTCATACTACTCTAAATTATATACTACTGTAAATATATACTAGTTCAATCCAACAAACCCTAAAACGTGTAAAGATATACTAGTGTTAATAAATAAACACACCTGCTCGGTTTCATACGAAACATCCGGTTAGGTTCAACTTTTATGTTAACACATTCATAAGCATCTTTCTGGTTGTCATCATCTGGGTTAGAGCCGTTATAATCTTCCTCGAAGTCCTTAGCACCACTCCCGCGTGAATGGTAACTCTCGTACGTGTACTGCGGGTAGCTTGGTGGCACGAAAAATGACTCCTGTTCCTCTACATATTCCTGGTTGAGATCGGACAGCATGTTCCCGTCATTACCACGAACCCCGGATTTAACCTCCTCTTCACCAACTTGAACCCTGGGTTCATACCCTACACTTTCAGAGACATAAGACTCGTTCTCAGACAGGTCAACGGTTGAAAAGCTTTGTAAATATGACATCGTGAGACCGGGAAGTCGAGATGGGACGAGGGTTTTGGTGGTGGTGATTTTTAAGTTTTGGTTCAAATGAGGAAGAAGCTGATCACGTTTTGGTTAAATCTGAGATTATTACGGGCCGTCGAGGCCTCCACGGGCCGTGGAGGCATCTAAATGTCTAATACACTTTTTACGGGTCGTCGAGGCCTCCACAGGCCGTGGTGAAACACCTTTTCAGACTTTTCAGTCTGAACTCCCTGCTTTTGTAGGGAGTTCAGACTGACACCTCGTACCTCGTATCACGACGGGTCGTGGGGGCCTCCACGGCCCGTCGTTTTTCACTTTTTTGTATTATGACGGGCCGTGGAGGCCCCCACGACCCGTTGTTTTTCCCTGATTTGGCCAGAACGGCCCATCAAGGTCTCCACGGCCCGTATAAAGGTTGTTTGGGGTTTTTTTTGGGTTGTGTGGATAGCATTAGCATCACCCTAATTAAAATAGCTAGGGAACAACTCATTAGTTTGTTGGTCATCATTAACTTGTGCGAATTTCTCGCGATCCTACTCTCATCCAGATTACTTTTTTCTTTATATATATATATATATATATATATATATATATATATATATGCGTATACCACTACTACTCTCCTGAAGTTGTATTAAAATAACTCATATTTGAAGTTGATGGAAGACGAGTTGATGAACAACATGGGCGCTGAAACCGAAGACGAAACAACAACAGTTGCATGGTGTAGGAATATCTGTTAATGCTCTTCGAAAGCACACATCAAAGCGTGTTGTGGACCTCTCTACAACACTTGTGAAAGAATGGAAACTCATGGTGAAGGAATGGATGAAAGATAGTGAAAACATGCAAAAACAGAACGGTGGTGAGTCAGAAACAAACCTTAAAAGCCCTCCACAGAACGAGAAACGATCATGGATTATGCGAATAAAGTTGAAGAAAGTTGAACCAAAGGGGCTGGAGACTCCTGAACAGAAAGTTGAAAACGATAAGGATGATGGTGTTGCTAGAGTTTTGAGGATTAAAGGGATAATTGATGATGAAAATGTAGTGAATCAGTAGTGTTGGAGTCGTTGATGAAGCAGTTAGAGATGAGTTTATCCGTGAAAACCCTGAAGGAAACAAGAATTGGAAGCTCGGTTAAGGTACTTCTTCAGAAACATGGGTCTAAAGATATTCATCAGATTACGTGGGGGGCTGGTTAAAAAGTGGCAAGGCATGATGGATGAGTACATCAAGAATGAGTTGAGTTTGAAGACCAAAAGAAAGGTGGAGAGGGTTGATTTGGAAGAAGCGAAGAACCGAATGAAGGAGGTGATTGAAGAGAAGTTTAATGCAAGAAAGAGAGTGTTGGAGAAGGCTTATGAGGTAGCAGAAAAGATGAAGAAGAAGCGAAAAATACAAGTGAACATTAGAAGGAGGTAATCTATCGGGTGGATGAACTGGTTTTACTTGTGAACATTTTTATAATCAAACATGATTGAAGTGTGTATATATATATATATAGTATAAGGCTATATTGGAAACCCTTGTTATATAGTAAACTCTGGAAACTCTAACTTCCGAATTTTTTTTATGAAAATTTTAGGGTATGTAATATACATTTTTTAAGCATTTTGAGCAAAAAAAAAATCAAAAAAGCGCCGAACGTTTTTTTTTTTAAATAAAAAACGTCTTCTGTTAACATATATTTAACGCATGGTTAACACGTGTTATTTTCGCTTACCATGTGTTAGTCGAAATTTTATTTTTTAGTTTTTAAAAAGTAGTCTGCGCTTTTTTAATTTTTTGACCCAAAATGCTTAAAATCAATGTATATTACTTGCCTATTTTTATCAAAAAAAAATTTGGGAAGTCAGAGTTTACCGTCTAAGGATGGGTTTCCACGTTATCCTAACCCTATATATATATATATATATATAGGGGATGGTTATAATGGAAACCACAAAAAGTTGAGAAAACCTTGTAAACTCTATTTGAGCCATTGATCAAACTAGATGGATGGTGTGGATTGAATCTACATATTATAATAGAAGAAAGGACATTAAAGTAGGAGAGAGGTATGAGGAAGGGTAGTTGAGTAATTTGGCATGGGGTATGTGTTGGTTACTGCATGAAACTTCAGAGCACGTCATATCATTCCCTCTCTCTATCAATAACATCTCCCTCTCTCTTCTTGCTTATACAAACATCCCAAATTCAAATTATCGACCCCTGTTCTCTCTTGTAAAGCATCCTACACACAGTGCATGTTCATTACAAAGCAATATTCTTTGAAGAAACAACGAACAATCCTCAGTGATTACACATCAACGAAAGGATGAGATCGTTCATGTGGAGCCTATCTTCGTTTAAACGACGGTTTGGTTCGAAGAAAAATTCAAAAAGGTAGGTGTTTAATGTTTTTATTTAGCATTACAACCATTATTTTTTTCTATAAAACATTTGGGGGTTCTCGAGTTGGGTGTAATAAATCTTTGAGTTTGGAGGTTTTTGAATTTGGAACAGTGGATATGGCCTGAATTGGGGGTTTTGGGATTTGTTTTTTATTCTCTGTAAAATTACATGGTATGTTGTGAATGTGACACACTAATCGGAAATTAAAAGTTGAATACGTATATACTTTGTTTGAAACAGGAGGAAAAGAAAAGTTGTCATTTTGTCTGATGATTCCACATCAAAAAGGCATGTTAAGCACAAGAGCAAATCAACTACTGGCCATGAAGAAGCAAAACGTCAACTAGGTAGGTGTTACATACATTATGGATATTAATTAGGATATTTTGCTTTATAAATTATAGGACTGTAATTATAGTGTGATGTGGTTGTATTTTTAGTTTTATTAATGAGGATGTTTTATATATAAATGTTGTGATGGTAGATTATGATTCAGACACATTGCTTGTCAATTTAAAGAGGCTGTGTAAAAGAGTCGTGAAAGATTGTCAGGATGCTGATCCCGGGCCATCTAGAGCGAAACCTTCAGATGATGACGAGGGAGGAGAAACATCCATTCAAGCGTCTGCTGATAGTGATGCGGACTTTTCTGGTGCAGAAAAGAGTGATGATGATGAGTCGAGCGTGAAGGCGCATAAGGGTAAGGGTCGATATTAAGAATACATTTTCACAATATGTTATGTATAATGCTATGGTTTAATTGGCTAATTGGTGTCTTATGTGTCCAGCCGAGAGGCCTTCCTTCTTTTGTAACAGACGTCTTCGACAAGCGGCTAAAAATAAAGGTTTGTATTAAATGGTTTTTGGATACTTTTCCTGTTACGTGTGTAAATGAGTTTTAGATGTTCTTGTTTAGCAATATGGTGTTCCTGTATCCTGAATTATATGTTTTGCAAAAGCAGAAAAAAGGCTAGCATGTGGAGCAGTTCAAACAAGAGCAAAGAAAGGTTGGTTTTACAGTACATAATAAAAATGTTATTTACAATGCTATTTCTAGTAAATATGTAGGACCTTTTAATAGTTACATGTGTAACAGGTAAACAAGCCGTACCTGTGTATGATGTGTCATCAAGCTCGCCGGTTAGGATAACCCGATCAAAAGCACGAGCAATAGAGATATCATCTGAAAAACCAAGGGCCAGAAAAGTCGAACCAACAAAGCCAAATAAACGTAAGAGGGCGGAGAAAATGTTGAACGATGGACTAGAGCCTCGTAAGCAGCGCAAAAGATCAAAGTTGAACGAGTGGCTGGGAATACGTACTAGATCATCACCAACACAGTTTACAAGGTGCATACAAATACTAAGTGACGAACAACGCCTAGCAGTGAAGGAAATGGGGTTCGGCCGCCTGCTTAGTCTAAAAATGGATGGGATACCAGCGAAGTTAGGGCATTATGTTGTTGATAACTTTGACCCGGATAGTTTGGAGTTGACCTTGCCGTCTGTGACCATTGCCATTGATGCTGAGGTCGTGCACAAGATACTCGGTATTCCAATTGGAGGGGTGTCTTTCAATGCGCTGGAGAGTAGGGACGCGCATGATGAAGGGATATCTAAATGGAAGAAGAGGTACCCGCCGAGCAGATTTATATCTCCAAAGCAAATGGTTGATATGATTGAGAAAGAGTCCAATGGTGAGGATGATTTTAATTTTCGTATGGATTTTATGATGTGCTTCTATACTATCATGGTTGACTGCCACAAACAAGGGAGTTTGAAGGACAATATACTGGACTATCTGACGGATGACTTGGATTTTGCCGGGCTGGACTGGTGTGAGTTAGTAGTGGAGGTTCTAAGGAGTTGTAAAAATGGTTGGAGACGAGACAGTTTGGATCCACCTTTTACAGGCCCGCTGACCTTTTTGACGGTAAATTATTTTTAACGTATGTTACATACTGAAATAGGGTACTATTAACAACATTTCTTTACTTGTATACAACAATTATTTTGCAGCTTTTATACGTCGATAGTTTTAAATGCAAAGGTATAGATATTGATTCGTCAGTGCTTCCTATGAGTTTCTGTTTCTGGACATTCCAAAGGTTAAGAGACCGAGAAAGGATTGAAATAAAAGGAGGCGGTTTCGGAAGGGGTACTATGAAACCGTTGACTTCGTACGAGGGTTTGAAGGTTGGATTAGATGAACCAAGTATCAAGGTTTGTAACATGTTGTGTATTAGCTATGTACATTTCGTGTATTACATATAAATATTATACTAACAGGTAACGAATATCAAAAACAGGAAAGGGTAGCAAGTGTGGGGGATCTAGTAGATGTTTTGATTAGAACGAAAAAGAGGGTTGAATCGGCCATCTGCAAATTAGATGAGGAGTATCTAGGTAGAGAAGAAGTTGTGGCTGTCAAGTCTAGGTATGATGCTTTCATTAAAGACATGGTGAAGGCGAATGAGGCCGAAGCTGTTGCGTGTGTAAAAGCAGATGGAGAAATCTCCTCTGTTTTAGCAGCAATAAGTAAATGCAGCACCATTGCTGCAGGTAAGTTTGATGTTTATGACGAATATATAATTTTGTAAAGTATAAATACATTGAATCCCAACATTGAATATATGTATCTTACATCAGCAGAGAAGGCTGGACCAAGCAACCAGAAACAACTAGATGAGGATGATGGTTTTAGTTTGGGTGAATCGCCGCTGAACAAGTCGCCAGTTACATGCTCAAAAAAGAAAAACGGTGATGGCGCGTTGGACGAGGGGGGGCATTTGAAAGTCCAATAGTAAGCCAATACAGAAAGAATTTGCATGACAGTGAAAAGAAAAAAAATGACGGTCAACAACAGGTGTGGAAGAAACAGAAGGGCAGGAGATTTTCAAAAGTGAAGGTAAAAGAACACTATGCACATTCCAATCATTAGTAACATTGTGTTTGACTGGTTATGTCTTTAACATCTGTTAACAGGAAATGAAGATCTGGCCAAGAATTTAACCAGCAAATTTGCTGAGGTTAGTGAAGAGGGGAAACATGAGCAGCATGTAGCAGGACATTCAGGGGACCTACAACAAGAAGGTAAGCAGAGTAGCAACGGTATGTTCGGTTACATACGCATAGTATTCACATAAGTCAAGGTGTTGATTGTAATGTTATGTGGTTTACCAGATGTCGATGCCAGCCGACAGGTTGTTGAGAATGTGTCAGATAATGTGGTACCAAATGACAATGAAGAGGAATTGCTGAGCACACAACCATTGGCAGCAACACAAAACGAACAATTAGGTAAAAACTGGATTGTTGTTAATAAACATGTAAATCACATAACCAAAATTCTGAAAATTGATTACATATGAAATGTGAATTAACTTTATACACGGGATAATATTGTTGTTTCAGAACCGGATGCGCCAACAAGTGAGATTGAACACGAATTGGTGAGCACACAACCATTGGCTTCAATGCAAAGCGAACCAACAGGTATGCCGTGGAATAGTATAAAATTTCTAATATATAGAATTGTGTTAAGATTGTTGTATGGTGACGTATGTTACGATATCTTAAGGCGGCGCTGTAAGGCCAGAAGAAGCTGCAGACGACAGCAAAGTTGAATCAACTGTGAACATTGGAGACACAAAAGCAGACGAACAAATGCAAGAGGACAAAACAGGTGAAGCAGAGGTGACCACGCTCAGCAATAATGAGTCAGGTATGATATTGTAAAATTTATAAGTACATGTATAGCTCATATGATATGATTGTGTTATAAGTTATGTTGATAATGTGAAGCAGGGTACGTAACAAACGCAAACGCTACAACTCAGTCAGGGAAAAATGATGAACAGTCGCAACAACCTAAAACAGGTATTGTAAAGTCATTTCATTGTGTCGATAGTAAAGCAATTATGTAATGTGGGCGGGTGCGGAATTGTCGTACAGGAGTACAGGTGCATACGGCAGAATCGAGTGATAGGGGCAAGCAGGTTGGTGAAGCGGGGAAAGAAAAAGAAGCAGGTACGATGAAAAAGAAAAACTAAATATGTTTAGAATACACAACAGGGTCGATAAATTATATTTGGTTATACATTTGCAGGAATGACCTGGATATTTCCATATATGTCAACACCAGATGGCAACGATGCGCCAACGTTTAGCTTTGGCCTTACACAACCAGAACCAACAGATCCGGGAGAGTCAGGTTTGAATTCAGTTCTTAAAATGCCAATACAAAAATGTTAGATAATTGTCTGTGTTTTAAACAGTTTTTAATGTCTATCTTACAGAAGCTGTCACAATGACTCAAAAAATGGAATGTGGTTTGACGGACAAAGCAGGTGAATCAGGTATCAACTCTACATGTTACCAATGTAGAATCGCTGGAACAGATTACTCAGCTAACAAAAGTTGTGACATACGTTACAGGTTCTGGCGGTGTGGATGTCAATGAAAAAGTTGATGAGAAGGAGGTTGTTGGCTCAACAGGTTAGATTTAGGCTGTTTTTGAAAGTATAAAATTATTAACATGTGTAATCATACAACTGTTTTTAATGTCTATCTTACAGAAGATGTCACAATGGGTCAAAAAATGGAAGGTGTTTTGAAGGACCAACAAGGTGAATCAGGTATCAACTTTCCATGTTAACAATGTTGAACCGCTGGAACAGATTACTCACCTAACCATAGTTGTGACATACGTAACAGATTCTGCCGGTGTGGCTCCGAAGGCAAAAGTTGATAAGAAGAGGATGTCGGATCAACAGGTTAGATTTAGGCTGTTTTTGGAGTGTTAAAAATGTTAAGATGTGTAATCATACCACTGTTACATGTGTAACATGATTTTCATGTATATTAGGCGGCACAGCCCTGGATGTGAGCAAGGCGCGTGGAAAGGCGAAAGCTGATGAGGTTATAGGTTAGTCCATACCTAAAATTGTAATGTAATTTTAGGTTTCATACATATCGGCTGATATTACTTATTTTGGATATTTAGAAGCGGGTTGGGTTGGTGGATCATTATGTAATACAACACCGGTGTATCCGTTGGTGCCGCCCGTCAGTTCATATGACGCACAGACTCAGGTTTACAATGAGTATGGGGTTGGTGGTAGCCTGGAGGTAGATGAGGACAACATGACATTGGCAATGCGTCAATCAATGATTGCAAAGATGGATGCAACCAAGCGAAACCCCCTACGTGAAAGGAATGTCACCTATGTTCATAAGTCACCGTTTCACATAAGGGGGGTAGATTTGGGAGAGGGGGTCACAAAGGATGATGATGCGGTGTGGAACTTTGTTTACAGGGACGAGGATCCGTTGAATATGTTGTGTGGTTCTGAGGAAAGAAGGAGGGTAGCCATAAAAACCCGGTAATTAATTTGAAGATTGTATGTGTTAATAAATTGTTGACCTGCTGTAACATGTGTAACATGTGTTGTTTTTCGTTTCTGTTTTTTTTGCAGTCTAGAGCGTGGGGAAGAGGTAAAAAATGTAGACATACCAGCTGAGAGATAGATAATGCGCTTGCCAAGTAAGACAATGATTTTTTTGGGAACTTATAAGACTGCTTCCTAAATCTTTCTTGGTTAAATGACAACAGTGAGGTGTTATTTAGAAGTTTATGTGACGTGGAAGCCACACGTAGCATGTTCAAAACGTTGAAGCCGGGGGAGCAGGTGATGGATGTGATTGTTGACTGTTGGGTGGATGTTTTAAACTACGAGGAGAGGTTGAAATCGGACGGGGCACCTCTACGTTTGTTTGTAGGGACAAACGCAGTGGTACGTTATTTAAAAAGCAAACATCGGGTTACATATGTTATGTAACTGACAATGACAGCTTCTTTTTATTTTGTTGACCAAAAAAATTAGGTTCCATGGATGCTTAATGATATCAAGTGTGATCCGAAAAGACGAACTTCACGGTTTTCAGCAGCGATGTTGGTTGCAGTGCCTGGTATGAGAGCAACCGTGACTTCAAACGATATGATATCGTCTTTTTCCCGATCCTTGAAAGGGCCCACTTCTACTTATTGGTGTTTGAGCTGAAGAATATTGCCATAATGCTGATTGATAATGACAAAAAGCGAGGGAGACGAACATGCAAGGATCATGCTGACTTTCACAAAAAGGATACTGTAAACAAATATGTAAGTTTTTATAGAGCATTTGAAAGGCTATATAATAAAACCTTGTTGATTTAAAACAATGTTTTTTACAGAAGCACATGTTTGTGGAGTTCCTTAAAAGCATCAAGCATCCAAAGGCTGGAAAGATCGGAGGGGCAGAAATACATAGGTTGGATGTAGAGTGGGGCACATCTGGTAATGGGACGGATTGTGGTGTATACCTAATGAGACACATGGAGAGATTCATGGGCCTGCATGTACCGTTTGACTGCAAATTCAGTAAGCACTGGCGCGCTAAAGAAGGGGAGATCAATAAGCTGCGGTCCAAGTACACCGCACATATTCTGCGTTCACCGGTTAACACAAAGAAGGGTGAGGTGGAAGCAGGGGCACGCTTGAAGACTCAATCAGCGTTGGTGTAGGTGTTGATGAAAACTCTGTATGATTACTGTGTAGTGTTGGAACTGTTTTTTGGGTGAAGATACACCTATAAATACTAATGGGGTCTGTAATATAACTTAACTAATATGGTCAATTGTCAAACGCCTAACTGTTTTAAGCAGGTAGTATGTTTTAAGCACATGTATTCTGTTGCATATGTTAAACTGTTTTAAGCGGATAGTATGTAAGAATCTTGCATACGATAATAGCTAGCAAAATTGTAAGGTAGTACATAAGAGATGGTTAATATGGTAGTGAGATGGCAAAACAACCTGTTACATACATAACATAGACCTACATGGTCAGACTGACATACCCTACACGTCTTAAACAAACACATGAAAATAAAAACCTACATAAACTGTCTTCCGCACGAAACGTACATAGACGAAAACACATAAAAAACAGTACGACGAAAACGGAGAATAAGTTGCCAAGTCATGGCGAGAATGATCCATACTGCGCTTCCAGGCTCAGCTCTGACTCTTCGCTGTCCTCGCCTTCCCAGGGGTTATAGCTTGCCCACCTAGCGAGGGTATTTGGTGAGTTTGGGCACAATGGACAACCGCAATACTTATGGTCGTACTCAACACCTGGACACTCCAAGTCTGATATTGGTACATCCGTTTTGGTTACCGAGTACGCAGTGCCAACTGACGTCCCTCCATCAACATCCATCTTTGCATCGCCTGATGTTGCGTGAGTACTAGAACCATCTTCCATCATTGTCGTGTCACCGCCTTTGTTCGGTAGTTTTCTATCATTGGTTGCAGTAACATGTTTCGAACCATCAATGGCTTGACGTTCGGTACGCTCCAGTAAAGCCCAAAAATCAGTTACTTTTGAAGTGACCTCCTGATCGACGTCGATCTTCTGTCGCTTGGCTGCATGAGGGTTTGAAGGAGTTTCCATTTGCAAAAAGTGTTTCTTTTGGTAACTTGGGAACACTATTATTATGGAACTTCAATCTACTTAGAGAATGGGGTATAAAAATGAAGTTAAATGATGGGTGGTTGGGGTAATTTAATTTGAGTTTAATGGTATACTTTGCTTTATGTCAAATCAATATTGAGTTGTTGGGTGATAAAGTTGAATTTATATTTTATTCTCTTCATGTGGTATATAATGTCTATCATTATTTTATTAGATTTTGGTACTTCTCTTCCCTACAAAATCTACTACACATGCTCAAACAGTTCCTGTCCATGGGCCCACACAAAGGGATGTGTAATATAATAATAACCATGTCAGTGGAGATTCTGTGTTGCATATGTTACCAATACTGGGTAAAGTAAAACACATAACCTAATAAAAACAACGCACCACATTGTAGCCCCACATTGTATATTACAAAACAAAAAACATCATGTCTGGTGGGTGAGCATCATACATAAACTAGTCAAATACCAAAAAAAACATAGAAGTAGCTGGGGAACAACAAAACATGAAACTGTGGCAACCATGTTACACACGTAACAAACAAAAGGGACTACAGATGTTTCTAACTGTTACCAGAGTCCAACATGGTTCAAAAAGCAGAGATTAGTAATGCTGCCCCATCAACTGCCATCCACTTGTTTTAGGCTTTCCGGTCCTTTGCCGCCGCCTCCTTGGCCCTCTTCATCGTAGCAACCTTCTCACAATTCCTTGCATCATGATCTGTGACATATTGGTGGCAGTTGTTGCATAAGCGTGGGGCCATAGGCATTTTGGGACGCTTTGTGTTGGCCTTCTCACCAGCTCCCGATATCTGCGAGTTTTCCCACAACCCTTGTTGCGTGCCACATCAGGATTGGAAACCACGATTTCAGTATCAGCCGATTGCCCGATAGTGTCTTCCACATCAGATTGAGACTGTTGATTCGGATCGACAGAAACAGGTTCCCTGGATAACAAGTTCAGTTTCATAGATTTCAGCTGCTCAACCAAGTCCGCAAGCGCGCTTTGATCTGTTCTGGCAACATCAACACATTCAATTACAAGTTCAAGTATCTCATTCCTCAACAGAGAACCTGGATGAGTGTCAACACCATAACGGCCGGTGATGGCATACACATGCTTGGGTAGAGTGTCACGTAACCACCTGTCGACAACATATTGCTGGGGGATGCGGTCAACCTTATTAATCATGTAAACTGCAAAGACATGGCGGCACAGGTAGCCAAGACGCATAAAACCTCGACACGAGCATTCAGCCGTTGAATCAGTGCTGTCAAAACGCACCTGCATCATTGTACCAAATGGTAAGACCTATGGAGTGCAACAACTATTAAGAATATGAACATTATAGGTGGTGTATAAATCCAAGTCAGTTTCAGCAGATTGCCCTAATGTTTTAGAACTAACTGGTTACACATGTAGCATAAATTATAGAAGCAACACAAAAACATTAAAGTTTTGACATGTGAAAACCTAACTCACAAGAAGTACAGAAAATCCAAATACATGCAATATAGTGCTTGGTACAAGTAAGTTGTTACTTATGTAGCATGAGCTACAACTAACAATAATATTTCAGATTGGGCAGAAAACTTAAATGACAGAGAGTAATAATCAAAAAGACCTTCTTATGGAGTGGAACAACACATGTTACACATGTAGCAGCCTTTTTTTAAGCATCTGTTGTTAATATTATTAGTTGTTTTAACATTAAATACAAAAACACAGGAAGTTGGAAAAATTAGTACCTGGTAAACGTTGGTAACATAACGACGCTTGTCGAGTTGTGTGACTGAAAAGACGGCCGGCATGTTCTCCTGTTCATCAACATTCGATATGTAGCACGAAAACTTCCCCTTCAAAATCTCCTTCTTAACTTCCTCGAATATAGTATTCGTGTACAGCGTAAACGCATGCTGCTCAATGTCTAAATCTGTAGACCCGAAAAAAACAGTTGATGAAGTTTTGTACTCGGCAACACGCTGACGGTAACGTTGGCTATCGAGGCGGGACTCAAAACATAACATGAACTGAACTAGTGTGTGTGCACTAGTGGAATTGACTTTGAATGCACTGTTGGAACTCTCGCTTCTGGATGTAGTTTTCATCAAGCATGACATTGGAATCTCCCTGAAGTACGCCGGCACCCACAATTCCTTGATTGCAAACATATCGCTCAACCACTGGTTTTCTTCAAGACCAAATGTCTCTAGCAGCGCATTCCATCGAGATTCAAAGGTTGAAGGTTTTATGAAAATGTTCCACACCAATTTATGAATGCACGACCGAAATTCAGTGTTGGCTAAAACATCTCCAGCAACCTAGGTACAAAGCATAAATAAAGGTAGGACATTATAAACATGTGCGTGAGGAAGTTAATATAAGTTAAACACAGAACATGGGTGCCTACATAACATTACCTTGTTGGGTAGTTTTTTCATTATATGCCACATACATAGTCTATGGCGAGCCTCACTGAAAACTTGTGGTACAGCCTGCATCACGGACGGGTCTTGGTCAGTCAACACAAGCCTGGGCTGTGAACCATGAGCTTTTAAAAAACATTCAAGCAACCACACGTAGGAATCGATGGTTTCATTAACTATCAATCCTGCACCAAAGGTCACACACTGCTTGTGGTGGTCCACACCAGTGAAAGGGACAAATATCATGTTGTACCTGGACATTATAATCATGAGTTGAATGTTATTTACGTATGTTAAGTAGTGAAAATTGCAAAACAGAGAATCTGTAACGCACGTTAAGGTAACTTACTTGTTTGTGTTGTATGTTGCATCAAACGACACAACATCACTGAAGGCCTTATAATTCAATTTTGAAATTTCATCCGCCCAAAAAACAGAGTGCAGCTTTCCATCGCGTACCACAGAGTCATAAAAAAAGTCTGGCAAATTTTCAAGCCGATCACGCAAGAGGTCAAGGAACAAAGACGAGTCCCTCTCGCCAATAAAAATCCGAAGCTCCCTACTAAAGTTCTTGAAATCAGAAGCAGTTCCATGGACATTATGGTGGCCACCTTTAAGAGACACTAAGTACCGATGAGCTTTCACAGGTCCAACTCGGTTTAGAGACATGTTATGAATAAACTGCTTGGTCGAGAAAGAAAGTTTCGAGAAATCTTAGTAAGGTCAATGTTATTTTTATCCCATAGCTGATGGTTATGAACATCATTGAAACGAATCACTTTAAACAACGAACCCCCAGAAGTGATTGACAATAACACATGGGCTTGGCAATTCGAAAGGCTGAACGTCGTTTTACGGGGTTTAACAGAAGATTCATCTAAAGTGTCAAAGGTTTTGTTAAACTGAGGTTTACCGTATTTGCAACAACGGATATACTTGTGTGTGGGTTCCCCCATCCAATTCTTGGTTTGTCCCTTCTTAGCTGAAAAACCGGCCTGCTCTGCATATTCTTCATACATTGACATTGCAGCCTCAAACGTCGGGAAAGTTTGACCAATAGCAGGCAAATACCGGGGACTGACATTGGGGATCCAGAATTGGGTGCCATGGGGGTTGAAATAACATAGTACGGCTCCCTGTCTTCATTTTCACCTGTTAAGTAAAAAACATATTAGATTTCTATATTTACGTTTGATCATGTTAGACTTCTATATTTTTTGCAAGGTTGTGTTACATACGTTAGAATTATATATGTTCTTTTATTATGTTGTACTTAAAATATATTAGACACAAAAACAGCTACCAAAAATATATATTCGGACAAAATTTTGCTACAAAAAAGGTCTACAAAAACAGCAGATATGTAACACATGTAACATATATAATGTAGATTCTTGCCCAAAATGGCTATCACCATGTACATAATCATGCTCTGTTCTTGATAACTAAAGTGCATTTTGGAAAAAGTTGCTTACCAAACTCATCCCCTGCATATACATTTTCATTTGGTCCTCTTTGATTCCCATCAACAGGCTCCACTCCATCAACATTCCCAAACAAAGATGAGGACCCAGATGAGGAGCCAGCAGTAAAGCCTGTAAACAAAAAAAAAATATAAAACCTTATAAACCACAATAAAAAATAACTTTGATGATGGTAGTATGAAACCGAATATAAAACATACTAACACTATGAAACCTGTTAAAGAAAAAATATAATCATCAACAGACAATAACTAATGATCACTATAATGCTCTGTTTCTGATCATCGGCTTTAAAAAAATATAAAACCCTATGATCATAAACAGACAATAACTAATTATCAGTAAACAGACAATAACAGTACTACAACATACTAAGCTAGCCTACTAGATCATCGGCGTTAAAAAAATCAGGTACAAACCTTCGGAACCAGAATCATGCTCTGTTTCTGATACATGAGAGGAACTTGAAAACATAATCAGGCGGTGCATGGTTATTGAGAGAATCCACGAACATTAAATGTGGATTCATTGGAGGATTCGATTCCATCGCATGAATCACTTAATGAGGCAATAAGAAGATTAAAACGAAGTTAATGAGAGAGTGAGAGAGTATATTATTAATGGTGAAAAGGGGGGAAGATACATGAGGGAGGTAATAATAATCATGAGAGAGAGAGGTTACTTGACTTTTGAACCATCTAGTACTACTTGTTGTCAGTAAAATGGTTAATCAAAGGAGAAGCAAAAAGACTAAAGTAACCTTTCCCTCCTAAACAAACATTAGTGATGTGGATTAATCAGAACCACTAGTTGGGTTTCCAGGAGTTGTTTCGTTTGAGAGGGTTTTCATTCTACCTTTAGCCTATATATATAGGATCTGGATATTTTTGAGAACCAAGGTGAGTTGTGAGAACCATAGGAACTCACTTTATAACCACATACTTTTTTTAATCAAAAATGAATATGTGGTCCATAATTAATCAACAATAAAAATAATGAATAAAATATTAATATAGTTACACGAGGATAAAAATCCCTTACACCGGTGTATCTTGGCGTAAATTAATGTATATTTTTTTTAATTTTTTTATAGCGGGGTTTACGTGTTTTACACGAGTGTAAAAAAAAGAAAAAAAAAATTTCGCATTTTACGTCAAGTTCCTACGAGTTCTCACAACTCGTCGAGTTCTCAAAGTATCCTAACCCTATATATATATAGTGTTTAGAGTTGGTTAAATAAATATTTTAAGTTTTATTTTGGATTGATTAATGGGAGCTTGAAGTTTAATATGATAATTTTGAATTATTTATTTAATTTTTTTTTGTTTTTTTTTTTGGGGGGGGGGGGGGGGGGTGGACGTTATTCTATGCTATTATGCGATCAAGATTATGTCAAGTACGTTTGGATGATTGGATTATTATATTTTGGACAAATCTACGTAGTGTTTATGATAAAAAAAAATTGATTTTATTCGATATGTAATAGATGTTTGTTTGTGTTAGCTTCCTTCTATGAACGTTTGTTTGTGTTTGTCTGTGTTCATGAACATTCATTTTGTAAATGCATATCTTTTTATTTCCCCATTTAGGTGACAGCTCGTATGTGTGGTTTGCTTTAATTTTCATGTAATAGGGCAACGCATTGGTCGAATTTGTAAATGTGCAGTTAATTGTAGAATATCTCTAGGCAAATGATGCCATTCACCTGGACCCTATGGACAAATGAGAGTTGGGCCTATAAATAGGACCCTTAGGTCTTTATTCCCCAACTTTTACTCTCGATTGTAATCAACGACAAATTAGCATTGCTGAATTTGTTACAGGAAATATAAGTGTGTTAATTGTTACCGTGTTATCCTAAATAACTATCAAACATGCGTGTATTGTTTCCGCATCATACGTGTTAAGCATATTGAATCAAATTCTTGTTATCGCGTTCAAATGAGAAAACGATCCTATATATTTATGTTTGTTTACATTCGCTTTTGTCCGGTAACCAAAATGAACAAACAATTAAACATAATCAAACACGAACATAGTTATTTTCTTAATGAATGGACATGGACAGAAAATCTCGTTCGGTAAGTGTTCATGAACAGTTTGCGAACACATTATTTATTTAACAAACAAACACAAACAAGGCTTTATTCGTGTTTGCTCGATTCGTTTCCGCCCTAACAACTACCCCTAAAACTTTAATGTTATTTGGTTCACAAGATTTTTTGTAGGACAGAAAATTGCTAAAAGAAATAGGAGTTTGAACGAAACGGATTAGAAATTGAAATTTGTTAGAGTTTAAAGATACTGAAATCTATAACAAAAGTTGATTTTGCAATGCATTCGGTATACAAAACAGTCATAAAGAATTGGAATCTATCACACTGCCATCACCTACCCGCCACCTTCGGCAAACAACACCCGCTACCAGTTTTGACAAATTTAGGTGTCAAAGATTAAGTTTATGGGATCAAAGAGATTAATGACTTGTTACGAAATTTGGGGGATGAATGTTAGCCTAATTTCGCATGGATCAGGATGCATACACATCAAGGAGGTAAAAGGTCCAAGGGATAAAGTAAATAACTGTTTTATTAATTCATTTGAGTCGTAGCTAGATAAATTTAGGCTCTGTCTATTTGGACACCCTTGATATCTATTTGGACACCCTGTATATGCCTCGTATAGGGCTATATGAGGAATATAAAGGACAAAAAGTTGAACACTGACTTCAAGGTAATGATTGGCTGCAACTTGGTACCTTATACTACCCATATAGATCAATATGAGGCATATCAAGCCTAGTATTAATACCAATACTAGGCTTGGAAACTGATATGGGGGTGCCCAGATATGGGTCATATTGAGCAATACGACCCATGTAAGGGTCTTTTTTTTATTTTTTTTTATATTATCATTTTTATTGTTTTTAAATAACTAAAAATACTAAATTAACTTTAAAAATCCAAAAATTAACAAAAAAAAAAAATAGTTATATTCAGTCCAAAAATTCAAAATCGCCTTTTCGAACACGTTTTTTTTTCGAACACGTTTTTTTTTTCAAACACGTTTTTTCGAACACTTTTTTTTTTCAAACACGTTTTTTTCGAACACGTTTTTTTTCGAACATGTTTTTTTTTCGAACACGTTTTTTTTCGAACACGTTTTTTTTTCGAACACGTTTTTTTTTTCAAAAACGTTTTTTCTCCGAACACTTTTTTTCGAACACGTTTTTTTCGAACACGTTTTTTTTTCTAACACGTTTTTTTTCGAACACGTTTTTTTTCGAACACGTTTTTTTCGAACACATTTTTTTTCGTACATGTTTTTTTTTCGAACACGTTTTTTTGAGGCATATCAAGCCTAGTATTAATACCAATACTAGGCTTGGAAAGTGATATGGGGGGGCCCATACTACCCATATAGATCAATATGAGGCATATCAAGCCTAGTATTAATACCAATACTAGGCTTGGAAACTGATATGGGGGTGCCCTGATATGGGTCATATTGAGCAATACGACCCATGTAAGGGTCTTTTTTTTATTTTTTTATATATTTTCATTTTTATTGTTTTTAAATAACTAAAAATACTAAATTAACTTTAAAAAATCCAAAAATTAACAAAAACAAAAAGTAGTTATATTCAGTCCAAAAATTCAAACACATTTTTTCGAACACGTTTTTTTTCGAAAACGTTTTTTTTCAAACACGTTTTTTCTCCGAACACGTTTTTCTCGAACACGTTTTTTTCGGACACATTTTTTTTCGAACACGTTTTTTTTTCAAACACGTTTTTTCTCCGAACACGTTTTTTTTCGAACACGTTTTTTTTTCGAACACGTTTTTCTCCGAACACATTTTTTCGAACACGTTTTTTCGAACACGTTTTTTTCGAACACGTTTTTTGCGAACACGTTTTTTTCGAACACGTTTTTTTTTCAAACACGTTTTGTCGAACTCGCTTTTTTTTCAAACACGTTTTTTTTTTTCCGAACACGTTTTTTTTCGAACACGTTTTTTCGAAAACGTTTTTTTTGAACACGTTTTTTTTCAAAGACGTTTTTTCGAACTCGTTTTTTTTTCGAACACCTTTTTTTCCGAACACGTTTTTTTCGAACACGTTTTTTTTCGAACACGTTTTTTTTCGAACACGTTTTTTTTCGAACACGTTTTTTTTTCAAACACGTTTTTTCTCCGAACACGTTTTTTTCGAACACGTTTTTTTCGGACACGTTTTTTTTTCGAACACGTTTTTTTTTCAAACACGTTTTTTCTCCGAACACGTTTTTTCGAAAAAAAAAAACGTGTTTGAAAAAAAAAACGTGTTCGAAAAAACGGTTTTGAAAAAAAAAACGTGTTTGAAAAAAACGTGTTCGAAAAAAACGTGTTCGAAAAAACGTGTTCGGAGAAAAACGTGTTCGAAAAAAAAACGTGTTCGAAAAAAAACGTGTTCGAAAAAAAAACGTGTTCGGAAAAAAACGTGTTCGAAAAAAAAACGAGTTTGAAAAAACGTCTTCGAAAAAAAACGTGTTTAAAAAAAACGTTTTCGAAAAAAACGTGTTCGAAAAAAAAACGTGTTCGGAAAAAAAAAACGTGTTTGAAAAAAAAACGAGTTCGAAAAAACGTGTTTGAAAAAAAACGTGTTCGAAAAAAAACGTGTTCGGAAAAAAAAAACGTGTTTGAAAAAAAAAAACAAGTTCGAAAAAAACGTGTTTGAAAAAAAACGTGTTCGAAAAAAACGTGTTCGAAAAATAAGGTGTTCGTAAAAAAATGTGTTCGAAAAAACGTGTTTGAATTTTTGGATTGAATATAACTAATTTTTTTTTGTTAATTTTTGGGTTTTTTAAAGTTAATTTAGTATTTTTAGTTATTTAAAAACAATAAAAATGAAAATATATAAAAAAAATAAAAAAAGACCATTATATGGGTCGTATTGCCCAATATGACACATATCTGGGCACCCCCATATCAGTTTTCAAGCCTAGTATTGGTATTAATACTAGGCTTAATATGCCTCATATTGATCTATATGGGTAGTATGGGCACCCCCATATCACTTTCCAAGCCTAGTATTGGTATTAATACTAGGCTTGATATGCCAAGTATTGCCCAATACTAGGCATATCAAGGCTGTTTTTTATTTTTTTTTAATACAATATTATTGTTTAAAAATACTAAAATTACTTTTAAAAATCCCAAAAAATAAAAAAAATAAAGTTTTATTGATTTGAACTCTATTTTAAAAAAATTAGATGTTTTTGTTACAAAGATGATACATATTCGTTTTTTTTAATTGTTTGGTTTGTTTTTGTTGGTTTTGAAGATGTTTGTTTTCTTTTGTTTCAAATGTATTAAATACTACGATCAATCGACTTAAAAAAAAACACTTTCTCAAACAAATCTTATAACTTCTTCAAACTTTGTATTGTTTACATAATTTCTTCAAACTCACCAAAACAGAACAAACATCTTCAATACCAACCAAAACAAACACTACTAGAAAATAGGCCTAATGCAACTTTTTAGATGCAACCTTTTTCTAATGAGTTGCATTTAACTCTAATGCAACTTAGTTAAATAAAAAGGTTGCATTAGAAGATCTAATGCAACTTTTTTATTTATAAGTTGCAAACTTTACTAAAAACGCAACCTTTTTGCTTGAAAGGTTGCATAGTGTAAAACATAAATGCAACTCTTTTTTTAAAAGGTTACATTCTTAAAAGTTAAATGCAACTATCAATTTAAAAGGTTGCATCCAACTCCAAATATAAGTGGACCTGTGTTATGACATAAGTTATTGGCCCACAAACTTTCACGTGGTTGAGAAATTCAATGAATACGAAACAATTCAAAAGGGGGTAGCGGCACAACTTGTAGCTCGTTTACCTGCCGCTCACTTGTAAACTTGATGGTTTTAATTATAAATGACTATGAATTATTCTAAAAAAAAATAAGAATGTCTAATGCCAAATTATTATTTCAATGTGTCTCACTAATTTTTAATGTGAACTCTCGTAAAAAAAATATCTAAATTCAAATTAAAAAAGAATAATGTATGTTTAGATCTCACCTAATTAATTTTGTAAAGATTCGAACTTGAGTTTTGTAACAAATGTACCACCTACCTAACCATTGATCTACCATCGTTTTTGTGGTATTATAGTTTGCCCCAAATATACTTAACAAAAGTTGGATCTAATTTAAACCTGGAAAAAAATCGCTGCTATATATAATTAAACCTAGTTTTTATTTTTAGGCGACAACAAATCAACAGTTTTTTATGTTTGCTATTGCGGATTGTTCAGCCCTCAAAACTTGATCAACTGACCGAACAGATCAAGCTAAGTGATTGGTTTGAACATTGATTAGTTCATCTTAGTTCCCGCCTTCAAAACCCGATCATCCAGGTTTGTTTATTGTTTGTTATATAGTTGTAATTTTTTATGCAAACAAATCATGTAGACAATTGAACATGTTCTTGATGTGATTATGTTGTCGTCTATTTGAATTTGTTATTCTTGTTGAGTGTCATTATGGATTTTAGTGGAAGTTTACATGATTCTGTCAAATAGAGAGGATGGCATGTGAATTTTGTTGCAATTACAACTTAATACAGATTGATCACAAGATAAAGCAAATTGACTTGAATTTTGTTAAAAAAAATTGACTTGAATTTCCATATATAAGATAAATCAAACTGACTTGAATTTTGTTAAAAAAATACACATCAACATCATATTATTTGTGGTTGGTTTTGATTGAGACGTACTTTAGTAGGTGCTTGTGGATGGGAAGGATTACTTGGGAATTATTTTTATTAAAGTTTGTTGATAGGGTGTTTAGTGTTAAAATGTTCTGCCAGATATGTGACAGTTTGGCCTTAGCATGCCTAACTAAAAAGTCAAACATGTGTGAATAGATGATTTTTATATTGATGGTTTTGAATGAAACACGAGTGTTTAAACCTCATTGTTACTATTAACTTCAGGATACGATAGACATGGAGAATCTAAGAGATTGGATGTATAAGCCTAGACGATTACCTGAATTTGAAGCCGGAGTTATTGAATTCCTTAATGCTTCATTTTCTAAAGCAGCAAAGGGATCTGAAATCTTGTGTCCTTGCAAACGATGTATAAACCGTTATTGGTATCGAAGAGATGAAGTATTCGATCATTTAAAAGGACATGGATTTGTAAAAGACTACTATGTATGGGTTTTCCATGGAGAAAGTCCCTCACAAACAAGGATTAATACTGACATATATGATACTGGAGATGGTATGCATGGCAATTTTAATGAATTATTGCATGATAGATTTAGAGATACTCTAAAGGAAACAAGCACGGTACAAGGAGGTTTAAGCGAAGACGCCAAAAAGTTCCATAAGTTGGTAGAAGATGGAAAGCAAGAGTTGTTCCCAGGGTGTAAAAGTTTTTCGAAGCTTACTTTCATCATCAGACTTCTTCTTTACAAGACCCTTCATGGACTTAGTAATGTGGCATTTGATGATCTTCTACAACTTTTACAAGAGATGATTCCAGAGGCAAAACTTCCAGCTAATTTTACTCAAGCTAGAAAAATCATAAGGGATTTAGGGCTTGATTATAATAAGATTTCTGCATGTCCTAATGATTGTATGCTTTACTGGAAAGTGGATGAACATACTGAAGTGTGCCACATTTGCCATACCTCAAGATGGAAACAACCGGACGAGAAACAACAAAACAATCATAATAGTGAACACTCTAATAAATCCTCAAAAGTTCCAGCTAAAGTGGTGTGGCATTTTCCTTTAAAACCAAGGCTACAAAGACTTTTCATGTGTTCAGAAACAGCTAAACATATGACATGGCATGATAAAGGACTTCCTAAAGATGGAAATTTACGACATCCTGCAGATGGACAAAGCTGGAAGGAATTTGATTCTTTGTATCCTGATTTTGCAAATGATGCTAGAAATGTGAGATTAGCGTTGTCAAGTGATGGATTTAATCCATTTGGAACAATGAGCATTGCTCATAGCACTTGGCCTGTGGTGTTGGTCAATTACAATTTGCCTCCGTGGATGTCATTAAAACCTGAATACTTTATATTGTCTTTGTTAATTCCTGGACCTGAATCACCAGGTAATAACATAGATGTTTATTTACAACCTTTAGTGGAGGAGCTTAAAGAATTGTGGATTAGTGGGTTGGAGACATACGATAAATCTAAAGATGAGATCTTTACAATGCGTGCATCCTTAATGTGGACAATTAGTGATTTTCCAGGTTATTCAATGTTGTCGGGATGGAAAACAAAGGGAAAATTTGCATGTCCATGTTGTAATTATGAGACTAGTTCACTTTACTTGAATTATAGTAAAAAAACTTGCTATATGGATCACCGCAGATTTTTAGATGCTCAACACCCATGGCGAAGTAACAAGAGCGCTTTCAATGGTAAGACCGAGAAGAGGCATTCGCCAAAACCGTTATCAGGTGAGGAAGCTTTGAGTGAGTTGTCTAGCTTTGAAAATACATTTGGAAAGAAGCAAAAGCAGAAAAATGATAGCACTTGCCCATGGAAGAAAAGGTCAATATTCTTTGAATTGCCGTATTGGAAATTTAATAAATGTCGACATAACCTTGACGTGATGCACATTGAAAAAAATATATGTGATAACGTGATAGGGACTTTGTTGGATATTAGCGGGAAGTCAAAAGATCATCCAAAAGCTCGATTTGACATTTTAGAACTTGGCATCAAAGAAAGGCTTCACCCAATACTTACTGATGTTGAGATACAAGGGGATGATAGCCATGACAATTTGGATGACGGAGATGATGCATTAGTTCAAGATCAATTACATCGCCCCGAATCAGAAAACGCCATAGGTTCGTTATTACTATTATACCATGGTTTTGGATGGATATTGGTTATATATATATATATATATATATAATGTATACTTGATTTCAGAAATATCCAAAACCACTAAAAGAGGACCAACAATGTTGCATCATGTGCACACACGGAAAGAGCGAGAGGTCATTATATGTAACAAATTTGGACAGCCCTTGGGACCAGCAACAAAGGAGAATGATGTAGTCGGAAAATTTTCTCGATTTTTGGGTACAATAGCTCGTAATTATAGTTATGCACCTTTGACCTATAGTTCATGGCATAAGGTACCACATAAAGATAAAATGTGGGAGTACGTCTTGGTAAGGTTTTAAGTAGTTTTAGTTTTTATATTTTATTTCTGATATTTTATTTTTTTAAACTAAATTATTACCATATTCATAAAGGAAAAATACGATGTACCCGATGCTGCTAAAACTTGGGTGTTAAAGACTATTGGAAGTGCCTATAAGAGAAATAAATGTAGGTTCAAGAAAAAACACTTCTATAAATATAAGGACAACAAAACAAGATTGATGAACCGGCCGAAAAACATCCCGGTTGATCATTTCTCACAATTGTTGAGGTTGTGGAGTAATAAAGATGTAGAGGTAATTTCCTAAGCAATTTATTTATTACTAGAATTTGTCTTTTAGAGTTTTCTATTTGTTGATACATTTATGTTAATTTGTATCCAGAAGCGTTCTTTGCGTGCCAAGGAAATTCGCATGTCTCAAAAAAATTTGCACACGGCTGGCCCAAAAAGTTTCGCTAGAATTCGTGAAGAGATGGTAATATGTCTTGGTTTTGCTCGTGATTAATGTTTTCTAATGTTCAAGATTCTGATGCTTTTTATATATGTATATTACCATGAATGTAGAGAAACGAGGATCCAAACAAGGAATTACCTAGTTTAGCGAAATTGTTTGAACGTACACGGAAAAGGACTGAAGGGCGTACGTATCTTGATACATATGATGACACCGCAACGAAAATTGTAAGTTCTTTCTAGTTTTTAAATGACTATTTTGTATGAAGTATCCCATATGTGTTGACTTTTTAAGTTAGAATCATGTTATTTTTATTTGATTACATAATTTTTGTTTAATTAGGTTTTATAGGAATTTAATCTTAGTTTTTTTTCTTTTTTGTGCTTTACAAGTTGAATGTTTGTTTTTAGGTAAACTTTGTTTGATTGGGATATAATGCAGTATATTATAATTCTTGTGAAGGTGCTTCTAGACTAATTGTAGGAAATTAGAATGCTAATTCTTTAATATATAGTAAGATCATAAGATGCCATTTGACTGTTTTATGGTTTTGTCACTTCTATTTAGTAAGATGCCTTTTACTGTTTTATGGTTCAAGTAAGAATGGTTTTCAACTTAAACTACATTTTGGAGACTGGTGGTTGGGTAATGCTGCTGTGAAACCTACATTATGGTGTGAATTCAGCTTTTGGAACATGATTCAGTGAATCAGATTGGTTAGTTTAACTGTAAGCGCATTTGTTGAAGATTGACATATTAATGTGGTTATGCAACTGCTTGACATTTTCAAATAATCAAATTATACTAAGTTTTTGTTAAAGATCTTATATGGTACTGTAATGTTGTAGCAATTTTTTTTTTTGGATATGCTACTTGTGTACTCTGTTTTAGCCGTATTATTACGTTTTATACACAATTGAGTTGGCAGCTGATGCTTCATATCAACTCGTATCAGATAACATTTTATATAGTTTGGAAAAATGCTTTCCTTCGCTTAATGTCATGTTTTAGCCAAATACTTCTCTCATAAGTCTACTTAGCTAGAATGTAGAATGTTTGCTTAACCAGTTCATACTATGATTTATGCTCATTTTGCATTTGTTTTTACCGTTACTGATTTAAAGCAAGAAAAGTAAAAAACCAATGACTTTTAGGAATCAGGACATAGGGTTGTTATACTACGAATTGAAACCTCAGATATCAAACGTTACAACTTCGATACTATACTTGTTGGCTGCATTTTTTTTAATACATCAACTTGTAATGTTTATTTATTGGTTGCATTTTTTTAATTATTATTATCATTCTCTTTTGAAGGAGCAAATGAAGAATTACAAACCCCCAGAAGGTGGAAATGGTTTGATTGATCCTTTTACGGCAGTCATGAGCAAGGAGCATGATGGCTACCTTCGACTTTATGGTAGAGGTGTTACCAAAAAAATGATAAAAAAGATGGATCATGGTGAGGAACCATACATGTTTCCAGGTGGGCTTATGGAATCATTTAAAGCAGACATTGAAGTCGAAAAAACACAATTGCTTGAAATGCGAAAAGAAATTGAAGAGGAGCACCAAAGGAAAAAGCCGAGCTAGAAGCCATGCAGAAAGAGAAAAAAGATGAGCTAGAGTCTATGCGGAAAGATATTGACAGTCAAAGAGCAAACTTTGAAGCCATGATGCGATGTATTTTGGAAAAGCTACCTATTGGAGTGCTTCAAGATCCTAGAGATGAGTAGGAGGTTTTCATTACTTTTTCTCATTGTAACGAGTAACTCTTTATATTACATTGTTATTTTAAGTTTGGACATGAGTTAAATTATGATATTAAATTTCTATTATTTTTACATTATTATTGTGTTGGTGTAGTTGAGATACTATTGCATAATAATAGAAATTTTAGTACGTCAAACAATTATGTTATAAAGTTGCATTTGACCGGAAAAAAAGGTTGCATTTGTCATAATTAATATATTAAAAAATGTTGCATTTGATGTAAAAAAAGGTTGCATAATTATACTAAAATATATAACAAAGGTTGCATTTGAATGTACAAAAGGTTGCATTTGAGTGTATTAAAAGTTGCATTTGAGTATTAGAAAAGTAAAAAAAAAGTTGCATTACCATGTAAAAAAGGTTGCATTATAAAAAGGTTGCATTATCTAATAGAAAGGTTGCATTAGGTCTAATGCAGCTTCACCTAATGGAGCCCTTGATAAAAGGTTGCATTAGGCCTAACGCAACCTTTTCAAGGCCTAATGCAACTATTTGTCAGGGTTGCATTAGCTTCATTTTGTTGTAGTGAAAACCAAATAAAAGAAAAATATTTTTTATAAAATAATACTGGTAACAAAAAGTTGTAATTTTGTTAAAATAATATTGGAGTGAATATAACTAATTTTTCGTCAATTTTTGGATTTTTTTTAAGTTAATTTATTATTTTTAGTTATTTAAAAACAATAAAAATGAAAATATACAAAAAATAAAAATAGACCATAATATGCTCATATTGATCTATATGAGGCATATTACTTTATTGTTTTCTGTGTTGGTCAGCATTAATTAGCTAGAAGACAAAAATTGTATTTCAATATGCCTCATATAGGTCTATATGAGGAGTATTAACTTTCTTGTTTTCAGTGTTAGTCAACATCAGATAGCTAAAAGACAAAAATTGCACACCAATATGCCCCATATAGCTCTATACGAGGCATACTTAGGGTGTCCAAATAAGCTTTTTGGGGTGTCCAAATAGCAAGACCCTAAATTTATTCTATTATTTGAATTTCAGACTTAGTTTATTGTTTTAAATCTAGTTGCAGTGGGTTTAGAGCATTCACACACAGTAAAGTCTCTATATTATTGTAAGAGAGGCCTCCATATTATATATAATGTGTATAAGTGGTTGTGAGTAGAGGAGATAAAAAATATATAGAGAAGTTACTGTTCATCAGTAAATTTGATATGGAACTGTTCATCCTCCATAATTGTTTAATATTTTTTAAAGTGGTTGTGAGTAGAGGAGAGAGAAAAGGTAATGATAAAAGTATAGAATAAATATTATTAAATAGAAAGAAGTGAGAAAAAGTAGTGTTTTTAGAGTAATTATGAAGAAAATATGGAGAAGCTACTGGGAATGCTCTCACAGTAAATCCTCTATCTCCATCTCTATAATTACACTAAAAATCATTACATTTCTCTCTCCTTTTCTATTTAATAATACTTATTCTATACTTTTATCAATACATTTTCTCTCTCCTCTACTCACAACCACTTTTAAAAATATTAAAAAATTATGGAGAGTGAACAGTGTCTCCTCTAAATTTACTGATGAACAGTGTCTCATCTATATATTTTCTCTCTCCTCTACTCACAACCACTTATACCCACTCTATATAATATACAGCCCCCCCCCCCTCACACTATTATGGAGCATCTATTGTGAATGCTCTTAGGATCTTAGATTGCAAGCCAACTGTTTTGTGTGATTTTCCTTATTAATAAAAGAGCCGACACGGAGGGTTTTTTTTATCGATCTTGTTCTTGCATGATATCATGATCTTAACATACTATAACGGGAGCATATAAATGACTGAGGTTCTATTATTTTTTAAACCCATATCAATATTGTGAATTTTTTGCATTAATAGGCGAATTTGAATTTGAGAGAGTGTTTGTAAGGGTTGCATAGGATTTTTTGTGAAAATGGGTAGACCACCATATGGATTAGCGACCTTCAAAAAAGAATTTTAAAGGTCTCAGACCATTCCCATTAGCAAACAAACCTTCGGCAAACAACACCCGCTACCAGTTTTGACAAATTTAGGTGTCAAAGATTAAGTTTATGGGATCAAAGAGATTAATGACTTGTTACGAAATTTGGGGGATGAATGTTAGCCTAATTTCGCATGGATCAGGATGCATACACATCAAGGAGGTAAAAGGTCCAAGGGATAAAGTAAATAACTGTTTTATTAATTCATTTGAGTCGTAGCTAGATAAATTTATTCTATTATTTGAATTTCAGACTTAGTTTATTGTTTTAAATCTAGTTGCAGTGGGTTTAGAGCATTCACACACAGTAAAGTCTCTATATTATTGTAAGAGAGGCCTCCATATTATATATAATGTGTATAAGTGGTTGTGAGTAGAGGAGATAAAAAATATATAGAGAAGTTACTGTTCATCAGTAAATTTGATATGGAACTGTTCATCCTCCATAATTGTTTAATATTTTTTAAAGTGGTTGTGAGTAGAGGAGAGAGAAAAGGTAATGATAAAAGTATAGAATAAGTATTATTAAATAGAAAGAAGTGAGAAAAAGTAGTGTTTTTAGAGTAATTATGAAGAAAATATGGAGAAGCTAAAAATCATTACATTTCTCTCTCCTTTTCTATTTAATAATACTTATTCTATACTTTTATCAATACATTTTCTCTCTCCTCTACTCACAACCACTTTTAAAAATATTAAAAAATTATGGAGAGTGAACAGTGTCTCCTCTAAATTTACTGATGAACAGTGTCTCATCTATATATTTTCTCTCTCCTCTACTCACAACCACTTATACCCACTCTATATAATATACAGCCCCCCCCCCCTCACACTATTATGGAGCATCTATTGTGAATGCTCTTAGGATCTTAGATTGCAAGCCAACTGTTTTGTGTGATTTTCCTTATTAATAAAAGAGCCGACACGGAGGGTTTTTTTTATCGATCTTGTTCTTGCATGATATCATGATCTTAACATACTATAAGGTGGAATTAATATGTTGAGTGGCTCGCATGTTAACAGAAATTAACTGGTGTTTGCAAAGCTGTCTTTTTGTGGATGCATGCCAACACTTGGTTGCAGTTGGTGAGTCAAGGAATTGGAGTGGTTTGGGTTATAGGTGAGGTGGATTTCACATATGGTGTTCTGATGTCATAATCTAAACGGTCAAAAGTGTTTATCTGCTACTCAAAATCCCAACTAAGAAGGTATGTTGTTAAGAGATACCTTAGGCTTTTGCTCAGATGTGGTTCGGTGTCCAATGTATGATTGATGACATCTAAATAAACCATGTCTGATTACTAACATCTAAATAAACTGAACTGGGCTGACAAATGGCACTTGACTAAAAACATGGATATTTTTACGAACAGAGTTTGCTCTGATAGCATTTAGAGTTATAAGAATGTTCACATCTTTCCTTTTCTCATGTTCATAATTGTCTTTCAATTCTTCCATCATGAACTCCTTAGTATCTCAATTGTCTTTCAAGTATTTGAATTGCATACTTTCATTCTTAAACATATTTTGAACAACACATAAGTCTCCTTCAGTTTTAATGATAAAACCTTGTAGGTTCAATGGTGGGAGACTTAAAATGTTTTCATCTATATCTGTGGTATAGAATACGTTTGGTATGATCAAGGATTGATCTTCCACCGTAACACTTACCACCCCAATACCCCTTACAAACACAATCTAAGTTGCCCGAGATATGGTTTTGTATTTTGGGACTAACATACCATATATCCTTTCATAATCCTTCATTCGTTCCACAAAGAATGCGTCTGGAAAATAACTTATTCCAGTGTATATTGCATCTTTGATCAATTGTGCACTTTCATCCCTCTCTCTCATATTGCACACACTATTAAATGGCTTGGATAGTGACAATAATAGCATGATCTTGTGTCAATTCTACTTCTTTTTAAAGCAACCTTTCTATCTTGTTTCGTCCTGTACTTGTCCATGTAGTGTGTCTTTGATCTGGAGTATGAAATCCCAGATGATTCTGACATGTTTTCCTTCGGTTTATGACAGTATCTTGGTTTGATTGTGAAATGAGTGAGAAATCAATGCGTTTCTGTTGATACCAGATATGTTGGAGAAACAACAATACTTGCAGCGGATTAAAAGTACAACATTGATTTACTAACAATAATCTTGATCAAACAAACGAAATGAAATAAGTAAACTTTCGGTTATAAAGAAAATGGAACAGGAACGAAACAAATGGATTGATCTTGTATTGATACAATGTTGGTGGCTTCAAATGTTGTCGGATACAATGTATTTATACTAGAAAACATAACTAAAAAGTAGGTGGTTTCCAATAGATTTTGGCGGGAAGTTATAACCGAAATTAACCAACTTTTGTCTAAGGTCAACTTTTCCATTTCACGCATTCTTGTTCCTGAGGCATGCCTTTGGTATCCAGTGTATGTGGTTGCTGCAGTCCGAAACTTTTGACCCATTCTCTTCAGCCTAGATCTTGATCCATTTTGCATGACTAACTTTAATTACAACTAATACACATATAATCCTAAGATATTATCCTTCTAAATCCTATTACATACACACAAATTTTAAATAAATATATACACATAATATAACAAAGTTCATAATAAATAAATATCCTAGTTTGTATTTATAAACTAACAATTCTTTCATGATTGCTTTGTTAATGGTTGTGATGCATCTATATTAATATGCGAACCATCAACGGAGAAGCCAGCAATCCCAAACTCTTTATTGAGAGGGTTTGAAGTTATTGATGCTACAAAGTCCCAATTCGAAACCACCTACCCTGGAGTTGTCTCATGTGTTGATATTGTTGTTCTAGCTGTCCATGATTCCATGGTCCTGGTTACATTCATAACATTTAGATTTATAATTTGCCATGGTCGTTAATAATTTTTATAACATGTTGTAGACCAGTGGACATAGTTGGCAAGTACCATTAGGATGTAGAGATGGATTGGTTTCGCAAGCATCAGAGATACCGCAAACTTGCCTGCCTTTAATGACCCTATTAGTGTCCAAATCAGTAAGTTTGCTGATAAAGGACTCAACACGCTAGATCTTGTTACTCTTGTTGGTAAGTAGTACATAAAAATGTACAGTAACTACTACACAGAATTTTATGGCCTGAAGTATATACTAAAACTGTTATATACATTTTTACTTACCAGGTGGACACACAATTGGAACACCAGCTTGTGCATTATTCAGCTATAGATTATACAACTTTAACAATACCAATAAACCCGGCCCTGATATAAACCCAACATTCCTAACACAACTCCGGGTGCTATGCCCCAATGGTGGTGATGCATTAAGGTGTGTGGTGCTAGATACCAGTAGCGCTAATACTTTTGGCAATTCGTTCTATGAAAACTTGAGGAATGGGCGAGGAGTTATCGAATATGATGCAAAACTATGGAGTGACCGGAGGACACAGAGGTTTGTACAAAGGTTTTTGGGTGGAAGGGGGCAAACTGGATCAAGATTCAACGCGGAGTTTGGAAGAGCGATGGTGAAGATGGGTAATTGCATTGAAAATCGATGAAAAATTGTGTATTGATTTGTTTGATATATAGTAAGTCTTAAAATTGTATTGATTTGTTTGACATATAGCAAGTTTTAAAATTGTATTCATTTTTTTTATATGGATTAAGTTTGGAAATTTTATTGATTAGTTTTATGTGGATAGAACCCGTCATTTTATGATCTGTATCTTTATGTTTCCTGGTAGGCTTGTGATGTATGTTTCTAATGTATAATATTTTCTTTGTTAAATCACATTTTTACCATTAAATGCAAGTGCAAACAAGTTACTTTGTCTAGTTTATTTGCACATGTTTCAGGTGATGTTTGAAGGCATTTTGGATGGGTTTAGCATCTTGGAACGGACCGGAAACATGTGGGACAAGGATGGAAAGCAAAAGAAGAAGTTTTAAGCAACAAGGGCGTAAAATACGCCCATAGGCGTAAAATACGCCCGAGGGCGTATTTTGGTGGCATAGGCAGTAGCTTTGGGCGTAACTGAAAAATACTCTGGCGTAAAATACGCCCTCTAGCGTAAAATACGCCCCCTGATGGTTCAGAGCGGTTTTTGTTGGTTTTTTATCGAATAAAAGTGTTTTTCTGAGGGATTTTCGAGTATCATTCACCATTGGAGGCCTAGAGACTTGAAGGAACAGAGAATACTCATTGACAAAGTGTTCTAACATCAAGATTGATCCAATTGTTACAGAAATCGCAACATTTCTTCATCAAGCATGATCATTTTTGGCTAAAACCCTTGTAATCACAACCTAGGGCTAGGGTTTGTGTGCCATTTAGTTCAAATTGAGTTGTTTATCTTTATTGGACATGGATTTATGGTATTTGTTAGAGATCTATGACATTTGCTTAGTTTTCATGTGTTATTTCTTATATTAATTGCTTCTAAACATTGTTTCCTAAAATCACTTTATGTATTTTGAAATAATCGGTGTTTAATCATTGAATGTCAAGATATATGATTGAAGGTTATGTTAACATGTTTGTATTTGATGGTGATCATTTTGTGATAGTCAAATTACATCGGTGTTTAATCATTGTAAGCTTAGGTATACACAAGTATTGGTCTTTCAATATCAATTAACATTTGATCTAATGAGGTTATGTCTATATATCTTCCATGATTGATCTTCAAAACTCAATTTACTAATTGTACTATCAAACTTAATACTTGGTTGTGTTCATTGTTTACTTATTTGCTTTTCTAAATTTTAATTAGTTTTCGTTACATAATCAACATCAACAAATCAAATTTCAAGATTTACATTATGTTATGCAATCAATTGAAGTCTTACACCAACCATGAGCTCTTTCTGGTTCGACACCCTATTTGCCCATCGGTTCGTTAAAGGGTTACCCAAGGGGCAGAGCCACTTCCTAACTAGAGAAGGCAGCCACCTACCTTTTTTTTAATTTTCGATATACGTACATGAAATGTCGAGTGCCTTCATGAAATTTTGACATCGCACCCCAATAAATATCTAATAAAAGAACAGTTGATGCAAATTGTGATTGAAATAAAAGAAAAAAAGGTTAAAACTGTATCTACTAGAAATTTCGACTTATACGGTTGCAATAGAATTTTGGAGAAGATGACTCTGGTATTTACCTAACTAGTTGTAGTTTTGTAAATAAACAATCCCACTAAAAGTTAAGCAACACAAGTTGACACGTAGAATCGCTACACACCTTTTCGAAACCAATCTATTATAAGTCTTTATTTGTGAACAAGAGGAAATAGAACAATGCATGTGTGTTAGTAATAAATAAATGTCCCTCAACCTAATCTCTTGATGGTCCTATCGATCCTACATGGATCTTTGCAAGCTGGCCGGCGTCGAAGTACCGGTCAAAGATAAAAGATTTATACTCCTAAATACCATAGACTAGTAGTGGTCCTTTAGCTTACATAACTGCCACTGTTTAAGTTATACAGTTATATGACAATAATAACAATAAACTTACGACAACGCAATGATATGAAAAAACTTAGTATATAAGTCTTGATTAAGATTCCTAACTAGTGTTGAGAATAACCGTAACAAACGAACAAATAACCGAATAACAGAAATCTCTGAAGGCACGTAATCGCTTTCAGATTGAATCAATTCGACGGTTCTATCGAATATTCAATCAAATACAATAAGAGATTGACAATTTTTTGTATGTTGTGATTGAGAGAAAAGAACTAGAGAAATTGACCAAGAAGAAGAAGCAGAAGAATTCGTAATAAATTCTAGGCCCATTAACTGCCTTTTAGGCAGCTCAACCCCAGCCAGGGGCTCTGTCCCTTGGACCCTGCTCCCAGGGGCGCTGCCCCCGGACCCCCGTCTCTTAGGGGCTTCGCCCCTACGTTCATAATGAATTCAAATAGGCGTGCACTCCGCACCACCATTCCTATATAATGTATTATTATGTAGATATTGATCAAACAGTCAATTTAATTACACTAAAATATCCAACAACTAGCATATTAATTTTTTTTTCCCTTGTGTTGTTTTTGGTAATAGATAAAGAATTTTGTATGGAACTCATTAGAAAACTAGCAATTATTCTTGAAATTACATAAATACAATACAATGACGTTGTTAAACACTAATGAAGAAAATAATAAGCACAAATACGACTTAAGAACCGACTCTTTTATTGATTACTTAGTCATCACAAATTATAACAACAATGATTTGAAAGAAAACGATGCCAATTGAGGCTCTACTTAAGTGAATCAGGAGACCCCAATTTATACTATAGGCAACCTGGGTCGGTTCTAATTGGTAGGACTAGGGATGAGTTCGAGACGGTATCGGTACCAATCGATACCGATCCCGAAAACTCCCAAAACCTAATACTAATACCGAAAACATACGGTACGGTATCGGTACGGTACCGGTACCGGTATGGTGTCGGTATTTTACTGGTATGGTATCAGTATTGTACCTTAAAATACCGATCTCGTACCGATAGCGAAATACCAAAATGAAAACCTCTAAATGTGAGTACCGATGTCACACCACGCCAATGGCGGAAACACGTGGCGCAACGCTCGAAAGTATATCAAAGTCAAGATTAACACAAACTATATTTAATTAGAAAAGAATCAATTTATTAAGATGTCGAAAAAGAGAATCACATTTCCAATATTACATAAAACGACGAACATTAAGTTTCAATGTGGGGTATTTCCGTTTGTTCCAACCCTTTGGTAACAATTGATGAAACCCCGACAAGTATCCGACATCCCGAATTCCACCGCACTAGACCATATCTATTCAGCACTTAGTTACCTGAAAGATATGTTTAAAAAGACGTCAATATATAAAATATTGGTGAGTTCACAGGTTTTAGTTTCATAACAACAACATTTTCACAACCATCGGCTCGACTCACTTTACCGTATAATTATTTTCCCATTAAATAATTATACTAGGATCTTGTCGATCGATATTTCGTTTTTACAACATGTGCGAAGCCTGCACAACCTGTGGCCTTTGTAAGGAGTAGCTAGCTCCTACAAAACTATGATGATGAGCAATCCCCTGAGTCCCATAACCAAACCAAGACTAATAAATATGCCCCGCAATCACCAGTTGTTTCTCGGCAAATAACAACTTAGTTCAGAATACGTGCACCCCAGGCATACGCCGATGCATAATCGACGCTATCGATTAGGGGTGGGCCTTGTCAGGCACCAATAGTACTATCCAAATATTCCTTCGGTTTCATTTCCCTAAATTAATGGTTACAGTAGCGAGGACTCAACCCCGAGTGGCGAACATACAACAAAACTCAAGTACTCATCATGCCACTAATCACATTTTAACCTTTGAAAACATTTCAACATGTGATAACTTTTGACAAACATATCTTTCCCCCAGTTAAAACAGTAAAATGGGGCCGTGAAACTCACCTGAAGTATAGCGTGCAATCAAATAGCAGAGAATAGCAAGTCCGTGGTCAAGCACCTACGAACGTCCTAGTGCGTGTAAGTCACTAAGTCTATAGCGTGTGTTTTTCCGGCAAGTTGTACACCCAACTCCCAACACCACCATTTACATATAATTCCCCGTTTAATTAAACATATGTCCTAGGTCCGTTGGTGATGGATTACCCTTTTTCTTACAAGCGATATATTATTCTTGTTAATATTTCTTTAACTTGTATATTATTATCCTCGATTCGACTTCACCTAACGTATAATTATTTTCCCATTCAAATAATTATACTTAAGATCGCATCGTTCGATATAATATATTCTTAACACTCGACCCGACTCACTTTGCCGCATATTTATTTTTCCCATTCAAATAAATATGCTAAGGTCTTGCCGTTCGGTAGTATATTCTTAACGCCCGGCTCGACTCACCATGCCGTATATTTATTTTCCCATTCAAATAAATATACTAGGATCTCGTCGGTTCGGCATACACATATGTATATACATATTTTCTCTACTCGTCTCGGTTTTCCTTCCCACATATCTACTTTCCCATTAAGTAGATATACTAGAATTTCGCCGAGACGAGCATATGTATATATAAACGTGTAATTTTTCTTGTTAAGTCCATACGTTTGTTTAACGTCTTGATCATTTACGTTATGTTTTCTCCCACGAATAATTTCTCCAACACTTAGGAAAGTGTTATATAATTTTCACCCATGTTATATATATTTTACTTCCTAAAATATATATTTTCTTATCTTGCCGCAATGGCATTTTTCTCTTGTTTGCCCGTTTATTATTCGTTATCATGTCTAAGTCCGATATCTTAACTTGTATAGCTAATTTTTCCAAGTTTTTCCCCAATATGTGTTTTATAGAAATATTATTCATATTTCTAACTCCTAACACATATTACTTGGAGGGTTCAAAAATACTTTTATATTTTTAACACAACTTGACAACTTATATACCAAAAATGTTCCAACACCTTTATATTCCCATTTATATAAAAGTGTTCATTTTTATATAAGTTTTTCCCAAGTTTTAATTTGTCTAGTATTTTTATAAAAACTCTTGTTTTTATAATAATCCTTATGTTTAGAAAAGTCCGTATTTTTATAAAATTCCTTTTTATAAAAATACACTTTTATACCAAATACATAAGTGTGTTTTACTAGTATTTATCAAATCAACCTTGGAAAATTTATCATTTACACTTTTGACACCCAACTTTCCATAGTTGCATTTTTAGATTTAAGTTTCTAAAATATCCATTTTAGTCCCTCAACTTTTAAAGTTACAACATCAATCCCTTAACTTACAAAAGTTGTATTTTTCCATACTATCTTTCAAGATTAGCATTTTTCTCCCAAATTAGTGGACTTTAAAGGATCATCTTTTTAATGTTGGATTATTTTCACATCTTACCACTTTTAATAGTCTTATATTCCAATAATAAGGCTACTAATATGTGTGATTAGTGTATTTTGTCCATCATGTCCAATTTGTATTTTCCAAGTGTGTAGACTTTAATAATGTAAAAATTGCATAACTTATTTTCTTACAAGATCAACATTATAACAAGTCTTAGATGTTTATGTTAGGATGATTAAAACTAATTTTAAGCTCATTCAAGTTCTATTAACAAGTTACACTCAAATCACCATTTTGCTCAAGTCTTTATGAACTAAATAAAAACTACAAAAATTACTACACATACCCATCACCATTCGGCCCATACACATGCCTACTAAGAACCATTTTTAGTCTTTAAAGTCTTATGTTTTATTAAGAAAAGCTTATTCAAGTTCATCCCTTGTACAACTTGCTTTAAGCTAATAAACATAAACTTTTTAAAGATAAAACAAGATCAAGAATACTTACAACTAGCACAAGGCTAGGGAAGCTTTCAATGCTTGCTTTTGATGGTGATTAGTGTGTTCCTCCTATGTGATTTAGTTCCTAGCTTGAGATACACCAAAGGGTCTTGGATGATGGATGTTTAGGAAGGAAATTTGAGTGTTTAAGACTTGAAGATGAAGGGTGTGTGTGTGTTGCAAGTCCACGGCCAAAGGAAGAGAAAGAAGAAGTGTTTTTGCTTTGTGGATCAAGTATTCTCACATGTGTTTTTATAATTCATTCAAATCTTCCAAAGATTATATGTAATCTCTCTTGGATTTAAAATCCCTTAAATAATGGATGCACTTGTACCAAATGAAATCTTGGGAGGATTTAGATGGTGTATGTGCCGTGAGTTTATAAAGAAAAGAGGAGAGTTCATGATTTATTAAGGACAAGCAATCTTATACAATTATCATCTCATATCTTCACCATGCCTTAAAAGTACTAAACAAATCTTGATGGATTTCCCCTTTTTTTTATGTTTGGCCGTGAGTTTTTGGGAAGCAAAAGAATGGATTGTTTCCATTTTCAAAGGACATCATATATTATATAAAAATCATGACATATAATCTACCATGCCTTCCATGATCTTCACTAGATCATTAGTACACCAAAAGAAAGATTATGGTATGGTGAGGGGGTGGGGCCGGTTCTAGAGGGTCATGGGGTGGGGTCCACAACACAAAATATTTGCAACAATATGTTAAGTTTAATCTTTTAACGTTCGGGTATTTTTTTTTCGGACTTTATTCGCGTGTTATTTGGACTTTAAAAATGCCTCTAATAACCCTTAAACATAGCCTAGTTTAAGTGTTGGTTGATTATTTAGGCTTTTGCCGGGTGAAATTATAAGTTATACGCGTACCGGGTGCGGTACGCGCACTTTATTCGTTACCGGGAGATTTGTGTGGAAAGTTTTCACTTATGGTTTTGGAGTTCCAAAACACAATATATTTTGTGAAAATACCCCTTTATTTTGTATCCTGGGTGTCCGGGATCCTTTTTGTTTATCTAATTTTTACCGGGTAATCACCAACGTCCGTTCCGGACAAGTTTATTCGCACGCGATTTCGCCGTGCTTCAACATTAAACATGTGCATTCCTATGCATCTTATGGGGAATTTGCTATTCTCTAAGGCTAAATTAATCCAATTAATTTAAATATGCACTTAAACCGTTAATTACATATACTAATTACGTACGGAATCACATCGATTTTTACCGGATGTTACATTCTCCCCCCGTTAAGAGAATTCCGTCCCGGAATTCAATTCAAGTTATCCATCACAATAGTATCCTTGAACAGGGCGGAGTGGTTGCACTTCACGAGATCTCCTCTTTCCTAAGTGAACTCAGGTTCTCGCTGGGTTCACGCTTAGCGTTCTAACAAACACAATATCACAGTCCAACTACGACTAAGCTCTTGGGCATCCCACTTTGATACCTCCATTGGTTTCTCGGAATAGTAGAGCTTAACGTCAACCGGACTTCCGTCGATCGAGGAATTGACAACACTTCCTCAGTCTTGACTTGTGGAATTCATCAAGAGTCCCACTAAGCTTTTGCGATAGTTTGAGCTTAATCATCACGAGACTAATTTTGATCGATATCTCCGTGCCACTGGAGTATCCAGAATTTGGCCTACTACAATTTCTATGCTTATCGACACCCTTTCAGAGTATAATTTTCAGTGAAAACCTATTACTAGTTCGAAGTTCTTAAGGCCTATGCCTTGTCTGTATGACTTCTTAACAGGTTCGCATGTCATCCAAGCAGTCTCTTAACTGCAATATTTACTGGCCATCTCTCGAGTAACTCAAACCAGGTTATGTATCTATCTTCGTCTGTCATCCGACGTACTGGAGGTGCACACGTATGCCCTCCAAGGGCTTTGAGTAGTACACCCCGAACACTGGGATGCTGATTCCTATCACGTAGGAAATTTTGGCATGAAGCACACGGATTCGATGTGCCCCGAACATCAATCGTGTCAGCACGGAACAACTCCGTCAAGTACATCCGATTTGTTTGAGAATGACGAACCATACTCATCTCAAATCGAGTATCCCAGGCTAGGGTACATAGTTTGTCGAACTTTAGGTAGAGTGACTACAACAATCCAACATAATATGGAAGTCGACAATCCGGTGTCTAGCCACGACTCTCCAAGAGTATAGGTAGTTATCCATATGCCTCATCTCGGAGCTATAGATGAGTAAGGACTGAGAGGGTTCCAAACGTCAATCAATCATCACTAGGGTCACATCTCGACCACGGAACACCTCGGGTGGCATGGTAATGTTAAACATGTGATCTTACCGCACCACATGATAGTTATAAAAGTCCCCTTGAAAACCTCGTCGGGTATTCCATTTTATTTATCCTTCGGCTCGACTCACTTTACCGTATATTTATCTCCCCATTAAGATAAATATACTAGGTTCTTGTCGACCGAACAACTACATTTAAAATGGGACTTCATTTCAGTAGGATCCTCTAGGTACTGATTTTCTACCTCCCACCTGAGCAATTGTGGTTAATGGTACTAGGGCGTCTAGTAGGGACTGGTGGGGGTCGAAAGTTTTTGCGTCGCTTTCACCCCTCAGTTCCCTGACAGTAAGCGGCGTATATACGACACCCGGACCGTACGATTCCACAATCCGCGCGAATTAAAAGCCGACTTAAACAAAAATGACTAGAGGCTCACATCACCTCATCACATAGGTCGACACGAGAATGATGCATATGAATCATCATGATATGGTTGCTGCAACAAACAGGGGACAGGGTTTCGACAACATCTTGTCACGCTGGTCTCCATCGAAACGGTATACAGAGAACCGGTAGCCACGCAAAACAAGGCTATCCAGTACTTGTTCTTTTAGACGTGCGTTACGGGCACTGATAACCTATCGTCATTAGCAAACTAGTAAGTCAATTCTGAATAATACAGGCCACACGCCCTTGAACTGACTATCAGATCTCATGCAGAGATTTGAGTGAAAGGAGTCCTGAAACCGGAACTCTCACTCATCGAAGGTTCCATCCCTTCGGAATCTTTCGAGGTAAATGGTGAAATCGATTCATAGATGCATAGATTTCACGTTTAGGCTTGACAGCTTCATGCGCCAAAGTCGTTACTTAAAACAAACAAACGAACGAGATCGCACCACAAGCGATAGTCTGGAGCCTTCCCATAAGGCATCCCATTCAACGACTCAGATAGTCGCACATATGGGCGCAATATGTAAGCTTTCAAGCTCATCTTGATTAGTCAGGTACCATACGCACTGACCTAGCAGCTCACTTTACTATGGTGTCTCCAACGGTGTCTGTCAAAGACCAGGGATTTTGCTCTAGCGCGAGCAATGCTTCCTAAGGATAACTGGAAACACCACTATCAACCCAAGCTCGAAAGGGTCTTACTATCCCAAGAACCTACGCAACGACACCCAGACAAGATAAACCAACCATCAGAGGATTAACAACATTAATCAAAGGGCCAAGACGATCAACCATCTTAACCCGGTAGGGTAGCACCTTTGTAAAATAGACAAGGTCGTATGCCCTTCAGGACTCAGGGTTTCATAAAACCTCCGAATCATGTACCAGGGACTCCACCAATGCGCACGCCTTAGGAGGATCCACAATGGTATTTCCATAATCGTCAATATGATACGTCGGCATGAGGGACGTTAAACGAATCCACTGGGATTAGCAATAATGAATTGAGTCCTTCAACTCTTACTAGTCCCAAAGGTATGGGTCATAATATCGCTCACAATTACTCGATACCTCCAGGTTCGAGATGTATTCGAAATCCCTTATCACAAAGACGGGCCTCGCCTCGTCATGTGTGGATCCCGGGATTTCTTTCCGACATGATTCGTGTGTGGTTAGTCGACCAAAATGCGCGTAAAAAGTTAAGGCGTCACTGATGCCTTAGATTTCGAAGAGGTAATGCTCACGAAACGTGCGAGAATATAAAGAGGTCGACACATGATTCGGTCAACTTACTCAAACTACCATGAGATTCGAACTTGGGGGAGATACGTGTGCTAACACTAAGACTAGAGTGTCTTAGTATGACTCCCAGGAAGTTCGTTAGGCACCAGAAATCTTGCCTAATCAATGTCGGCACTGCACAATCAAACAAGTAGAACAATGACAGCAACGAGGGGTTTAGGTGATGTCTCCATCTCGAGGGAAACCAAGAGTGAAGCAAACGACAAGTCATCATATCATCAAGGAAATCCTACAGCTGTAGCAATACGCCCTCTGAGCAACACGACAGTAGAAACAACACGGCAATGACAGCAACACATCCACGAAGCACACCAACTAGGGAACACCGCATCGGAGCAACACGACAACAGCGAAGCATGACGACAAGGAAACACCGCAACAGGAACCGTATGACACAGAGAAATACGACAGCAAGGCTACACTACTGTAGGAGCAGTAAACACAGGAATGCATCATCGGCAATGCAGCGCAACCACATGGATACGCAATCAGCAAAAATAATGCAACAGCGAGCATGCACAGTGGCTGGGGTATCATAGCAGCATGAATGCACACGTCAATATGACGCTCAATATGGAAAATCCACGGTCCACATCAACAGAAGCTCCGTTATGGTGAGCACGCATCCCCGTGCGTCTCAGATCAATTGTGGAGGTGGGATTTGCATCCGTACCTTCGGCCTTGAGCCTAACCTCCATAGGCTCAATGGTAGGAATGGTTATATTGGCCGACGCACCAGTCGTAATAACTTAAATGGGAACGACGAGTTCCACATAATTTAGCCGACTTCTCAAGTTGATATTGCCTCGGTTGAGACTGTCGATGTTGCTATCGTTTGAGTGACTCATCAACTTGAGAACCATCGACAATGTTAGGCTTGCTAAGAGCCCAAGGAATGATAATGAGGGAGTCATTGAAAGCCTTAAACAAAATGGAATTAACAACAACGAACTCCACAGCGATACTGACATGGTCATAGCAGCTTGGCATGGGTCATAGTGACGTCTTCGTTAACGACATTCACCTCGGCAGGAGCCTCAAATACATGAACAACATCAGCTCGAGAAGAGCCATAGAAACAACATCAAGCCCAACATGGACTATAGAGACAACGACAACAATAAGCTCAACAACAGACATGGAAACAACGAAATCAAGCTCGATAAGTGTTACAGAATCACTGGCAACAACAGACTCAGCAAGAGCTACACACTTAGCAAAAACAACGGGATCTACTTGAGCCATAGATCAATAACAGCCGCAGCGACATCAGGCTCAGCCGGAGCCTTAGACTAGTCGTAGTTATTATATGTGTGGTAACTAGTATCCATAGGACCTAGAAACCAACCACCGTCTATCCCAATATCAAGGATAGTGGTCATTACGAAAATAGCAAGTAGAAGTAGAAGGATCACGATATATCGAGACACCCTGATAGAATGAAAACGATATCGACTCTGGCAACCCAGCCGAGTCATCCTTCTCATTAGAGTCCTCTCGCATATTATTTTGGCCCTAACACCGATAGCCATCAACTGGAATGCCTCTCCGCTACCTAAGCGAGACCGGTGGACCTTCTTCCTGATAGGCCACGCAGTGAGAGTATCGAAATACGACAAGAGATTTGACAGGTCACATTGTCCATAACGAATGGATCTTGCAACCTTAGTTTATAAACCACCGTGACGAGGGAACGCAACGTCTCAATATCTATGGGGATTGATGGAAAACACTTCGCGTCAATTTCCGCCCCAAATAGATAAAAAGTCTCGTCGTCATGATGAGGGTGACGGACGTTATTGCAACAAGAGCAATGGAACTGTCATCCCATGGGTAAGTTTAATTTAGCAGAATAACGTGACCACATCCAGCAGTCCGTTATTTGTTTTTTTTTTTCGAGGGGGATTTCAACGTCAGCAAAAAGCGTCTTGCGACATTTGACAATTACGGAACACACTCTTACGATTACGATTCCCAAAGTGTGGTTCCACTCCCCAGGATTCATGACGGATTTAGGCACAGCACACGTATCGAACCTACTCTGGCGTTCATCGACTGAAGCGTGATTACCAATAATCCTTGAAAAACAAACAGGAGGTAGATAGAGGAGTCTTACGACAACCTTTGCACCTTGGGAAAGTAGTATGACATAAGCACCGCTCTGCTAAGCCCATCACAAATCATCTTCCGGAATACGATCCAGCGCTATTGCAACGGGTGTTAATCCATACTTGAACACTCAATACATCGAGCAGTGGCTTCCCATGAGTTAATCGTATGCACTTCCGAGTGAGTCCATAGCCAAACGCCAACTGGGGCTTGTTGTTCCACTACACGCCGCCATCATAACACTGGCAATCGTTGCCGCGGTCGTGATTAGTGGCCGAATTTTTGACATCATCGAAATTTAGCAAAGCCCTCTGACTCGCGGGTGTGCAATGTGGCACACTGATTTCACCATCAGTCCATGACTGCATGGGCACAACCAATACTGTCGATTCAGACGAGGGCTATCGAGCCTTCCAGGTGACAATGATCAAGCTTCCTAACTTAGCAACCTCAATTCTGTCCTCCAAAAGGAGAAGAAAAATACCCGACTCTGGAAGACTACTTGGGCATGTGTTGGATCGAGAATGACTTATTTATAATAACAACCCAGCAGCACACGGCCACGATTCTCATATCTGATCCTCACAGGGTCCCGTTCCCAAAACGCACTGGTCTTGTAGGGACGCACCCTAGGTCTTCACTAGGTTCCAGGTATAACCTTCCACGCACCGTACTCGACATTTCTCGCTTCGGTAGGCCGTGTATACTTGTAAGTCCGCTCCTTTGGAAGAACTTTGTGGTGGAGGCATTCAACTCCTACACAAGGAAGCTTTCATCTCCCGTTCCTATCTAGAGCGAGGGTTTGCGTCAGATTATTCGTATGAATAGACGTTTGAGCTCTTCCGTGCTCGCACCTTAAAGGTAATGTCAAAGAAAGCTCATTAGGCTAGCTAGGACCGAAGTCAAGGGCGTCGATGAGACCTCCCATTTAACACATTAGTCAATCAAAACCAAGACTGAATCTAAAGAAGAAGAACAACAAGACAAGGAATGATCACCAACCCCGGCCCTAGCGCCCACCAAGGTTACCGTGCACCCCAAACTATTATTACGTGTGCACCCGTAATGATAATTTGCGTTGCCAGGTAATCTCGTTGCCCGCTAGTTCCGAGTTTCCTGATCCAACGAACAAAGGTTTTATACAACAAAAGACTTGGTCTAGTTTCACCTCCAAATCATAAACAACACGGCGACATCTAATATCGCGATAGAGATTAGTCCTTCCGATCATCCCATCTACCGGTGAGCGAGTGAGCTCCTCATAGACTACCGCGTCCTTTCCACTTGCTGGTACCGGTGATCGATAAAAGAGTGCGGACTAATGTGAAGCGTGACACAACATCCTTACTGGCAAAATATCCGTACTACGTATATGTATTAACTAATCTTAGAAAATCGGATTCCCACAGAACCTAAACATTCCTATCCGTATTTTCTAATACTTCATATATTGACACACATGGCTAGTCGGTCGGAATTTCCCCTTGTACATCCCATGTACAAATTTCTCTCTTTTCTAAAAACATTTTGTTGTGTTTTAGTTTTGAAAACTTTGTTTTCGAGCCGAAACTGGTTATAGTCTAGATTTTTCAAAATGCTAGTTCGCTATAACCTTGGCTCTGATACCACTTCTGTCACACCACGCCAATGGCGGAAACACGTGGCGCAACGCTCGAAAGTATATCAAAGTCAAGATTAACACAAACTATATTTAATTAGAAAAGAATCAATTTATTAAGATGTCGAAAAAGAGAATCACATTTCCAATATTACATAAAACGACGAACATTAAGTTTCAATGTGGGGTATTTCCGTTTGTTCCAACCCTTTGGTAACAATTGATGAAACCCCGACAAGTATCCGACATCCCGAATTCCACCGCACTAGACCATATCTATTCAGCACTTAGTTACCTGAAAGATATGTTTAAAAAGACGTCAATATATAAAATATTGGTGAGTTCACAGGTTTTAGTTTCATAACAACAACATTTTCACAACCATCGGCTCGACTCACTTTACCGTATAATTATTTTCCCATTAAATAATTATACTAGGATCTTGTCGATCGATATTTCGTTTTTACAACATGTGCGAAGCCTGCACAACCTGTGGCCTTTGTAAGGAGTAGCTAGCTCCTACAAAACTATGATGATGAGCAATCCCCTGAGTCCCATAACCAAACCAAGACTAATAAATATGCCCCGCAATCACCAGTTGTTTCTCGGCAAATAACAACTTAGTTCAGAATACGTGCACCCCAGGCATACGCCGATGCATAATCGACGCTATCGATTAGGGGTGGGCCTTGTCAGGCACCAATAGTACTATCCAAATATTCCTTCGGTTTCATTTCCCTAAATTAATGGTTACAGTAGCGAGGACTCAACCCCGAGTGGCGAACATACAACAAAACTCAAGTACTCATCATGCCACTAATCACATTTTAACCTTTGAAAACATTTCAACATGTGATAACTTTTGACAAACATATCTTTCCCCCAGTTAAAACAGTAAAATGGGGCCGTGAAACTCACCTGAAGTATAGCGTGCAATCAAATAGCAGAGAATAGCAAGTCCGTGGTCAAGCACCTACGAACGTCCTAGTGCGTGTAAGTCACTAAGTCTATAGCGTGTGTTTTTCCGGCAAGTTGTACACCCAACTCCCAACACCACCATTTACATATAATTCCCCGTTTAATTAAACATATGTCCTAGGTCCGTTGGTGATGGATTACCCTTTTTCTTACAAGCGATATATTATTCTTGTTAATATTTCTTTAACTTGTATATTATTATCCTCGATTCGACTTCACCTAACGTATAATTATTTTCCCATTCAAATAATTATACTTAAGATCGCATCGTTCGATATAATATATTCTTAACACTCGACCCGACTCACTTTGCCGCATATTTATTTTTCCCATTCAAATAAATATGCTAAGGTCTTGCCGTTCGGTAGTATATTCTTAACGCCCGGCTCGACTCACCATGCCGTATATTTATTTTCCCATTCAAATAAATATACTAGGATCTCGTCGGTTCGGCATACACATATGTATATACATATTTTCTCTACTCGTCTCGGTTTTCCTTCCCACATATCTACTTTCCCATTAAGTAGATATACTAGAATTTCGCCGAGACGAGCATATGTATATATAAACGTGTAATTTTTCTTGTTAAGTCCATACGTTTGTTTAACGTCTTGATCATTTACGTTATGTTTTCTCCCACGAATAATTTCTCCAACACTTAGGAAAGTGTTATATAATTTTCACCCATGTTATATATATTTTACTTCCTAAAATATATATTTTCTTATCTTGCCGCAATGGCATTTTTCTCTTGTTTGCCCGTTTATTATTCGTTATCATGTCTAAGTCCGATATCTTAACTTGTATAGCTAATTTTTCCAAGTTTTTCCCCAATATGTGTTTTATAGAAATATTATTCATATTTCTAACTCCTAACACATATTACTTGGAGGGTTCAAAAATACTTTTATATTTTTAACACAACTTGACAACTTATATACCAAAAATGTTCCAACACCTTTATATTCCCATTTATATAAAAGTGTTCATTTTTATATAAGTTTTTCCCAAGTTTTAATTTGTCTAGTATTTTTATAAAAACTCTTGTTTTTATAATAATCCTTATGTTTAGAAAAGTCCGTATTTTTATAAAATTCCTTTTTATAAAAATACACTTTTATACCAAATACATAAGTGTGTTTTACTAGTATTTATCAAATCAACCTTGGAAAATTTATCATTTACACTTTTGACACCCAACTTTCCATAGTTGCATTTTTAGATTTAAGTTTCTAAAATATCCATTTTAGTCCCTCAACTTTTAAAGTTACAACATCAATCCCTTAACTTACAAAAGTTGTATTTTTCCATACTATCTTTCAAGATTAGCATTTTTCTCCCAAATTAGTGGACTTTAAAGGATCATCTTTTTAATGTTGGATTATTTTCACATCTTACCACTTTTAATAGTCTTATATTCCAATAATAAGGCTACTAATATGTGTGATTAGTGTATTTTGTCCATCATGTCCAATTTGTATTTTCCAAGTGTGTAGACTTTAATAATGTAAAAATTGCATAACTTATTTTCTTACAAGATCAACATTATAACAAGTCTTAGATGTTTATGTTAGGATGATTAAAACTAATTTTAAGCTCATTCAAGTTCTATTAACAAGTTACACTCAAATCACCATTTTGCTCAAGTCTTTATGAACTAAATAAAAACTACAAAAATTACTACACATACCCATCACCATTCGGCCCATACACATGCCTACTAAGAACCATTTTTAGTCTTTAAAGTCTTATGTTTTATTAAGAAAAGCTTATTCAAGTTCATCCCTTGTACAACTTGCTTTAAGCTAATAAACATAAACTTTTTAAAGATAAAACAAGATCAAGAATACTTACAACTAGCACAAGGCTAGGGAAGCTTTCAATGCTTGCTTTTGATGGTGATTAGTGTGTTCCTCCTATGTGATTTAGTTCCTAGCTTGAGATACACCAAAGGGTCTTGGATGATGGATGTTTAGGAAGGAAATTTGAGTGTTTAAGACTTGAAGATGAAGGGTGTGTGTGTGTTGCAAGTCCACGGCCAAAGGAAGAGAAAGAAGAAGTGTTTTTGCTTTGTGGATCAAGTATTCTCACATGTGTTTTTATAATTCATTCAAATCTTCCAAAGATTATATGTAATCTCTCTTGGATTTAAAATCCCTTAAATAATGGATGCACTTGTACCAAATGAAATCTTGGGAGGATTTAGATGGTGTATGTGCCGTGAGTTTATAAAGAAAAGAGGAGAGTTCATGATTTATTAAGGACAAGCAATCTTATACAATTATCATCTCATATTTTCACCATGCCTTAAAAGTACTAAACAAATCTTGATGGATTTCCCCTTTTTTTTATGTTTGGCCGTGAGTTTTTGGGAAGCAAAAGAATGGATTGTTTCCATTTTCAAAGGACATCATATATTATATAAAAATCATGACATATAATCTACCATGCCTTCCATGATCTTCACTAGATCATTAGTACACCAAAAGAAAGATTATGGTATGGTGAGGGGGTGGGGCCGGTTCTAGAGGGTCATGGGGTGGGGTCCACAACACAAAATATTTGCAACAATATGTTAAGTTTAATCTTTTAACGTTCGGGTATTTTTTTTTCGGACTTTATTCGCGTGTTATTTGGACTTTAAAAATGCCTCTAATAACCCTTAAACATAGCCTAGTTTAAGTGTTGGTTGATTATTTAGGCTTTTGCCGGGTGAAATTATAAGTTATACGCGTACCGGGTGCGGTACGCGCACTTTATTCGTTACCGGGAGATTTGTGTGGAAAGTTTTCACTTATGGTTTTGGAGTTCCAAAACACAATATATTTTGTGAAAATACCCCTTTATTTTGTATCCTGGGTGTCCGGGATCCTTTTTGTTTATCTAATTTTTACCGGGTAATCACCAACGTCCGTTCCGGACAAGTTTATTCGCACGCGATTTCGCCGTGCTTCAACATTAAACATGTGCATTCCTATGCATCTTATGGGGAATTTGCTATTCTCTAAGGCTAAATTAATCCAATTAATTTAAATATGCACTTAAACCGTTAATTACATATACTAATTACGTACGGAATCACATCGATTTTTACCGGATGTTACAACCGATACCAAAAACATACGGTACGGTACGGTTAAAATACTGATACCATACCGATCCCGTACCGATACCAAAAATACCAAAACCGAAAACCTCTAAATGCAAGTACCGATACCGATACCGAACACCCTCGGTTCGGTACGGGATCGGTATCGGTTCGATATTCGGTGCAATATGCTCATCCCTAGGTAGGACTACTTGTTAGTACATGATGTCCCTAGGCTAGTATATTAGTTGTTTGGACGTATTTCCAGGTGTTTGGAGGCGTTTGTACGCGTTTTGGAGGGTTCGGGAAGTTGTATGCGATTAGCAGAGGGATACACACGATTAGCGCCCTAATCGTGTCCCTGTTCATGCGATTGGGCCTTGTCTTTCAGGCGTTTAGCCATAATCGCGTGCACTGTAGCAGCTAATCGCCTATATGGGCCTGGTCGTACCCGGGTGGTATAAATAGGCCCATTCTCAACCCTAGACCTCAGTTCTTGCCTCACACACTCTCCAAACACCCTCCCCTGGTCTAAGACGTCTGATTTGATCTCTGTAAACACTCGAGCTCTGTTTTAGTGATTAATCTATAATCTTTTGACCCGTGTGTGTGTTGTGATTACTCGTTTTCATTGTTTCAATCTCGTACCTGTTATTAGAACATACTAGAGGGATTCCGCACCTCTAGTATAGACCCCGTGATTGTCGAATTACGCGTTCGCCGGTCCTTACACTACTCAAATCGTTCAGCGCTCGCTTGGAATTTGCTCGGAAAATGCTCGTGCGATTTTTCGCTCGGTTGTAAATGAGCCGATCGGCTCAGTTTGGCTCGATATAATTTTATTTAATTTATTATATATATAATTATGTATACACATTAATTACCATGGCCGACCCTTAAAAGGGGCGGCGCGGGCAACAGCTTTAGGCCCGAAAATCTTGAGGGTCCGACTTTTTTTTTACTTTTTTATGTTTTTTTTATATATATTTATGAGTTGTGGGCTATTGTGATTTTTTTTTATATATATATATCAACTCATTTAATAAAGGCAAGATCATTAAATTTTTAAACCCATCAAAACAAACTCAACCAAAAATAAAATTTAAACAACTTAAAACAATTTTGTGGGCCTAATATGTAAAGGTGGGAGAATTTGAAAGTGAATGTGAGGGACGAACGAGGGTTCACAAGGTAGAAAGGTTTACCGTTTACACAGTCGACGCCGAACACTCCAAACTTCTGGCTGTGAACCCACTTTTTTTATAGTGGGTTTTTATATATGATGTTGGATTTAAATTATACGAGCTTGGTTTAGTTGTTGCGTGGCTCCATGTCCAAAATTTTTTTACAGTTTCCGAAGACGGCCCTGTGAATTACAATTATATTTATAGTTTTATACATACCACTCTATTGAGTTGGCTAGATATATGTTATAGTAGTAACACTTATACATTCAGCTTCTATCCCCCCCCCCCCAAGAGTATTGTGTTGCACATAGTCTTATTGGACAAAACTAATAAACAAACATTGTTGACTTATAGCTTTGATTCTCAACAAGATCCACCTTCAAAACCCAACACCTTCAAATAATTCCTGAATTTTACACCTAGTAATGTCTTAGTCAAAAGATAATTTGTTGCCTACGTTGTCTTCAGTAGACCGGATCGGGGGGTTAAACTGCTTGGTGGGGCAGTCAGTTGCGATGCCGATTTCATAAATGATTTATCTGCTAAATGGGTGGCGCGGGCTGTTGACCTTATGGGGCTCCTCTCTAGAATCCTAGATTGAGGAATCCCCAAAGCGAGCTTCTATTGCTTAGATCATGTATAGATGTGGCTAAGTTGCTCTTCGGTTTGCGTACCTGCCAGACTTCCTATGTTGAAAATGATGTTTCCTATATCGACAAAGGCCTCCAGGAGGCCATAGAAAACATTGTTATTTGTGAGGGGCGTTTTTCGGGGACCTCCAGTGGCAGGTTGCGACCTTGCCGCTTCGACTTGGTGGGTTAGGCCTTTCCTCAGCCCTGGCCGTGGCAGCCTATGCTTTTGTGGCTTTAAGATCCTAGTCCTGGGGGCTGCAAGACCACATATTACACAACAGTGGAGTTGCTCATGTTGACACAGATTATTCTAGTGTTATTGACCTTTTACAACGATCCCTTTCGGACTTTGATACTGGTGGTTTCTCTAAAAAGGACACCGCTCCAAGAAGCCACTCAAAACTCTGGCGAATGCTTTTTATAGCCGAATCGCACAAATTTTGGAGGAGGATTTCCATCTGTCCCCCCCCCCCCCCGGTCAGAAGGCCGTTTTAGAATGCTTGCAAAAGCCTCACGCCCAGGACTATCTTATTGTTTTACCTATCGAAGGTCTGGGGCAACGAATGTCAGCAGTAGAGTATTGGCAATCCTTAAATACCAGCTGACGATACCCATTTTCCCCGATGACGAAAATTTCCCGGTCTACCGCAAAGCATGCCTTGATAAGTATGGGGAACATGCGTTACATCATAAGGAATTTTCGGGGTTTAAATATCGGCATGATTTTGTCTGAGACGCATTGGCAGACATCCTTAGAAGAGCGGTGGTCTCACAGACCCTGCGGAGGGTAGGTCCACATTGTGCCCAGCAGACGTCTTAGTGTTTGATTGGGAAGGTGGGAAGCATGCATGTGTTGATCTTACCGGGGTGTCCCCCCTAGCTAGGCTTCGGGATACTGGATTTGTGGTCGAGCAAGCGGTCATGAGAGTTGAATCCAAAAAAGTGGAAAAGCACTCTAAAGCATGTGAGGATAATCAACATGTTTTTGTTCCCCTGACCTTCGACACGTTCGGTTCCTTAACACCGGAAGCAGAGCGGTTTTTGAATCGGGTTCGGCAGGTAGTGCACAACAGCTTTTCAACCCCTCAAGGGCGTGGGTTTGTTTTTAGCATATTCGGATTTTCTATCCAGAAAAGGGTGGCGGCACAGCTTGTTGCCCGCCTACCTACCATCCTTATCCTTATGAAATTTATCCTTTTATTTTTAATAGGGGTGCTTAACGGGTCGGGTTAGCGGATCCAACCTGAACCCGAAAAATTTACATGAACCCCAACCCGAAAATTGTGAGATACATATGAACCCGAACCCGACCTGAATATTCTTGGGTTAACCCGAACCCGACCCGTTCAACCTGATTTTTTTTTTTATTTTTTCGCAAACTAATGTATTAAAATTAAAATTTTACTACAAAAAACACAAACATATATAAAACATTTATGTTTTATTTATAAATCTCATACCAATTTGTATTTTAAGTTATAAGTGTATTATAAAATACCTAACCAATTTAATTTATAACATAAAACATATTGTAAAAAAAACAATATATAGTATAAATAGGTTAAACGGGTCAACCCGCCAACCTGTCCAGGTTGACCCGAACCCGACCCGTTTAGCTAAACGGGTTCGCGGGTTCAACCCGAACCTGACCCGAACTCATTTAGACTAAACCCAGACCCGCTAATTTCGTGTTAGGTTCGGGTCGTGTTTTTTAGGTCGTGTCAGAAATTCACACCCCTAATTTTTAATAAGAATTAAATTCTAGAATATCCTCCACGTTAATCTCTCCTTTATTTATAAGACCCATAACACCCCTTTTTTATTTGAAATGTTGCAAACTTTGGCTAAAAATCCATCAAGCATTCCTTTATGTCACGTATAAGGTCATAGGTGGTGTATAGCATTCAACCTTCAAATGTTATCTTACAAAATCACCTCAAACATTCTTTGGAACGAGGTTTAACCCTATATACCACGTATAACCTTATTATACGTGTCAAATAGGGTTAGTAGAGTGTCTACATAACTACTTGTGGTGTTTCAATATCTCTTACCATATAAATTCAAGGGTTTGATTCCATATTATTCAACCAAACACTTCACGGAAAGAGATTTGAATTCAAAATCATTTTATTTTTCTCATAATTCACAAAACAGAATATCTTCCCCTAATGTTCGTATATAATTTCAGTCAACGCATTATATATACATGTGCCTTACTACTTACTAGTTAGTTAATCCATTGTATTAGCTAAAAAAATAAAATAACATGAGTTTGGCAGCTTATTTGACATCCCACGTTACATTTTGATGAACATCATCCAGTGACATGTTTGAATATTCCACAAACGACTGTAAGTTATTGGCATTTTATGGGTAGGTGTAATTTTACATTAAATTAAGGGCGCCTAAACAATTGACCACCACCATGCACAATTTTGGAGCTTTTCATGTGTACAAAAAAAATTTACTTATTTGAATAAAACAATGGTGGGCCCTCCTAATATGAGTATATCCATTTTCCACCAATGATCGTTGTAATGTATGTCTGTATACTTGCATAAGTGTCTTCATCAATTGCCCAAAGAGGCTGCTTTCTTTACAATAAGAATGTTGCAATATCAATATTTAATTAGTCATAATATTATATCTCTCAATAAATAGGGTTATAGTTTTATTATGTGTAAACACTTTTGTTATTTACTTACATATTTCTAACAACGTTGGATTAATATGTTTTATTAAATTATGCTTGCAAAGTAGACATTTATTTTGATTGCTAAAAACACAAAATTATGATAAAATCAAGCAAAAAAATGATAGTGGTTATTTTATTTTATTTTATTTTGTTCCTTGACAAATATAATTCAGAATAAAATTTCATCTTTTGCAGGTGAATTCAGAAAGGGGTGGCGGCGCAGCTTGTTGCCCGTCTACCTTCTATTATGATGTAACTTTCGTATTTTATATTAATGAAATCTATTCGATATTTGAAAATTTATTTATGTATAATATTCATTTGAATAAATTTATGCAGATTTTCATATTTTTTTTCTTTTTATAGGAATAATTTATTACAGATATAAGAAATATATATATAAATAATAATATAATTAAAGCTTGCAGTATTTTTATTTAAAATTATAAATTTTATCAAATTTCTACAATTTGATGTTTTTTAAGTATTATAATTTTGTAATTTATATAGCGGATAACTAGCGAAGGGGTATGGGTGGGAGCCATGAAATGTCAATGATTAGAATCAAGGATGTGAATTTGAGGCTTCTGTGAAATTTTGCAAACGAAAGAGATTATCCGTGCACTCAAGTACCCAATTCTAGTCCTCACAAATTAATAAGGCTTTGGAAATTTGAACATTAGGGTTTATATTCAGACACCCCTTTCACGGGACGTGGAGGCCTCGATGGCCCGTGGAAGACAAACCTGACGAAAACGACGGCCCGTGGTGGCCTCCACGGTCCGTGGAGGGCCAAGCAGAGAAAAAATGATGGGTCGTGGAGGCCCCCACGACCCGTCCCCTAGCATACAAATGATTACCAATCATTGGTAATCATTGGCAATGATTTGGTGATGATTGTTTGCTTTTTTATAAGTGTAGTGTGGGTGTTTAAGATGGGTTAGAGATGTGAATATATAAATGTTTGTTTTTTATAAGTGTTATTTTTTTTTATTTGTATAATATGAATTTTTTATATGGATGTGAATATAAATATGAATGTTTGGTTTTTTATTAACGTTTATGTTGCTGAACTAAACAAAACCCAAGATACGAACAATAAAACAAAATAAAACATAATATTCAAACATTTACATACAAAATAAAGCATATTGTTCAAATAAAGAAACAATACTATTCAAAATACAACATCCAAATAAACAAACTAAGGACCCGACCCACCCGGCCGACCCGACCCACCTGGCTGACCCGACCCACCCGGCTGACTGGTGGACACCTCACCCTACTCACTGGTAGACGCCCCACCCTGCTGACTGGTAGACGCCCCACGCGGCGGCAAACCTAATTGTACTCGCCTATCATTCTCGCTCTCCACAACCACCGTATATCCGTCCGCATCCCCTCCATATCAGCCCGCATCGACCCCATTTCAGCCCGAATCGACCCCATTTCAGCCCGAATCGACCCCATCTCAGCCCGAATCGATCCAATCTGATCCAGAACCTGCTGAAGTAGCTGGCTCGTCGTATCAGGCAACCTAACAGCGTGATAAACGCGGGCAGCATGCTGCCGGGCATTAGGGGCGACCTCTGGCATCACTACATCCTTCGGTGGATTGTCGTCGCCAACATGTGGCATCTGAACCTCCGCGGCAAGAGGCCAATCAATATGTGTCAGCGGCTGTGGTACAAAATGCACGCCACGGTCGCCAGCTGCACCAAAAGCGCGCTGGAAATATGCGGGTGGATTGCAGCCCGGGACCTTGCCCGCCACCTTCATCTGCTGCATAGTCGTAATATTTAGCCGCCTGAAACGCACAAGAATAATAATAATATTAAATGATAATAAATAATAAATAATAAATTACCATAAATAATAAATAAATAATAATCATACCTGTGCAACATCGGAAGTGGTAATCTCCGGTCCTCAATATGGATCCACAAGTCGGTCGGGCATACACGCAACGCTATGGCGGTAACCAACCCCCCAATCGGAATACCCACCGCTGAATGCCTAAGAGGGTATCCAGCAATGTACTCAGCAAAGCACTTGTGCAGCGCAACCGGCCTCCCCCTAAGGATGCAGTACAAATAGAATAGGTCGATCTGATTGACCCTTTCGTTACACGTACACCGCCCGGCAATAGACCAGGTAATCACACGGTGTAGGTAATGAATCAGAAGGTCCCTTATGTTGCTGGCCCTGCACAGGATAATAATAACATTATAAAAATTTCGGCAGAGTTTCCTCTGTTTTTGTACGAACCAGACAACACAAGTCGTCTAAAATAACGATAATAATAAACGAACTAAACAACAACAACAACAACAACAATTATAATAAAAATAATAATAATGTACCTAAAACTTGAAAATAATAATAATACCACTCGGCCTCCACCGCATACGCTGCAACAGCGATAGTGGGCCACCACGCCATCAGCTCGTCAGGCAAAGTCGTCAAGCCTGCAACGTACATATCTTGGACGAGCTCGTCCTCTGTATACCACCCTAAACACCTCGTAGCCCAATCATCCATCGAATATGTGTAGAGCTCTCCAAACATCCTGAACCGTATCTTAGGATCATGATCAGCGTCGGGTTCCGCACCGGCTCGGAGCGGAGTATAGCAAAATGTGGAGATGAACTCGATCGTAAGAGACCGATGCACATCCTGGTGGAGGTCAGCAAACATCCGTCCCCAAGGGCTGTCGGCGAGGATCCACTCCAAAAACCTATCCGCCGCATCGATGGCCCGAAGTGCAGCCTAGTCAATGCCGCGCGAAGGGTGTAAAGGATGCGACTCCATCTTGTCCCACCAGGCGACCTCATAAGCATCGTGGTCGAACCTGTATACCCAGTCGGTCATCTCATACAACGCCATAGGATCCCCATCTTCAGGCTGGGGAGCACACTTCCTTCTAGGTGTCATATCTGCAAAACAGATCAAAACAAAACAAAGATCATTATCACGACGAAAATCTCGGCAGAGTTTCCTCTGTTTTTGTACGAACCAGACAATACAAGTCGTCTAAAAAATCCCAAAACAATAATAATAAATGAACTAAACGAACTAAATACCAATTTTATGTTCAGGCGCGCCTTTATGTTTAGGCGCGCCAAGACAAAACAAGACAAAACAAAGAAATACGTCAAGAAAATATCTGAACAAATAAGCGCCTAAACAAAACAAACATACACATAACAAAACGCCTAAAGCACGCCTAATCTTATAGTTATAAATCGCTTAAACAAACATGCATCAAATAAACAAACATACATATAACAAAACACGTCTAAACAATCAATAAAACGCCTAAACAATCAACAAAACGCCTAAACAATCAACAAAACACCTTAATCAACAAAACGCCTAAATCAAAAAACGCCTATTATTATTAATATCAACTAACGCCTAAATCAACTAAAGCCTAAATAATCAACAAAACGCCCACCGCCACCCCACCTCCACCCACCATCGCAGCCCACACCCACCACCACAGCCCACCACCCACCCACCCACACCCTCCCACCCCACCCCACCACCCACACCCACAACCATAGCCCACCACCACTCACAAAAACCCCAAATCCCCAAACTGTAATTTAAAAAAATCCACGAAAAAAAAGCATGACTACTTACTTGGTGGATGATGGTGGTGGAGACGGTGGTGGTTATGGATGGTGGAGAGGGTGGAGTTTCCTCAGCTACTTCCTGCTGAAAGTCATACTTGGGATTCTCAGCTACTTCTGGCAAATAGTCAAGTCGTGTCCAGAAGACGTCGATATCAGCCGGTGACACTTGTATACCTGATATATATATATATATATTCAATCACAACAACAATCAATAATCTACAAAACCGCATAAACAAAATAAAAACGTTTTGGATTTTTATACAAAATTTCGGCAGAGTTTCCTCTATTTTTGTATGAACCAGACAACACAAGTCGTCTAAAAAACGCTTCAAACATTTATAAATTTGACTATTATATGCTAAAAAAAATAATAAGTCTAAAATATGATGTTACCTTTTCTATCATACGATTGCAGTTGACAGGCACATGGCAATCCATAAGTCGCCTTAAGTCGGTGATCACAAGACTTGTTTTTTTCTATTAAATAATGTATCTTGTTGAACTACCCGACCAACAAATCGAGTGTTGTATGGGAAACCCTGCCGAGTACGTTTTGAAACATCGGTAGTTCATGGTGCCACATTCTTCTTGATCGATTGTATTTGAAGGAGTGCTTTATCGCTACGCGCCGTGACTCCATAACTTTGTCTATTTTCATGACAAGTGCGTGGAGCGAGCTGTTCGGGCCTTTTATGTATATCTTAATCAAAGCATGCTGACTCTCGACTCCGTTGGTCGTACTCTGACCAAATGTAAGGTTTGCATCTGACCATGCTTCCACAAACATTTCTTTATAATCTTGGAGCCAATTTTTATCCATGTAGTCATAAACCGCTGTAAAAAACAGAATAACGATGTCAATAAAAAAAATATGTACGCTTGTAAAGCAAAAAAATAAAATATATACCCTTTTGAGCGTCCCGACACAGTCGTTGGTAGAGCAGGTTAAGGTTGTATTCGTAAGAATCTGGGTCAGCAGATTTAGACAGTCGAGCCCAAGACTGCAAAAATATTTCCCATTCTAATCTTGAAAATCCTGCTTTATGATACTTTGCAATATTTTGTTGAATATGATACCTGCAAAGCAATAATAATAATAATAATAATAATAATAATAATAATAATAATAAGAATAATAATAATAATAATATTTTGTTGATTATGATAACTTCAAAGCAACTTCGTAGCATTCGGGAAAACTGTAGCACATGCATTCATTAGAGCCAGATCTCTATATGCAACAATTACACATGGCTCCATACACTTCTCCAGCAAATCTCTGAGCCTCTCTAGCACCCATATGAAGTTACTCGTTTCCTCTTTAACGATAAATGCATGGGTGATACAAAACGATACGTTTGTCGATGTCACACCCACAATTTGAACAAACGGGATTCTATACTCGTTCGTTTTGTAGGTGGCGTCGATCAGCAACACATGTGGGAAGGCACGCTAGAGATTGTACGAGACCTGGTGTGAAAAGAAAATATTCTCAACGGCATCTGTCTCCGGATTCTGCTGGGTGTAGTAAGTAAATTTCTTTTCAACCAAGATACTCTCGAGTATGTGCAAAACAATAATAATAACAATATTTAATATTTAACAATAATAATAATAATAATATTTAACAATAATAGTAAGTAATAATAATACTTGCATTGGAGTTTTGTCGCCGTAAATTATGTGTTTAATCTTGCTAATGGTATTGTTTATGTCTCGTAGAATGCATACATTATTCGGGTTTTGTTCTCTAATGGCCAAATGTATGGTTGCTGGTTCCAGGCCCTGAAAATAAAGCGTTTCCACCATCTTTTCTTCATGCTGTGTCAGCCTCCTAGAAAAAGCGTGACCCTCAACATGTTTAAAAGGGTCGTGGTTATGATTAGGGTTATCCACCTCCAACTTCCAACCCTCTTTGCGTAGCCTCCCTATTAACTTAAATGGACAGTTAATCTTTTTGCTACCTGAAACCCGTACTGTGGCTGTACTTTGGTATTCACCACCACGGTCGCATCTCAGGTATATCCTAATTTTTTTTGCATTATTTCCCGTGCCTTTTGAAACAGAACGTCCGGTCACTAGGACGTAACCGCTAGCAAGGGCTCTATCGTAAACCCATTGTTTCAACTCTTCAACAAACCGGAATACCTAAACATTTATATAAGAGTCTAGTCTAAATTCATACTACTCTAAATTATATACTATTGTAAATATATACTAGTTCAATCCAACAAACCCTAAAACATGTAAAGATATACTAGTGTAAATAAATAAACGCACCTGCTCGGTTTCATACGGAACATCCGGGTTAGGTTCCACTTTTATGTCAACACCTTCATAAGCATCTTTCTGGTTGTCATCATCTTCCTTAGAGCCGTTATCATCTTCCTCGAAGTCCTTAGCACCACTCCCGCGCGAATGGTAAGTCCCGTACGTGGACTGCGGGTAGCTTGGTGGCACGAAAAATGACTCATTTTCCTCTACTATTCCTGGTTGAGATCGGGCAGCATCTTCCCGTCATTACCACGAAGCCCGGATTTAACCTCCTCTTCACCAACTTGAACCTTGGGTTCATACCCTACGCTTTCAGAGACGTAAGACTCGTTCTCAGACAGGTCAACGGTTGAATAGCTATGTAAATATGACATCGTGAGACCGGGAAGTCGAGATGGGACGAGGGTTTTGGTGGTGGTGATGTTTTAAGGTTTGGTTCAAATGAGGAAGAAGCTGATCACGTTTTGGTTAAATCTGAAATCTTGACGGGCCGTCGAGGCCTCCACGGGCCGTGGAGGCATTAAATGTCCAAACCTAATACATTTTGATGGCCCGTCGGGGCCCCCACGGCCCGTGGTGGAACACCTTTTCAGACCTTTTCAGTCTGAACACCCTGCCTTTGCAGGGGGTTCAGACTGACACCTCGTACCTCGTATTAGGAAGGGTCTTGGGCGCCTCCACGATTGGTTTAGCGACTTAAATAATAGTAGTATTAACAATAATAGTACCATAATAAGGTTGTCATTATTTAGTTTGAATGAAGCCTTGATGTCATTTGACGACTTCACTTAGAAGCCTTAGATTGGTTTAGCGACTTCAATGAAGTAGCTAACCCAATTGGCGACTTCATGGACAACTTCTTACACATGTGTAAGAACGGCTACTAAGGTTGTCTTGAGGAAGGAGAAGTCACTCATTCATTCAGCTACTTCACCATTTTCGCTTTTTTCCTACAACGCCTACCAATCACGCTTTCTATAATAATAACTCACTTATTTCTGCAAAGGATTCATTCATCATGTTTAAAACATATACAACGTCTATGCCTAAGGTTTGATGATCAAACTATATATTAAGTTTCACATTCCTTAGAAACTATAACTCTTTGCACTTTTTATTATAACCCAAGATCCGAATTAGTATGAACGAATAACACAAAAATTCAACACTCCTTCTTGTTAATTATCATTCCACTTAATCACCCTAATAAATCCTAGGGTGAGGCTAACGTATAAAGCTTCTTAACGTAAGAAGCGTAAGAAGCAATCTCAGCCATTAGATTAACAAGATTTCTGGATACAGATTAAAAACCCTAAACATACTTGGGTTAAACTAACCAAGGGTAAAATAGGAAAAAACCGTCTAATTTGAACAGATCGATTCCAGATCGTAACAACAAAACTAATTTGAACCCTGATTTTTCATCGTTTCCAGATCGATTCATTTTCAGAATGATTACACAATTTAAAAAAAATCGATTACAATGAACGAAAACGTAAAGATGAGTATTTGAATCTAAAAAAACAATTATGAATCGTAATAGTTGTCGAAATACTCTCGATTTTGTTTCAATAAGGATGATTAAACATAAAAATAGGTTAAAAAAGTTGCAGAGGAAGAAGATGAAGTTGGTGAAAAACAGAGAACTTTTAAATCTCAGACGCATTCATCAAATTTACAGACGCACTAATCAAAAATTTTCAGACGTACTCATCAAAATTTCAGACGCACTCATTGAAATTTAGACACACTCATTGAAAAGATAGCAAAATTTCAGACGCACTCATTGAAAATTTTAGACGCACTCATCAAACCCAATAAAAATTCAAACACACCTTTGCCATAATATCAAACGCACCTTGCCATAAATCAAACGCACCCTTCAATTATCATCTTTCAATCATGAAGAAACAATAAGTGAAATCAAACGCACCCTTCCCTATCCCTTCAAATCACAATCCACAAAGTAAAACCTAATTCAGCCAACAAAACAAATTCTTTTTAATTAACATAACGTCATGATGTACTCCGAGAGCCGGTTCGACGGCGGATCTCAGATCGCCAATTCTCCTGCCACCGTTGCCGGCGTAATCATCAATTTCCCTTTCTCCTCTTTCTTATTCTCTATATTATTAATCTAGGGATCTATATTAAACATTATTTATTTATTTATTTATTTATTATTATTTTTGCAGAATCATGACACTTTTGGACTTGTGCCGCTGACGATAAAGCAGATCAGTGAGGTGTCTCACTCTGGTGATGATAAGTCTAACTTCAATGTTTCAGTTAGTTTTTATGTGATTTTTTGTGATGTGATGAATATAAATATATGGTATGTTTCACAGATTGAAAAGAAAATGGAGGTGGTTTTAGTTAAGGGGATGAGTTAACAGAGAAGAAAATGAAGGTGGTTGGGTGGTTGAGAGGATGGTGGTGGTGGTGGTGGTGGTGGTGGTGGTGGTGGTGATGGTGGTTGTCAGATCTAGATGTGTTTGTTTCAAAAGGAGGATGAGTTTGGTATACGTTATGAAAGTTGAGAACAGGGAAAGAAGAAAATAGGTTTAAATGTGGTTAGGTTAATATGACAGATGTTAATCTCTAGTGACTTCTTACACTTCTTATTTTAAGGGACTTTATATTGTATACTTTCTCTAAATCCTATATAAGTGTAAACTCATGTAATCTTTATCTTGATTTTTCCCTTTGAATTATTGGATCCAATCTTTTCTTCACCTTTTGAATTCATTATGTCTACACTACTTAAGTAGGCTTGAATATTACATAGTCTACATTTGTTATTACATTTAAAAAATGGACGTCATGTAACATATTAAAGTAAAAACATCATCTAACTATAATTCCATGTCGATATTTAATAATCACGGCCATCATTTGGAATATCCCACTTGTCAAGAAGTTCTAAAACACCATTCCTTTCTCTACACCTTCATGTGGACCAGCTTGTTCATTATAAATACACATCATCTCCTTTACGATTAACTACACCAAAGTACTTCATTTCATGCACATTAATTGCTTACATATAATAGTAATGAACGTTTCTTCCTTTAACATAATGGGTATGTTGATGTGTATTCTATTTGTCACACTAGCCACCATGACACAAGGTCAAGTCACACGGGTTGGCTTTTACGGGACCTCATGTCCAAGAGTCGAGTCGATAGTCCGAACTGCCGTTCAGTCTGCTGTCCGAGCCGATCCCACACTCGCAGCTGGTGTACTAAGAATATTCTTCCATGACTGCTTTGTCAATGGTTGTGATGGGTCCGTACTACTTGATGGCCCATCAAGTGAAAAGACCGCACCACCGAATGTCCCCTTGAGAGGATTCGAGGTTATTGATGCTGCAAAATCGCAGCTTGAAACCACCTGCCCTGGAGTGGTCTCTTGCGCGGATATTGTTGCCCTTGCTGCCCGTGATGCAGTGGTCCTGGTAATTAATCTTTTTGTAACAAGTTATAATTAATCGTGCTGATTACGTGTTATAAAGTTATAATTAATTGATTTTAACTATGTTGCGCAGGCGGGTGGAACTAGTTGGCAAGTGCCATTAGGACGTAGAGATGGATTGGTTTCGCAAGCATCGGATACAGCAAACTTGCCTGGCTTTAATGATCCTATTAGTGTGCAAATTAGAAAGTTTGCTGATAAAAATCTAAACATTCAAGATCTTGTTACTCTTGTTGGTAAGTACTATGTGGCTAAAGCAAGAAGTGTAAAGGGAAATTCACGAAAATAGTCATTTTAACCAGCGTTAGACTTTTTGTAAATTAGCAAAATAGCCGTTAGACATTACTTTTTTTAGAAAATAGTTCGATCATTCACAGCATGTCACATGTCACCAATGCTTCATGGAACAAAAAAAAAATTCTACTTCTCCAAATGTTTGTGTATTAACTATTTGAAATTTTCAAATGTTGAATAAATTGCTTTATTAAACAAACAAAATTTATATAGTAATTATTTGTGTTTTACAAATAACGTATTTATATTAATTATTTGATTTTTGCAAATATTTTTTTCTTTAGTTTAATTATTTATTTTTACAAATAAAGTTTTATAATATTTTTTTATCTATAAAAAAGGTTTTTAATTATTTTACATCTTATGCTTTTTTATAACTAATGTAACTTTGTGTTCTATAGGTGGACATACAATTGGAACAGGTGCTTGTGCAGTATTCAGCTACAGGCTATACAACTTCAACAACACCAACCAACCCGACCCAGATATCAACCCATCATTCCTTCCCCAGCTCCGAGCCCTTTGTCCCAATGGGGGTGACGCCTCAGCACGCGTGGCCTTAGACACAGGCAGCGTTTACACGCTTCGACAACTCCTTCTATGCAAACTTAAGGAATGGAAGGGGAGTTCTTGAATCTGATGCAAAGCTATGGAGTGACCCGACCACTCGACCGATCGTACAACGGTTTTTGGGAGTAAGAGGACTACTTGGATTGACATTTAACGTTGAGTTTGGAAGATCAATGATAAAGATGGGTAATATTGAGTTGAAAACTGGGAGTCAAGGACAAATCAGAAGAGTTTGTAGGGCAACAAACTAAATGTAATAATGGGTTTCATACGAAGTGGTATTGAGAACCCAAATAATTGTGTTTGTTGTTTCATATAAAAATAAGGTGTTTGCTAGTGTTTCATATAGGAATACTTAAGTTGTAATATGTAACATCATCTTTTCCTAAAAAGAAGAAATAAAATAAGACTGAATGGATTCAAAGCATGATCATTTTGTCCAAGTCTGAAAATTAAATCAACAATCATATGGGTAACTAAAAAACAAACCTAAATCGTTTTTAATGATTTACATATAACCGGCCTACACATGCATGTATGTGTGTAGGCCTTCATGCATGGCTTAACTAGTTACCAACTTGTCGGACGTACAAAGACAAATCAAAATGTTGAAAATTGTAACTGCGGGCCATATTTATGAATATAAGGTTCTTTGTCATATGTAGCCATGAGTCAAATATAACAACTACTCGATATGATTGCTAAAATCCATACCATATAGATTATCTAAATTGCATTAGATAAGTAAGTAACAACTCTTTATTCAACTTCAACAAATACTAAGACGGAACTCTATAAAAAGCAGAGCCGGCCTTAAGGGTGGGGGAAGCTGCAATCTTGGTCGAGGCGTATTTTCCCCGGTGGGCGTAAATATTTATATAGGGTTAGATCAAATACATAATCTCTTAGAAATAGGAAGTCGTAAGAAGAGTATCAAACGAACTCCGATTTAACTCATTCTTGGAAGCGTTTCATCAAACTCTACGATCTTGGATTTTAGGTTTCGCTTTTGGAACTTTAAAGATCATTGTGCCTTCTTATTTGGTGTTGTGTCTTTTTTTATGTCATTGTGCCTTAATTTGTGTTTCATTGTGTCTTTTTCTTCGCCTTGTGTTAGGTTTTTCAGCATTGTGTTATATTTTGTGATTCATTATGTTTTTCTATCATTCTCACACTTCTCATTTAGAATAACCTTTGTAGAATAACTAAACCCTATTTATATATATATTTACATTTTTTTAAACATGAAACCGACAAACTTATTGGGTCCTTTATATAAAACATTAAAACCTCAAAACTTGTTGGACCCTCTATATAAAACATATAAACCACATAACTTATTGACCCAAAATAAAAATAATTGATCAAGTAACCTAAAGAGTAAGTACTTAATAATAATAATAATCATTAATATCATTTAGAGAAAAAAGAAAGTAACAAACAACACGGTGCACAAGGGAAGATAGAAGATGGACGCGCACGAGCCCAACCACCACCAAGAACTGCCATCGTTTGTCGACACCAGCCACCACAATGAACATTTGTCGACCACCACCATTCCAACCTCCACCATAGTCAGTATAATTTGTTAAGCCCTAGAGGCCTTTTTTCGGTTCATATAGGGCACTTGAATCTCATGATCGAATCTGATAAGAAGTGTAATATATGGGGTGTATTAGGAGCATAAATCAATCTCAATCAACTCCAACCAATCCTCCATAATATTCTCTTATTGATTTCCGTATATATTTGTATTTATTATAATTGTTTGACTTTCCTTGTATTTAGCCATGTTAGTTGTCTTGTATCATTATTTAAAGGAATACAATATCTCAAGAAAGTTAACTGACAGATGAAGATCCTTTATAAGGAGAAAAGGAATGTAAGTTACCCGTATCATCTGTCATGTGGAGATCGGCACCGGAGTCGGCCGCCCAATCGGGATCATTGTCGTTAGACACACATGACATTGAGCATGGAAGGCTCGAGCGATGTCATGTGTCTAACGACAATGATCCCGATTGGGCGGCCGACTCCGGTGCCGATCTCCACATGACAGATGATACGGGTAACTTACAATCCTTTTCTCCTTATAAAGGATCTTCATCTGTCACATTTGGCAATGGCCATTCGTCATCCATAACTCACACAGGCCGCGTCTCTTTGCAAAACAAAGTTCATTTAAATGATGTTTTAGTTGTTCCGACATTATGCGAACAAATGTCCGAAATTAGCTACCTTTGTTGCATCGGCCTCAGGAAATGATGACATCGCTCGAGCCTTCCATGCTCAATGTCATGTGTCTAACGACAATGATCCCGATTGGGCGGCCGACTCCGGTGCCGATCTCCACATGACAGATGATACGGGTAACTTACATTCCTTTTCTCCTTATAAAGGATCTTCATCTGTCACATTTGGCAATGGCCATTCGTCATCCATAACTCACACAGGCCGCGTCTCTTTGCAAAACAAAGTTCATTTAAATGATGTTTTAGTTGTTCCATCCTTAACTCGCAATCTTCTTTCCATTAGTAAACTAACAAACGACTTTCCTGTCGATGTTTTGTTCTCTAATACTTTTTTTGTGATTCAGGATCGGACAACAAGAAAACCTCTCGCTCAAGGTCGATGTGAAAATGGCCTTTATTTGCTTCGAGACAAGTCATTTGCTTTTGTTGCGTCTGTTTCTTCTAATAAAGCCTCATTTGAGTTGTGGCATTATCGTTTGGGTCATGTTGCTTTTGACACTATTTCAATTATGAAACGTCTTGGTCATTTATCTTTTACATCTATTTTGCCTACACCTAATATTTGTTCACCATGTCAACTTGCTAAAGCTAAAAAATTACCATTTAATAATAATGAAAAACGTGCCGCTAATCCCCTAGATCTTGTTCATTGTGATTTATGGGGACCCTCACCTATAGCTAGCAAAAATGGTTACAAATATTATGTTGTATTTGTGGATGACTACTCTCGTTTCTCATGGCTTTATCCGCTCAAAACCAAAACCGAATTTTATCCGGTTCTTCAAAGTTTTTTTGCGCCTTGTTCAAACACAACTTTCGCGCAAAGTTAAAGTTTTTCAAAGCGATGGCGGCACGGAATTTGTCAACAAAAATGTTCGCAACATTTTTGATCAAAATGGCACTTTTCATTGCTTCTCTTGTCCTTACACCGCCCCTCAAAATGCTCGCGCGGAAAGAAAACACCGGCATATTGTTGAAACCGGTTTAGCCATGCTTTTTCATGCTAGCGTTCCTATTAATCATTGGGATGACGCTTTTAGCACCGCTACTTACATCATCAATCGCGTGCCCACCAAAGTCTTAGAAAACAAATCCCTTATGAGGTGTTGTTTTCTATCACACCATCTTATAATACTTTTCGTGTTTTCGGATGTTGTGTTTACCCATACTTACGTGATTATGCCCCACACAAGCTAGCACCCGAAGCATTCCTTGTATTTTTTTGGGATATTGTCCACAATACAATGGCTACAAATGCTTTGATCCTGTGACATCACGTATGTATATCTCTAGGCATGCACGTTTTGATGAAAAATTCTTTCCTTTCAGCGGCACTTCCTCCACAACTGAAATTGCCAATTTATTCCTTTCTACCTTTGAAGACCATCCTTCATTTACCACTCCTCCTGACCCCACCCCTCAACAGCCCATGCATCCCATGCATCACACAAATCCTTCATCTCCCAAACATACTTCTTCCACTCCTCCTTGTGTTATGTGCAAACCTCATCCTACACTAAATTCACCCCAATCATCCTCACATGCTCCTGACCCCACCTTCCAACATTCCATGCATTCTAACTCTCATTCCATGCATCATACAAATCCCTCCTTCGATCCTTCTTCATCTCCTTCCCAACCAACTTCCACAGACCCATAACCACATCACCCAACCTCAATCCTACCATATCCGAACCACCCTCTCCCCCTTCGATGCCCTCTCCCCCATCTAACTCAAACCAAAACTCTCCACCTTCCCCACCGATCGCTCCCTCACACCCTATGGTTACCCGCTCCAAAGTCGGAACGTTCAAACCTAACCCAAAGCATACCTCCTATCTTTCCACCACGATGCCATCACCTCTTCATGCGGCTCTGCTTGCTCATACAGTTCCGAAAGGTTTCAAAAGCGCCTCTAAGCATACGCACTGGATGGACGCTATGCAAGCTGAGCTCGCCGCTCTACATCGGAATCACACGTGGACCCTTGTTCCACGACCATCTTCTTCCAATATAGTCGGCTCTAAGTGGGTATTTCGAACGAAATACCATGCTGATGGTTCCATTGATCGTCACAAAGCCCAGCTTGTTGCTCAAGGCTTCACCCAAATTCCGGGTATCGATTTCAATCACACGTTTAGCCCGGTAGTTAAAGCCTCAACAATCCGCATTGTTCTGTCCTTGGCAGTAATCAACGGTTGGACGCTTCGTCAACTCGACGTTAACAATGCATTTTTAAACGGTCATCTCTCCGAGACCGTTTACATGGAGCAACCTCCCGGTTTTCTTGACCCGCAATTTCCAACTCACGTTTGCAAGCTAAATAAGGCACTTTACGGTCTTAAACAAGCTCCCCGCGCTTGGTTTCAAAGGCTTAGTTCCTTTCTTCTTGCCTACGGCTTCACTTGCAGCAGAGCGGATCTATCTCTCTTTGTCTTTACCAAAGGCGATTCCATCATGTACCTCCTTGTTTACGTGGACGACCTCATTCTCACGGGAAACTCTTCCACTGTTCTAAACAACTTCACTCATGATCTACATATGGAATTTGCTATTAAAGACCTTGGATCCTTAAATTACTTTCTTGGTCTAGAAGTCATACATGATACTCATGGTCTTTTCCTTACACAGACCAAGTATGCAAAAGACATTCTTGACCGAGCCGGTTTAACCGACGCTAAACCTGTTGCCACACCTCTGTCCACATCCGATTCATTTACCACCGAGGGCACTCCTTTTCATGATCCTACTCTATACCGTTCCCTAGTTGGTGCGCTTCAATACCTAACTATAACCGTCCCGACTTGTCCTATGCCGTCAATCAAGCCTGTCAACATCTCCAATCTCCTACCGATACCATTTTCAGTTGGTTAAGCGTATACTACGTTATGTCAAGGGAACTCTCTTTCATGGGTTACACTACACTCGTCCTACTACCTCTACCATTTTGGGTTATTCGGATGCGGATTGGGCGCGCTGCATTGAAACACGTCGGTCTACGTATGGTTATTCTATCTTTTTAGGAGGTAACCTAGTCTCCTGGAGCGCAAAGAAACAGCCAACGGTGTCGAGATCAAGTTGTGAGTCGGAGTATCGGGCAATGGCAAATGCGGCTGCAGAGATCATTTGGATTACACATTTACTGAAAGAACTTCATGCTCTTCCTAAAAGTCGGCCAACCTTGTTATGTGACAACCAAAGTGCACTTTTTATGAGTCAAAATCCGGTCTCAAACAAACGAGCTAAGCACATCGATTTAGACTATCACTTTGTTCGAGAATTGGTCATGTCTGGCAAATTGCACACTAAGTTTATACCTACCAAGCTTCAACTGGCGGACATCTTCACAAAAAGCTTACCGCGACCTCTTTTTGAGCAATTTCGGGATCAACTTCGTGTCCTACCTACGCCGTTTCGCTTGACGGGGGATATTAGGAGCATAAATCAATCTCAATCAACTCCAACCAATCCTCCATAATATTCTCTTATTAATTTCCGTATATATTTGTATTTATTATAATTGTTTGACTTTCCTTGTATTTAGCCATGTTAGTTGTCTTGTATCATTATTTAAAGGAATACAATATCTCAAGAAAGTTAAGAGAGAATTCCCTGGCTTACAGGGTGTAGTTTAGAAGTTAAAGTATGATAGACTGTCGTTGAAAAAAAAAGACGAAACTTTAGGAAGATCTTGTTTATGTTGACCATAGAGCAACCGAATATATGTTATTTAAATATGAAAATTACCAAAATAGACAAGTTTGACCGATAACCTTCAAAAGTAGTTATTTGACCAAAAAGTTTTCCAAATAGCCAAGTTAGCTGCAGGCTAAAAATTTAAACCCTAATGGCGACAAGGTGGCAACCTAAGAAACGGTTTGGCAAGATGTTCCGATCAGAGGTTGGCGAAGATCGAAGGAAGAGGGTGGCTACAAGGATGAAAAGGTAACAAAATTTTTCATATTCAATCTCCCTAACAGATGTTCATCGAAGGTTTTAGAGGAAGCGTTACGGGATTATAGTGATATCAATGGCACCTGTATTGCTCGTAAGGTAGACAAGTTTGGTAAAAGTTTTGGCTTTGCGTCATTACGGAATGTCTAGGATGCTTTGGAACTAGAATCGATTATGAGCAACGTGTGGATAGGAAGTTACAAAATCTTTATCAATTTAGGGAAGTTTGTGGATGGGAAACCAGTTTAAAACTCAGTAGCAAGATAAGGGATAACAAAACGGAGGAAAGACATCAGGATACCAGAACCTCTCGTTCGTCGCGATGATTCGGTCCAGGATGGTAAGTCTTTTTATTAGGCATCATTGAATAAAGAATTGACAGCCAAAGAGAAGATGATTAAGCTTGACGATAACGTGCATGCGTGCATGCAATGGTTTGATTAAGTATGGAGTAATTGGTTTCAGTAATTGGATCGTTGATCTGGACAAGGGTATGATTATTAAATATTAGCGTGGATTTACATACATGGAGTCCCGTTAAACTTGATGCCAGATCCTGTGTTTAATGTAATTGCCTAATTGGATAGCGATATGGTAGAGTTGTTCAGTGGGCTCAAGTGTCGGCAGAGGATGAGAATTTGTCTTATGTATTGTTAGGTGTTCTTTCAAAGAGTGTGGGGTGAATCAAAGATAATGTGAAGCTATCATGGAAAGGGTCTATTTTCGATGTTTGGGTAGAGGAAGATTCCGGTGAATGGATCCCTAATTGTTTAATTCCAGGGGAAAAGGAGGTAGAAGATGCTAGTGCCGAGGAGGTAGTCGGGGGTAATTCGTCGGTCGGTGATGAGAGCTCAGAAATGGAAAGTGGGGAATTATGGCAAGAAACCATATAATCCTGATGATATTAAAGCTTAGGAAACTGAGAAATGACATTAGGGAGTAGGTTTGAAAGTTGAAGAATACATAAAGGAAAGAAGATGAGGATATTAAAAAAGACATTGATGGGTTGGAGGCAGCTTTGGAAGATAGAGATGTGAGTGAAGACGAATGGTGGAGTATGTCCGGGAGTACAACAACAAGAAACAACAACCGTACCCAGTAAATCCCACAACTAGCAAAGCTAAGATTAGGATCGGGAGATGAGATGTAGGCAAACCTTACCTCTATCCAGTGGCGGATTTAGCATTAAAAGTCAGGGGTATCCCATTTTTTTAACGATACATTCATACAATAATGAAAAAAAAAACATGATAAAATTTAAGTCAAAAAAACCTATTAGATTTGGCTCATTCGTTTTGTTTTTTAAGCCAGGGTCGTCCCTAGATCTCAGGGGCCCTGTGTGAGTAGAAAACTTGTGCCTTTTTTATTTTATATGCCGTGGCTCGAATAGGAAAAATAAGGTCATTAAGGTAATAACCAAAGAAGATATGCAAGTTCTCAATTTATAAAGATGGGTTATCTCTTAGGTTAACTGTGATTTCAATCCGAGGTAATAGAGTTATTTTATTTTTAAGTATACATAAAATTAACTTTTTATTATTATTGACTTGGTAATTAAAACCCTCAAGTTCACATGTTTAAAAATGTTGTAAAAGTATGCATTTTAGTACTTAACATTTCTTTACAAAACGTACTAATTGTTTTAAGGGTTTTCGTATAATTAGTATCTAACTATTGAAAGAAACGAAATAATTTACTTGAGTCTTTTAGAATATCTTAATTTCTTTCATGCGTAAATGATACAAAAACTGTAACAAATAACTATATAAAAATAAATACTAAAAATGTGGTTTTCAGTTTCTACTATGTGAAGGAAAAACAGAATAAGAAACCCTGCAAAGGAACATAAATATATAAAAAATAATTTAAACAAGTGTACTAAGTTTGACCAACAAATAAATATAGTGGCACTACAGTAATAAAGTTAAAAAGAGGGGTCACTTCCCTAAACTTGAACTTTAAAATGATTTAAATTGGGCATCTCTCTTCTTTCTCGTCTTTTTCACATCTCAATCCAGTTGCAGAGCTCGCATATCTGTCGAAAGAAACTTAGATGTGGTAAGTTTAAACCTTGAAATCAAACTCAATATTTGTTTAGGGTATCCTAATATTTACTCAGGGGTATCCCATATATAAACCGTAATAAAATAAAATTAAATTTACACTTCGCATACAAAGTTGAGGGGTAGCCGGGCACACCCTCGCCTGGGCATAGATCCGCCCCTGCCTCTATCCTTACAGATAGAGAGGCTGCTTCCAGAGAGACCCCCGGCTCGACAACACACATTCGACAAGTAAAAAACACTACTAAACTAATAATGAGCTATTGAATTTAGAGAAACATTGAAAGCGTCACCTAGTAAAATAAAGGTATATATGCCATAAAAATAACATAACTCATAAACACCCACATACAAGTCACCCTAATTGGCCTCCTACCAAAAGAAAGAAAAAATCTAAGCTCCTAGAATCACTCTACGAGACAACCTAACCTTCCCTAATAATCATTAACCTTAATCTTGTGTCTCACGAACCCCTATCCTCGAACATGTTCTCAGAGAGGTGCATCTCTACCAAATCATGCTTAGTCCGCTCATCCCAAGTCAATTTGGGTCTTCCTCTACACCTCTTTCCCTCTACAGTGAGGGTTTCCACTACTCTAACTGGGGCCGTCATTTGGCTCCTCTTCACATGCCCATACCATCTTAATCTTCCCTCCTTTATCTTGTTTGATATACTAGCTACCCTAAACTTTTCCTAACAACTCATTTCTTATTCGATCTACCCTAGTGTGCCCGTACATCCACCTTAGAATCCTCATTTCTGCTACGTCCATCTTGCGAGCTTGTGTCTTTTTGATGGCCTAATAATCTGTCCCATATAACATAGCAGGTCTCACTACAACCCTATAAAATTTTCCCTTTAGTTTAGTTAGGAACCTTTTGTCACATAAAACCCCACTGGCGGCCCTCCACCTACACCAACCAGCTTGAATGCGATGTGTGACATCACTATCTAGCTCCCCATCCATCTGAACAAATGATCCTAAGTACTTGAACTTGGTTGCCTAAGGGACAACTTGACCTTCAATCGTAACTCGAGTATTTTCTTCGTGAGTTGCACCACTGAAACCCCAATACATGTACTCCGCTTAGAACGGCTAATCCTTAAACCTTTGCCATCTAAAGCTGCACGCCAACCCTCTAGCTTCTCGTTCAAACTATGTTTGGACTCTGCCACTAACACAATGTCACACCCGCCAAGGCGGAAACACGGGGATGCGACTTCGAAAGGTTTTCAAGCAGAAGGTTCAAACAACACATAGATTTATTTAAAATACATACCATCTAGGGATGGATGATGTAATAAATTATTCAAAGTAAAACAACATTGTCTAAAAATAGTAAATTGTCTGAAAACGTGTGACTCAACCACTGAGATAACACATGACTGACAAGACCTAATCCATGACGGTACCACTAGGTGCTCGCTCGAACCCCTATCCCAAGCCCCGCTACTCATTGTCAATTACCTGAAAAACATGCATAAAAGATTTGTCAACAATAATGTCGGTGAGTTCACAGGTTTAAATGTACTAAGAAAATTGCTCATGTAATTCATGTATGACCAATCATAAACTAGCTAAGCGAATGATTAATGTGCGAACCATGACCAAACCTCTTGACTGTTGTGCATCGCGCATTGTACACTAAAGACAATGTATGTATAGTAGAATACTAACACTCTTTTGTATGTAACCGGTTAGAGCGACTAACCAAGAGTGAGGGTGTCAACCCAATAGATTTATTAAAGTGTTCCATGGCTTTTGATACAGTAAAATGTAAGTACGAGGACTGTTGAGCTCATGAAACAAATGTCTCATGTTCCACATGGTAGTCATGATAAAATTAACACACAAATGAAATTTGTACTGAAAATGTAGCATGTTTGTCCCCCAAAATGTAAAAATAGTAAAATGGGGTCGTGAAACTCACCTGGTATCTGTACGTGTGGTCTAGTAAAGCGGAGATGTCCGGTAACTACCGTCCAAACAATGATTGCTCTATGATTATTATGAACATGGTAAGTTGTACGTTCTTATCATTTATCATATAAGTTGTTTACTCGACTTGTGGATCCTTGTGTTGGTTTCTAGGTGTCCATATTTTATACAAGTGAAAATCATTGCTTGATTTATGTTTGATTTTGGGAATTTCCGAGCATGTTGTTGTGGAAATATTTCTTATTGTAAATAGGATGGGTCCCACTTGATATTAGGGGTTATGTTGCACTCTTTAATCAACCTTGGGTGGTGTTTTCTTGAATAAATAGGCGTTTTAATATGTTTTGCAATTTAAACACATGTTTAACTTACTTTGGCATATGTTTGGCAACATGGCCAAACTTTGTAGCAATATGTGCTTCGAAATTCGATTTGTGCTTGGTATCTTTGACCATAATAGGCTCGTATGAGGTTCCATGTGGACAATCCAACATGTTAGCCTTTCCAATTTTTGAAAAATGGTGTAGGGTTAAGGTTTAAAAACCGAATGGTGTCAAGCGTTTTTAGTCACATTGTTTGGTTTCAAAAACAATTTCTCTAGCCATTTATCTAGTCCATGATTCCTCATACTCGCTTGGTCTAGTGTTGATAACATTCCTAAGGCCGATTATTCAAACCAAAAGGGCCAGGGATCGGGTTTTAGTATTAGGGCCGATTAACATTGAATGGTTTAAGAAAGAATAGGGGTTCGAGCACATACCAAGATACAAAGAGAGAATGGTGAATGATTGCGAGGTTCTTGGGCTCTTCTTGGATCGTGGCTCACAATGTAGCTTGGTGACTTCCTTGTGATCCCTTGTGCTAGCCATACGTCTTGTGGGAAGGGGTATAGAAGGTCGGCCGATTGCTATCAAAGAAAGTTGGGTTGTGAGAAGTTTGTGATGTGTTTATGGGTGTAGGTGCAAGTGTTCAAAGCTAGACTCCACTCTCTTATATAGGCTGAAGTTAGGGTGAAGACAAAGCTATAAGAGGCAAGTCAAATGGTTCTTGGTTGTCTTGCATTGTTAAGGTTTTTAGTCATCAAATTGTGAATGATGGTGACTCCTTGATGATCTTCCTTCCTTGGCCGATTCTTGTAAGAGCATCCATACATATTTGGCAAGTGATCTTTTATAGAAATTGGAAATTCCTTGGATTAGTAGCTTTATAGATGTAAGTATGTGTAGTTGTATATTCTTGTCTTGTTCTAGTCCCTAATCCGATTGTATATATGTATGGGGCATTCACACATCATTTTTGACAAAAAGAGTAGTACCAAGAGGTGTCATAACTTACTTAGGTATTGATCATGTGTAAACTTTCCATTTAGGTGAAAGGTTTGGTGATTATTGGGTTTTGTCTTATATCACATGCATGGAGCTTCTACCATGACAAGTCCCTTTCAACTAATGGTTTAAAAAACGGGAAAATGACCAAAATAGCCCGTTGACCGGGCGTTTTGCACAAATAGCCCTCTCCACCCTCTTTGGAGAGAGGGGTCACGGTTCCCAACATGCCTGAACCGTCTTCCAAGGGGCTTCCCATTTCAGCCAACCGTCTCCCGCACGTGTCGTTGTTGATCCCGAGACAGACCTTTCTCTCTCCTGAACCCTCTTTTCTTTCTCTCTCCTCCTGAACCGTCTTTTCTTTCTCTCTCCTCCTGAACCCCCTTTTCTTTCTCTCTCCTCCTGAACCCCCTTTTCTTAATATTGTTTCCATGGCGGTCGATTTTGTAGGCATCCAGACCGTGAACCACCTGAAAGTATAAACCAATCTTCACCACAAGTCCTTTTCATTCAATTTCTCCTACCGGTTATTATACTCTAATCGAAACCTTCAACTCAGACCATCACCATCCTCATATAACCACCACTTGAATCCATACCTTAAACCTATGCCCGGTCCCCTGTAACAACCATTCTTCACCATCATAGTCCATCACTGAGAGCAACCATAACTCAACTCCAATCGTCATCATCATAATTATCTAGTAAAAGGGAAAAGGTATGTTGGGGTAATACCTATAATCGATGACCACCTCGTTGATGCAGGCGCCGTCGCCGTCGCTCTCCAGTCACCGTCGTCGTTCCTCCGTCGCCTTCCTTCCTTCGTCTCTCTCTCTCTCTCTCTGTGCTCTCTTAAGGTGAATGGGTGCAAGAGGGTGGAGACGGGCCACCGTGGCTCCGCCGTGAGAGGGAGGAAGAGACCCTCCGTCTCCTTTCTCTCTCTAGCTTGCTTCTTCTCATTCTTTACAGTAGCTGTGTGTGTATTCTGATTGGGTGTGTGTCTGTGTGTGTTATACGAGATGTGAGAGATGGAGGGCAAGAGTTGTGTTTGTGTATTCAGTGTGGTTGGGAGGAGAGAGAGAGTGAGGAGGAGAGAAAGAGGGGTGAGAGAGAAAGAAAAGGGGGTTCAGGAGGAGAGAGAAAGAGGGGTGAGAGAGAAAGAAAAGACGGTTCAGGAGGAGAGAGAAAGAAAAGAGGGTTCAGGAGAGAGAAAGGTCTGTCTCGGGATCAACAACGACACGTGGCGGGAGAGACGGTTGGCTGAAATGGGAGCCCCTTGGAAGACGGTTCAGGCATGTTGGGAACCCTGACCCCTCTCTCCAAAGAGGGTGGAGAGGGCTATTGTGCAAAACGCCCGGTCAACGGGCTATTTTGGTCATTTTCCCTTTAAAAAACAAGTGTGGGTGTGTTGTGTGTGTTTTTGGCCGAAGGGTATGGGGTGGAGGGTGTGGGAGTGTGTCATGTATTGTAAGTTTCCTTAATGGTGTATAACCTTGACAACTATCTCTTTTGTTTGTGTATATATGTTGTGTGTCGATCATGAGGTTATTAATACAAAGAGG
>JAUTDX010001064.1:0-67989 GCA_030844895.1 Ambrosia x helenae | reverse complement strand
ACCAGTAATTAATGCTAAATGTACTTATTTTTTACTACTCTTAAAACAACAAAAAAGGTTACCATAAAAATTCTTAAAAAAAATAAGACATATTTTATAGATATAAAAACTCTTTAAAAAAATCATTATTGTTAAAATGTGTAATAATAATTTTTTATTCACAACGTATTTTGATTTAAATTATTAGTATGAATATCATCATTAGTTTAAAATTACATAGCAATAAACTTTCATATTTAAACATATTGTAAGTTCAAAGCTATAAAAAATTTGACAACTTGCCAACCGATGTTTTCAAACAACTGTGATGCATTACAATTTCAACTGACTTTTAGGATGATGTAACCATATTTTGAAAACAGAGTTTGTAAAACCTAACTTCTAATTAGTATCTAACGAAATCAGTCTTTTCAAATTCATAATTACAAACAGTCGACAACAGCCCTAAAAGTCTTTGATGCCTACTGTGGAGATGAAGGATCTAGATGAAAACATAACATAAATTTACACATTAATCTTTTTATATTAATTAAACAATTAAAATAATGTACTTACAAATGATTTTGAAGTCTTTTGTGTTCCTATAACTTTAAAAAAAGAATATATTTTAGAGAAATCAAAATTCTTCAAAAATATCAGCATTTATAAAATATGTAATTATAGTTTTCAATAGATAATATTTCCATGACAAACTTTTTAAGAAATTGTGTGAAATATTTACATATAATCACTTAAATTATTATAACCATCTCTTTCATAATGTTTATCAACAACTATTGAATTTTTAACATATATTAAAATCAAAAAAAGTTAATAATTCCCACTGTACACATGAGCATTTTGTAAAATACAAGTTACAATTCCTATAATACATATTTTCTAGCAATAAAAATTGTTAAAAAAAATCATCATTGTTAAAAATTGTAATAATAGTTTTTATTCACAATGTATTACATTTTAGATTATTAGTCTTACCATTATAATTAGTTTCAACATCCTAATAAAAAGTTTCATGTATACAAACCTATTCTAATTTAAAATTAATAAAATATTTGATGACTTGTGAACAGATGTTGACAAACAACTGTGATCAATTACAATTATCCACTAAAGTATAATATAAACCACATTTTTAAAACAAACTTTGTAATTAATATCTAACGAAATAAATAACTATAATTTAAATTAAAGAAGTTTTTTCAAATTCATAATTAGAAACAGTCCCTAGAGCCCTAAAAGTCTTTGCTGGCCAATGCACAGATGAACGATTAGATGCAACCTGACAGAAAATTACAGCAATTAATGCTAAATTATATTAGAAACTAATTGTATTTATTTTTACTATTCTTTAACAACAAAAAAAAGTTTACCATAAAAATTCTTAAAAAATTAAGACATATATTTTAAATATATAAAAATTCTACAAAAATATTAGAGTCTATAAAATATGTAATTATAGTTTTTATTGACGAAATATTATGTTTTAAATAAAAAATATTGCCATGACAAACTTTTTTAAGAAATAACATGAAATGTACCGACTGTAAATAATATTTTAAAGAAACTAAAGTATTACATTGTGAATAAAAATTCCTTATTCGAATTTTGAAACCTATTCTAATTTCATGCTATACAATATTTGATGACTTGTAATGAATATCTAACGAAATAACTATAAATTTAAATCAGTCTTTTCAAATTCATAATTACAAATACTTGTCACAGCCCTAAAAGTCTTTGATTTCCACTGTACAAATAAACAACTAAAACTATTGTTCTAACAAATGATTTGAAGTCTTTTATTGTTCCTATAATTTTAAAAATTTAACATACATTTTATTTGATAACAATAAAAATTCTACAAAACATGTAATTATAGTTTTTATTATTGATGACTTATTATATTTTAAATTAAAAATATTTCCATGACAAACATTTTAAAAAAAATGAAGTCAAGTTTAATAATTGTAACAAATATTTTTAAGGATAACTATCACGAAATTTAATATTCAAGTATTATAAAATACTCGAGACACTATTGTTTTAACAGATATTGCATAACAGAAATTATAACAGATGAAATTAAAATAACATTACATCCACTGACAAAACAGATGTTAAACAACAGCTGTTAACAAAAATATATTCATCCAACTGAAAAAACTAAACAAACATCTGAATACGTTAATAATAAATTATAAATTTTGAATCTAGCAGTCCTCTTTTTCAATCTTTTGCTTGTACAAGTTTGGTCAGCAACATTTACATTAACAAAATCTTCAACACTTCTTTTTCCATTAAAACTTGTCGTAGTATCCACAACGGCATCAACAAATACAACATCCTTCAAACAAATAACGAAAAAACTAATAAAATGTTACATGACAATACAATTTCTACAAAAAAGTTAGACATAAATGCAGAAAGGTATAAATACCTTAGGAGTAACTTCAAACCCAACTTGCGATGATTCTGAAAGGTTAACAAATTTATTTACACAAACTTCCTAAGTGAACTAAAAAGTGGTCATATACAAATAAACATAACAGATTTGAAAATTTACAGAATATAAATGCTTATTACAAAATAATTAGAATAAATACCTTGACAGAACTATTGTGTACATTCTCATGTCCGTCGACCAACTCTTCAATTATAACAGCATCATCACAAATCTTGACGAAAGTATACACATGGTAGTCATTTGTAAGATTGTAATCAGAAACATCAATCTTGAAAGCAAGTTTCTTTTCAACCATTCGGGACAACTCATGCGGCAAACTTTTTGTGTCGCCTTCCTTCAACTGCCTTTCCCTGATATCACATGCAGCAGCTCCAATGAGCCTCATAACATCTTTATCGAACATGACAAACGATACACTACCGGATTATCTTGAACCCTTATTTGCAACTTGAACCTAAAACAAAACAACATAATTTATCTAAAAAAACTGCATGAAATGAAATAAAAATTCTGAAACAAAAAATGTGTATAGATTTACTGCTTTACATACTTTGTGGTAACGGAAGTGCATTCACACTGGCATTTTCGACAAACCAACGCAGTAGCCGGAAATTTGAGAATCGCTTCAGACACTTCTTCAGCATTTTGCAAATACTCTGACTTGCTTAAAACTTTCTTGTTACACTTTCGGCAGGCAGCATAAAACCAACCATAGCTTTCTTCAACACTTTTTATGGTCGCAACCACAACATAAGACATCCGCTGCAAAGACAGTATATATGTATGCAACATTAGTAGCTTTAAAGAATAAAAAACATATAATAAATGAGGTCATCAACACGCTTCTTTTGTGTTCCAACTATGAATTCCTGACGGTTGGATAAACAGTCTGTGATGAAAGGACAGTTTGAGAAGTACAACCAGACTCTTGTTCTTGTTTCAACATCAAGCTACATAAAAACAAAAACAATTAAATCTCTTAGCTAAAAGAAACATAAATGTAAACTTTCGTATAGAAATATAAATAAATAGCACCTCGTCTTTAGGTTAGACACCTCATCTATAAGTTGATTGAGAAAGAGGCGAGATCCATACTTATCGGTTTGAACTGTAATTCTTTCTAAAAATTTGACAACACACATATCTTTACTTACATCATATTAATATGTTTTTAAAATAACAACAGTGAAACACAAATTACTGTTCCAGTCTCTAACCCTTCCATGCTGGATAACAGCCAGTAAATGCTCCTCAGTGATCTTTGAAATGAATTCCTTAAACTGTATTGCATAAGAGTTCCACAATGTACATCTTAAGGTCATACCTCTACAACAAAACAACAGAAACATAGATGTAAAACATTAATGCTGCTGTAATTTATTACATTAATAAATATGTTCCATATGAGTCAGTCATAGAATAAGTTGTTCATAACGTTTATTACACAAACTAAATTTGCAATACTAAACAATGATTGTTTACAAAACTGTATAACAATTTTAAGGAATCCTTACTCTAAGTCCTGAATATCAAGATTCATTCGTTTGGTTTCATTAGGAGCTCGTCCAAAGACATCCAAGTTGATACACCAGATGACGCTTCCAGCAACATCTGTAAAAAGAAAACAGACAAGTTAACCAAACCTCTGTTAAATATAAACCATCAGTGTTCAACCAAACCGAATGTAAAAAAAATTGTACTAAGGTAAAGAATAAAACACAAACCAACGCTCAACAGATTCTTGGCTTCTCCGTTAAGTATTTGTAAAAAGGTAAGAAGTTGAAACCATACTCCACACCTTCCCAACCCTTAACCTGTTTCACAGTCGTACAACGATAAAAAATTATTTTTGAACTGATGAGCTACAACTCTGTAGATGTCCTTGTTTTCACCTACACCGAACTTAGACAAGACAACCACACCGTCTTCTTCAATTTGACTGTCAAAACATGCATAAAAGGTGCCTTGGTAGAACCTTGAATCTTATCACCCGGCATATCGGTTAACAAAGGTAAAAAGCATACAGAAAAGAACACGTCTTCATGAATAAACCAAGCTATAAAATTTACCTGCTCATCAATGAATATGACCTCCAACTTATAGGCTGTCTTCCACTTCCTTATGACTCGAGCCTTCATGTACCACATGTCTTTGGCTGGATTCAGATCACAAATGAAACTGGCGTGCTTTTCTTCACCGTCCATTGACGCCGACACGATTTCAAAGATATCTTTTAAGAGGGAAATTTGAATATCTTTGTTTAGGTTTAAAAATTGAAAGCTGATATTAGAAATGGCTGAATTGTTTGTGTGCTTATATATAAGGAGCTAATGAGGCACGTTTCCCTAGGTTAATTTAAATTTTCCCCCTTAAAATTCAAACTTAGGGCCTAAATGCTGCATCGTACGTGGCTAACATCTGCTGCTTGACGGCAGACCATTTGGTTGGGAACCGTTGTTCATGACAGCAGCGGTGCTTTAACGTGGCCCACGTATTATTTGTGAATATTTTAAGGGGGTTACTGACGTCACTTTTTGCATCACGCAGGCATTGGTGGCCTGCCTAAGGTGTTGTCACATCAGCTTTCTGACGTCACTCACGACTCTTCTATTATTGAAAGTATAGATAGATGTGGTGTCTTATTATTTTTTTTTTTTTGCGCTTTTAATGTCTATTGTGGGTTATATTTACGAATAAATGTAACCTTTTTAATGATTTTGAATTTACCCGAGGAGATTGATAAATTAGCTTAATTGAGTTGTTGTAACATATTATATGAATAAGAAAACTGACTTAGGTTCTATACATAACGATATGATTGGTAAATAGCAAAAAAATGAGTACCACGTTGTAAATTATCGTCGTCCTGTCATCTCACTAGCTGTAAATTATCGCTGCCCCAACATCTCGCGCGCTGGAAATTATCACCGCCGCATCTTGCGGGTACCATACTAGTGTGTGTGTGTGTGTGTGTATATATATATATATAGGAATTGTTTCAAATGAGAACCTTTGGTCAAATTGAGAACTGAGAGAACCATTCTGAACCACACATTTCTCTAAGGCAAAAAAAAAAGTTTTTTTTGCTTAATCGCTGTTTTTTATGCAGGAATTTTTTTTTCAATATACACATGTGTATAATTGCAATATACACATATGTATAATGCAATATACACATATGTATAACTGAAATATACACATATGTATAGCTGAAAATGTAATATACACATATTTATAATTACTATATACACATATGTATAATTGCTATATACACATATATATAAATGAAAAAAAAAATTAAAAAGAAATTTTCTTGTATAAAAACGTGCGATTAAAGAAAAAAAATTGTCTTTATAAGAAATGTGTGGTCCAGAATGGTTTTCTCAGTTCTCAAATAGGGTTGTTTCTCTTAGGATCCATACCCTATATATATATATATATTGTAAGGTTTAACGGGGAACCTCAAAATAGTGGGGAACTGGGGAACCATGCATTTAACATGTTAAATATATTTTAAAAATTCAATCTAACATGCAAAAAAAAAAAAAATTCAAAACTTTTTTTAGAGCTTGTGCATATAAAGATATGTAGAAGCTATTCCAATAAAAAAATTAATTTTTTGTAAAAAGAAATTTTTTACCATTTGAGAGAACTACACAATTAGTCCTTATGGTTTACTATTAGTTTCATCTTTGAGTATTAAGGTTTAAAAGTTTCATGTTAAGGTGTTAAGTTTAGTTTTTGTAACATAATAGGGTATTAGCACTAACGAGGGTTAATATTTAACTGAGTTTACCCTCACGTGACAAATGGTAAACCAGAAGGGCCAAAGGTGAAACTCAAGTGAGTTTACCCTCACGTTCAACCCAAGAGAATCGAACGTTTGACTTCTGAATTTCAACTCAAATGGTACCTCAATTCTGATCCAAATCATGACAAGAAGCAATAATCACTTAAACAAGATCACATATACAATTGAATAAAGATACTAACAATTCATAATCTTCGTATAAACCATCAAAACTCAAGAGTAACAATTAAAAAAAACAGAAGTCAAAACAAGCACTCACATGTTCACACAAATACAAAATTGAAACTCAAAAGATGCATTCCAGTTCAAAACATTAAAACCCTAAATATATATATCAAGAAATCATCAAATTAATCACAAACAAGATCCACAAATAATAATAAAAAACTACCACAGTCTAACTAAAATAACTATAAAACAAATTTAAAAAGAAAGTAGGTGATTTTATAGTCAACGACAGTAGAAGCCCATAAAACAAAATACAAATTGCCGTATAAAAAGGATCTTTTAGAATCAATGCGATACTTGGATGAGAACATTAATGACAATATGATCATAATCAGACAGAAACGAATTATATATTGCGAAAGGTGGACGAGATGGTGGTTAATTGGTAGTGAAAAGTGAAGATGGTGGTGGGTGAAGAATGAGGTGGGTGGTGGGTCCCACTAAAGTTGTTAAATATTAGAGAGAACTACACAATTAGTCTTTGTGGTTTACCATTAGTTTCACATTTAAGGTTGGTGGTGGGCTCCACTTAAGTTTCACCTTTGGTCCTTATAGTTTACCATTTGTCACATGAGGTAAACTCACTCAGTTAAATATTAACCTCCGTTAGTACTAATACCCTATTATGTTACAAAAACTAAACTTAACACCTTAACATGAAACTTTTAGACCTTAATGCTTAAAGGTGAAATTAATGGTAAACCACAAGGACTAATTGTGTAGTTCTCTCTTACCATTTTTTATACTAATTTTAAGCATTTTTAAATTATTTTATTTTTCGATTTTTTTGTCAAAAAAGCTTCTACATACATTTATATACAAAATCTCCAATTAAACTTTTTGATAAAAATGTTTATTTACTTGTTAAATTGATTTTTTATGATATAATTAACATGTTAAATGCATGGTTCCCCACTTTTCTTAGGTTCTCCATTGAACCCACCCCTATATATATATATATATGGATTTCTTGTCGTTCAAAAAAATTACAAAGGATTCAAGATAGAATATATATTATGTAGAAGTTGGTCACACTTTTTACTCTTTTAGAAGACAATAAAGCCATAAGGCCATAACAAATCTTTAGGGGTGGTCTCCGCTCCGCCTAATACAAATTTTCCACAACTTGTATCTTGTAGGTCAAAAAATAGAAAAGTAGGTCTAAAAGTAGAAAATTTCCACAACTTGTAGGTCAAAAAATAGAAAAAGTAGGTCTAAAAGTAGAAATTTTCCATGACTGACTTGTAGGTTAAAAACTAGAAAAAAGTAGGTCAAAAAGTAGAAATTTTCTTGCTTTTCTTTACTTTTTTCATACATAATGGTACTGATCAAGTCTCTATAATTTTTGTCTATGATTTGTGATATAATTAATGTTTATACAAATACTAGTCCCAAAAATAAGACAACACAACTTAAATAACAAACCAATAAATTAAACTATAACTATTTGCAGGAATGAATCGTGACATTTGTCAAACTAGCTTCGGATGAGAAACCCACTAGCAGAAGAGAAGTCTACCCAAGCATAGCTCTAATCTTTAAGTAATGCAATCTTGTATCAAATGCCATGGGGGGCAAAAGTAAAGTTGCACTAGTTTTAACGTTATTTTACTAATTTCGTGAAAATAACGTTAAAAACGACGGACGGTTAATCATGCATCATGTGGTGGCGTTGATAGCCAAAAGACAACGGGTACATGCACCAATCGAGTTTGTCCCGATTGCTAAGTGTTATGTGCCTTATGTCCAAGGCTTGATACAAAACCACATCGAGCCGGGGGTCTCACTGGAAGCAGCCTCTCTATTCTCAGGGATAGAGGTAAGGCTGTCTACATCTTACCCTCCTCAGACCCTACCTTAGCTTTGCTATAGGTGAGATTAACTGAGTATGATGATGATGATGATGAATCTTGTATCAAATGCCCCTGCTGAAGATTTGTAACATTCCACAATCTCGAAGCTCTAGCAATAATCATCTCTTTATGTGTATACAACTTTAAAGAGGAATATAGTATTGCAATCGCAAATTCTCATATATATGAAAAGGGTATATGAGAATCATTATATCAAATCACAATATTTTGGATGTAAAAACCCACAAATTTGATTGGCAACATGTGATAAAATGAGATGAGAGTAAACCCTTAAGGAGAGATATTGAAGGTCGCTTTAAAAAAAAGATACCCGATTCCAAAATTACTGAATTGCCAAATGCGTAAACGGGTCAATGTACACAAAATAAAATTACCAAAGTGTCCAACCATTTAAAATGCAGATAATGGGTCAACTACTAACGTAGTGTCAGTACTCATGTTAAATAAGGCCTACCTTGATAAAATATTGGTATGAATTATTTGGTTTATATTTATCCTAAGCTTTCTTTATCTAAATATACAAATAATATAAAACATATGAGCAATCGAAACTAAATTGAGTCCAAAATATGAATTTAAACACACACAAATGACAGCTAAGAAAAATACAGTGACAAAAAAAACATAATGCACAGTACAAAAAAAAACAACATATTCAGAGAAAAAAAAAACAATCTGCAGCAAAAAAAAACACAATGAATAGACGAAAATAACACAACGGACAAACGGAATAACATATTGTGTTTTTTCTGTGTTTTTGTGTTTTGTTTTTTACTGTACCGTGCATTGTGCTTTTTCTGCATTAACAAAAACCCACTAAAAAGTCGTTTTTTCATTTTTTTGTATAGCACTATGTTACTCGTTGCGAAGATAATAAAACGCTCGTCAATTTGGTGTAATTTAAAAAAATCATGGGGAAAGTGCATGTGCCATGCACATGAGAGAGAAAAAAAACCTTAATTGTTTTGGAGGGAATTCAAGGATTGTGTTTCACCCCTATTCTTTTACTCTCTCCGTCCCAATTTAGATGTCATGGGCTCACAAAACACACATATTAAGAAATCTTTGTCTGTGTGTTGTAAAATGACAATAATATCCTCAAGTTATTATTTCAAATCTTTGATTATGTTTTGTCTTTTATGGGCAAAACTGGAAATTGCTTAGAAATGGACATTTAATCTGGCACAACAAAAGTGCAAAAATGGACATTTAAAATAGGATGGATGGAGTATTATATAACTAGATTATATCCCGGGAGCGTCCCGAGGTTGATAAATCCAATATGATGTGATACTTTTCATAAAACATGATAAATTCATAAACAAAATTAAATTAAAAAGTAGGTGATCCTTTACTCCCTATCGTTGAACACCAATCAATAAATATTTTCTCTAATAACAAAGTCCCGAGGTTGATAAATCCATCAGTTTTCGATCAAAACACATCAGAACACATACTCAGCCATTACAGATCTAACTTTCAATTATTTCACACATACAATATTTAATAAGGACAGACCAACAGAAAAACATACACAAAAACATATTAAACAAAAAAAGGATTACAAATTAACATACCTGGAATGAGTTTTTCCTACATGTACATGTCCTGTAGTATCTGCTCACACTCCTTGGTATCTTTAAGATGACCACTATCAACAGCTTCCTTAGTCATACTGTGACACCCCGCATTTTCAGGTTCCTACATTAATTAAACTCTAGTTAACTTTAATTACATTCACAGCAGGTGAGTCACATGTTGCACAGTTATAGACTAGTAACTGCATAACAGAGATAATTCGAGGAATTACCGAAATACGTATACGAGTATTGAACCCTGAACGTTGGTGAATTAAGAAAATAGATAATTGTGAATTAATGGTTTGATATTAATTGCAATTACGTGTTTCTGTGAATCTGTGTGCAAACTATTATGTGGTTACGTGAATTTAAACTAAACGTGTTTTCAAAATCGTAATCGATAAACCGTTAGGATGGTTGGGGTCTAAATACATGGGGTTACACTTGGTATGGTCCAAAATAACGAAAACATTGAAGAAAAAATGCAACACATTGGACTGGACCACCCGAAACGCGCCGAGGAAAAGTGAACGGCCGTTCACTTATTCCGAACGGCCGTTCGGATTGGTCTGACGCGTGAAACCGACTTTAATCCTCTATTTAAGCAACCTTAAGCCCCATGCACCTCATAACCTCATCCATAATCGTCCATAACAGCCCCCACACGAAAAACAAACCCTCCAACACCTGCTAAAGCTCAAGAACATCATCCGGGAAGGTTAGAAGGTGTTCGGGTCTTGATTGTGAAGAGCTTTAGGTATATTGTCTTAAACTCTTGTGTTTTAACCATTCTTGATTATGTTTAAACACCATATTATGGTTTCTCCAGATCTGAAACAAAGTAATAAAGATAAAAAAAATAAGAGTTTTCAAAAGATTAACATGTTAAACATAGGTTTCATGATGAGTATGTGATTATGATTGCATGTTGACATATGTTGTTGATTGTCGATTGTCTAGGGTATATAGATGATTGTATTCTTGGTTAATTTTGCATGTTTTGGTCTTGTTAATGTATTAGGGATGATGTATGATGGTTATTTGAGGTTATTGATTGATAATATACACCTAGGGTTTCATATAGTTGATAATATTGCATGTTTAAAATCTGGACAGAATATATATGTCGACTTGTAGGCTCTGTAACTTGACCTTAAAGTGTTGGTTTTTATCGATTCTTGTTATGTGCATGTCATACATGGTATTAGATTTTTGGAATGGGCAAGATCATGCGATTTGGTGTTCGTTTGATATGTTTTTGGAATTTTAATTGAATACGGGTCAAAACTGATTTTCGAATTAAAAACTAAGGGCAGCCAGAACAATGCTCGCAGACTCGAACCTGCCTGTTATCTTTTGGAACGAGGCGGTTTACTGCGCGTGTTATACTCTAAATAGGGTTCTAACAGTAAAGAGGCTTGGCAAGACATCTTACGAACTTCTGAACCGGAGGAAACCGAACTTAGAGTTTCTGGAACCTTTCGGAGCTCCATGCAACATAATACAACCCGATGGGAAGTTTGGTGCAAAGGCAGAAGGTTTCTTTGTTGGATACGACACTCCTAATAAAAGAGTGTACAACAAAAGAACCAACTGCGTTGAAGAGCGGCTTAATGTCGATATTCAACGCTTTTACTGCCAATGCACCTTGTGTTGGACCCGATTGGTTGTTCAACTATAAGAGTTTATTTGATTCTTTCAACGTGGATAATTTGGTAGATGATGTTGCGGCGCAAATGTATTACGAGTGTGAATACGCAGCTAGCTCACCGCTAATGCGTCCGATCGTCGTTAATGCACCAGCACCAGCAACATTTGATGCCTCTGCATCCACAGGTCCCCTTGGTAAAACCGCAGCAGCAGAAGTTGAGGAAGTCTTTCAGGAAGCGTCAGCAGAGGGTCTGGAAAGGTTTGGGCCATGAGCTTCCATTCTTTTTTTTTTTTGCTTATTATTATTATTATTATTATTATTATTATTATTATTATTATTATTATTATATGTTCCTGACTTGGGTGTTCTTGGCTCGACCAAAGTTTCTCGTTTACGCTCCAACGTTCATGAACACCTGTTCTCAAGTGTTCATGTCTCAAGTAAAATTCTTTTATTTAGAGCTCATTTTTCATGAACATCTATAAAATAATAAAATAAATAAATACATAATAAAAACGACACGAAATGAATAAAAACCTGACCAAATAATATACAAAATACATAGGAAAAGAGATGTGTTTTGCAACACATCAATAGACCTTTCGAGCCGTGTTTCCTACGATGTGATGCCCTCCTGTAGAACCCTCATGACACTGTCGTAAAATCTCTTGGGCTTCTTTCCCATGAACACATCGGCGAATCACGCGATCGGGACAGACGCGGAAAGGATAAGGGTCCTCCCAAAGATATTACTTGAAAATAATTTATTTTTTCTCATAGAATGACTGTCCCTTGATGATGACGACGATGATGATGACGACGATGATGATGACGACGATGATGATGACGATGATGATGATGACGACGATGATGATGACGATGATGATAATGACGATGACGAAGACGATGACGATGATGACGGTGAGGGTGATGGTGGTGATAGTGATAGTGATTGTGATAATGTGAACGGTTAAAATGATTTGAAATAATTTGAAATTTAGGTGGACTAATTAGTTTGCTCACCAAAGAAATATAAGAATTTGAGTAATTACAGTTTAAAGCTTTTATGAGCAAATTAATATAGCAAGTTAAATTAGCCTGACCTAAGGGAAAATAAAAATCTTAGAAGCTCCCTATGGCATTTTAATACACGTTTCCTTCAATTGTAACCGATGGATGGACGTTGCATGATGAGACATATAAAAACCAAAACCTCATGATCGCCTACTACACCTTTTCATCTATATCTCTCTTCTACATCTCTCTTCAGTGTTTATGATCTTAACACAATTCCACCGATTAGTCGGACCAAATTGGTCCTAGTTGGACTTAAAAAAAACTCAAAAGTAAGTTAAAAATGAATTCAAACGTGTCAATGAAGCAATAGATCAAATAAAACAAGTTCTTACCTTCAAATTGGATGACAATCCATAATTTAGAAGCAAAATTGATGAAACTCCATGAACCTTAGTTGCGTCTAATGGTTACGTACAATGAAAGAGTAATAGGGAGAAAAATACAAGATATGGTGAACGATGAAGGTGATTAGGGTTATTTAAATTTAGGTATTTAATATTTAACAACCCCTCCATATTCAAGAGTTTATATATATGGGCCCTAAACTTCTATATTTATACATATAAGGAATAAAATTAGCATTATATATGTATAAATTTGGAAAAACATATATAAAATTTCAATCCGATTAATCCTGACTAATCCCGATTAATTCCTTGTCGGTACCCTACCGGCCGACTAGCGCCTAGCGAGTTCTACAACACTGCTTGTAACATATTACATGGCATCCCGTTGCAACAGTTTATTCACGTCTTGACTCATACGGATCAACGACCTTTCCCCGGTCACATGCAAAGCCACCCGATTTGAACTCCAATGCCATAATGTTACATCATGTTTTTTTTCTTTACCTTTTTTCGATCACCCTTGTTCAAGAGGCTTTCCAACGACAAAGAAAACAAGCCACCCGCTTCTTCCGTTTTCTCACCTTGCCAAACGAGCTTAATCCAAAGCCACTTGCTTTTATGGACCCTTCTTGCCCGTTTTTTACTAGTATGACGGTCTCCTCTTATAACGAAGCAAGCTGATCAAGGCACTCGTTATCACCGGTTGTATACCAGTTGCACACCCCCGCAACTAACAACCAAACAACCCTAAATCATCTTCCTTTAATCACCATTAACAGCCACGGAACAACAATGTTTATCACCGGTCACCCCCATCACCCAAAACGACACTTCTACCAAGGCAACGGTTAACCAAAACACTTTAACGATCTTCGTTTTTTGCTGTAAAACAACCCCGAAACAACCACTGTTGTCCGGAACCTTCTTATTTCACGTCTGCCCTCCGCCGACCGAAACACCCGTCGGCGAAGGCTACCTCCAACACTTATTTAGCCTCAGGCTCTCATACCAAATGTTGATTTAGGCCCCACTCCACACACAACAAACAATACACTCACATATGAATATTTCACAATATATGTAGAGATGAATAGCTCTTTAATATGGAAAAGAAAAAAAGTGTACAATACTTGTAGAGAAAATGCTTACATTTATTCAATGAACATAGAGATATATAGCCTCTAAAGTAGCAACAAAAACTACCGGATATAAACCACTTCCACCAAAAATTGTGGAGTCAAAACAAAGAACCCGGTCAAACCAAAATACAAGTCTAGCCTATTAAACTATTGTTTTGAAAATTATAATATCACAAATGCAAATTAGTCTTCAACTTCCAACCATGCATACACGAGCCTTTTGAACAGTTAGCATATTCCATGCAAACAAATCCATAACATCATAAGCAACCTAAAGCACTAACTGATGATCCGTACTCGTGACTCGTAAACGAACTAACCAACAAATAACACCCATAAATGCTCTTAGATGAGAGTAAAACACATTATCAATGAAGGTTCAACCCGAGAAAGAGAAACACAAGGCATTACACAACACAGTCGGTGCCACAGATCACCGAAAAATACGCCTTGAGGCTTATTTTGTACACGTTGGGAAAAGGGCTGTTCAAATCGCTCGGTGCTCGCTGCTCGCTTGAAATTTTCTCGGAAAATGCTCGCTCGATTTTCCATTCGGTTGTAAACAAGTCGATCGGCTCGGTTCGGTTTGTAAACGAGCCAAGCACGAGCAAAGGTCCGTTCGGCTCGGTTCGGCTCAATATGATTTTTATTAATTTATTATATATATAAGTATATATACACACACTAATTACAATTATATTTATAGTTTTTATACATACCACTGTATTAGAGTTGCCTCAATATATGCATATATACAATTATATTTATAGTTACTGGCCTTGTCAATCAATGATAACTTAACACTAAGTTTAATTGTAAAACCCTAAGTCGTTAAAATACATGCTTGACTTCCTATTTCCATTATTTGTCCACCATCAATCGTCTCCCGTTATCAACATACGCCACAATTCGACAATTGTTCTCTATAGTATGCTCATCACCTCACCGACCTCAACCTGCGCCTGATTCTCGGACAACCGGACCTCAGACTTAGTGTCATCATCGGATAGTCGAATCTCAGTCATCACTAGGCAGCGAGAACATTAAAGAAAACATCCCAAATTTATGATTTACAAAAAAATTCACCGCTCGTCGCTTGCAAAACATCATAATTTATAAGTTGTTATATAGTTTAAGTTTCAAAAGTATTTTAAATTGTTGGTCTTGGTCTGGTGGTTGGCGTGGTCATGCTAAAGACGGTCTACTCAGGATCGAGTCTGTGTGGGCCGGTTTTAGATAATATTTTTTTTTTGTATTTTAAGGGTGTTTTGGTCATTTGAGAGGTTGCCACGTTTTCTTCTTCTTTTTCCTGCACGTAGCCGTCCATCTCTCTAACTCTCTAAACACAGACATAACTGAACTTCATTCACTCTTTAATTTCTCTGTTTGAAACATCTACACACACGCGCGCGTCTCTTTCTCTCTCTAAAAACACACATGCATCTCTCTCTCTCTCTCTCTCTCTCTGTCTCTGTTGAAGATGAGGGGTTCGTCAGGGATGACGGTGACGAAGGATGGTCGTGCCAGCCGGTGACGAAGGATGGTCGTTGATGAAGATGATGTCGCGTGGTTTTCAGGTTTTCGATGGTGGTGGGTTCGATTACGGGTTTCATGGTGGTATTTCGTCGTTGTGGGTGATGTGGTTGTACACGGTGGTGGTTTGTGTCATGGTGGTGGCTTCCGATGATGTAGCTGTAGACGACGGTGGTTGGTGGTTGTCAAAAGATCATCCGACCATGATAAGGTAAAGATTATTATTATTATTATTGTTGTTATTTTATTATTATTATTATTATTATTATTATTATTATTATTATTATTATTATTATCATTATTATTATTATTAAAAGGGTGGTTTGGGATTTGAACAGTAGACACGGTGCTGGTTTGATGATGACGTTGGACGAGAAAGATGAACAAACGGTGTTTCCTAAGGTTTCGATGGTGGTCGGTTGGGTGTTCCTGGCTGCGGATGTTGGGGTTGGTTCATGTGCGTGTAGGCGGATGTGCTTTGTGGTTGTGAAGAGGGATTAAGAATGTTCATAATGATCGTCGGGTGATACTCTATTTGAATGATTGTGAATGTGGGGATGATGGTCGGTTAGATGCCGGGTTAGATTATGGATTTGATGGTGGTGTTTCCTGGCTATGCATGGTTAGGCTGGATCATGTGGGTGTAGACGGAGGTGCTTTATGGTTGTGAACAAGGCTTAAGAATGTTCATAATGATCATCGGGTGATACTCTATTTGAATAGGTCGGGTGGATAGTGGGTAAGATGATGAACTTGATGGTCGTGTTTTGTGTTATGGATGGTGGGCTTGGATCATGTGGCTGTAGACGTAGGTGCTTCGTGTTTGTGAACAGAGATTAGAATGTTCATAATGATCGTCGGGTGATACTCTATTTGATTGATTGTGATTGTGGGGAGAAACATAATGTTAAAAATCATTAACGGAAAGTCATGTTGAAGGATGTGGTTGTGGAATTTCTTATAGAGTATTAGATATGTTTGTGTGTGTGTGTTTCTCATGTGGAGGTCGGGTTGAGGGTGGTGCCAACAAGGTTGTCGAAACGGATCAAGAGGAGATGGATAACCCGTTCTTTCCTACTGCAAAAAAAGTCAAAATATAAGAATGTAGATTTGGCAAGTAGGTGCAGTTGGGATTGTGAAACCTAATTGTGTTTATATGGCTTGCCATGGTGTCTACAAAGTAGAATGGTTAGCTAACATCTGTAGGCGTTGAACTACTATGATGGACGAATGCAACATGTTTATCATCCAATTAGTGAAGGATCCAACAATTTGGAATCTACTTTGATCCTTTACTAATTGCGTAATAAACATGTTGTGTTCGTCCATCGTAGCAGTTCAAAGCCTAACCACTGCGGTTGTATTTCTGGGTATTTGGCTATAGTGAGTGCCTACAGTGTTTGTTTGTAACAGCTGGCATTGCATGCCTAAGCTTTGATGTAATAGGCTAAACTCTTTTAATGATCTACTTGGTATGTTTTGGTGTTTTACACGATTGTTGTTGTTTGGCAGCTGTCTTTGTACTGCTAATAGTACTTTTTTTTCGTTGGTGATCGTATTTGTGGCTGTTAGGCTATGATGGTTGCGTGGACAATGCATATGTCGACTGTGATGGTGCTATGGCAGTGCAACCAGGTGACTATCATTGCACGCCTGAGACTTTATGTATCATATTCGTGGTTGTGAACAGGGATTAAGAATTTTCATGCATTGCATGCCTGAGCTTTGATGTAATAGGCTGAACTTTTTTAATGATCTGCTTGGTATGTTGTGGTGTTTTCCACTGGCTTTCATTGCTGCTGTTTGGCAGCTGTCTTTGTACTGCTAATAGTACTTTTTTTTCGTTGCCAATCGTATTTGTGGTTGTTGGGCTATGATGGTTGCGTAAACAATGCACATGTCGACTAGGGATGAGCACATAGAACCAAATACCAATCCCGTCCCATCCCGATCCCGTACCGAACCAATACCGAACAGAGGGTGTTCGGTATCGGTACCCACATTTAGAGGTTTTTGGTTTCGGTATTATCGGTATCGGTACGGGATCGGTATGGTATCGGTATTTTAAGGTAAAATACCGATACCGTACGGAGACCGAACTGATATCGTACCGTACCGTATGTTTTCGGTATCGGTTTCGGTATTGGGTTTTGTGAGATTTCGGTATTGGTATTTTCGGGATCGGTATCGGTTGGTACCGATACCGTCCCGAGCTCATCCCTAATGTCGACTGTGATGGTGCTATGGCAGTGCAAGTAATCGACCTATCATTGCACGCCTGAGCCTATATGTATCATATTCGTGGTTGTGAACAGGGATTAAGAATGTTCATAATGATTGTCGGATGATACTCTATTTGAATAATTGTGATTGTGGGGATGGTGGTCGTTTGGATGACGGGTTACATGATGGACTTGAAGATGGTTTTTTTATCGTTGTTTAGAAAAGGTAATCTTTTGAGCATTTTTGTTGCTGATCAGTAAAGGTTTAAACATGTCATGTTTTCCGTTGGCTTTGATTGCTTTTCTTTTCGTAGGCGATTGTATCTGCAGCTATTGGGCTATGATGATTGCGTAGACAATGCAGATGTCGACTGTGATGGTGCTACAGCAGCGCAACCGGTCGAGCTATCAATGCGCGCCTGAGCCTTTATGTCTCATTTTCGTGGTTGTGAACAGGGATTAAGAATGTTCATCATTGCTGGTATTTGACGGCTTTGTAGCTATTCAGCTATGATGATTGAGTGTAGAATGCAGATGTCGACTGTGATGGTGCTATGGCGGCGCAACCGGGTATTATATAAAGAAATATTCATTTGTTTTATTTTTCCTTATCTCTTTCTTCCGATAATCGGCTATCATGATTGTGGCTGAAATTTACGTGCCGATTATGTAGGCCGCTGTTTTTTGTTGTATTTGTGGCTATTAGGCCATGATGATTGAGCGCACAATGCAGATGTCGACTGTGATGGTGCTATGGCAGCGCAACTGGTCAACTTATCATTGCGTGTCTGAGCCTTTATGTATCATATCGTCCCTCTTTTCAAAAAATGATTTGGGTTGTGTCTGCTGGTTGTCGTGTATCATTGTAGGTAACTTACAAAACATAATGGTGTTCTTTTGCGTTGATGTTTGTGTTTTTGCATTGTTGTTCATGAGTTTATGTTTGCTCATGCTGTTTGGTTTTGTCACTACAACAAAAATAGGTTTTTAGTACGCACAAAAGCGTCCTAAAATGTTATTTTATAGGACCTTTTATTTAATAGGACCAACGGTAAAAGCGTTTCATGTAAAGGGGTTGTAATAAGTCCCGAAACTTAAAAAGCGTCCTAATATCTCAAATAAGATTATGAAACCAATTTTATGGTCGCATAATGTGTCCTAGAATAACTCCTAATAAAAACATATTAGGACACGTTTACAATGTTCTAACATGTGGTTACCTACCTACTTTTAATCTTTTAATACACATACAAGCGTCCTTAAAAATTAGTTTATAGGACCCTTTATGATGTAACATTATAGGTACTTTAATACCGAGAAAAGGGTCCTAATATCCCAAATAAGATTATGAGACCAATTTTTATGGTCGCATAACATGTCTATGAAAAACCCACATATCGTCCTAAGAAAGCACATTCAAACACTTTTACAATGTTCTAACAAGTTTAATATAACAAAATTTCAAAGTCCTAATAAGTCATATGATACAACACTTTTAAATATCCACACACATAATTTTACGATATGGTGTATATAACATTAACTAATGAAATAAATAAAACTTTATTACATTTCAAATAAGGATAGTCATAACAAAAACACTAAACATAAATAAGTTATAGCATTATACAACATAAAGTCTTGTAACATTTAACAAAGAAATTAAAAGTAATGAAAGAAACAAGCAGCATAGAATCTTGAGTCATCGTGCGTCATCAATCCTCACAGACTACCTACAAATAAACTATCCATATGCATTAAGCTCCAAATTATTAAAATTAATCATATCACAAGTTTAACAAATACATACCGAGATGAAAGGACAAGGCCATGCAATGGATGCACCAATACAATCTTGAATTGTAGAAAATAACCCATATGGTCTCACCACTTTTCATCTATTTTTATTGGTACTTAAACGTTTACCTCACACCATTCTGGTCCAATCTCTGTACCACCAACTTGATCATTTGGGTCCAACCTCTTCATCCATCCTCACTGGTATCCATTGGTTTCTTTTTATTTTACTTGCTCAACAGTAATACTATTTCTAATTTTATAAAAAACTAGTAGTTGGACCCGCGCTACGCATAATTAGGTAATATTTAATATAGTTAGCTGAAGGTATTGTTGGCATGTGAAGAGAGGTTGGCAAAGCTTTTGAGGGTGGAGCAGATGTAAGTTGCTGCTGCAGTTCCTATACATTTTGAAATCGAATGGATAGTAAAGTTAGAAAACAGCAAATATCATTGAATACAAAATAATAACTTAGCAGATTAGCGTATATGTACACACATAGAGACACATGCGATACATGTTAAATGCAGGAACAGTATGCATGTATAGTCTACGTATTCAAATAATTAGAACAAAGTACCAACAAAAAAAAATTCTCAACAGTACGCTATCATTTGAAGTCGGATCAATACTTCTTGAATCTAAAAAATCACATATAATTATCCCTAAACAACAAAATTTATATGGGATGTCAGGTATCGGTTCGGGTCGGGTATTGTGCGGGTCGGTTCAGTTCTTTGCAAATGCCCACCCCCTACGGCTTGATTAATTAACAAAAGCCCAATAAAATCACAGACCTAATAGTAGTTGATTTAAATTCAAATGAGCAGTTTAACCTTGTGAATCATATAAGACTTGTTCATTTTTATAAAATAATAAAATAAGTTTGGTCACCTTGCTTCCTACATCGACTTATATGATTGAAAAAAATTTAGATGTATTTTATTTTATATCATTTAATACCATTGTTAACCAATTTGGTTAATCAATTAACAAAACCAACATCTTGGTCAATTACGCTCAAGACCACCACTTTATTGTATATAGAAACCTCTAGAACTTGGATTTTATTATTGTTTAAAAGTCTTTCGATGCATATATTTTTACAGTAACTTGGTGCAATTCATACACCATGGGAAATGATACGAATTTTTAATTCCAATTCATTCATACCAAATTAAAGGAATCAATATTGGAATGAAGAACCCCAAACCTAACTGCTAATCATAACGATGGACAATGTTCGAACCTAGCTAATTAGAAATGAAAAGATAAAAACTAATCAGATCCCCAAACATAATTACAAATGAAATTTGAAATGTAATCAATTAACAAAACGATCAAGTGACAAATCAAACAGCTTCAATCAGAAAACAAGATCAGTACATTCATATTTACGAACCAGTATATATGGAAATCACGAAACAAGAGAAGTTCTTCAAAACCTAATGGATTCGGATTTTAGATGGATGTTGGCGGTTAAACTGAAGGAGAGGTTAATTTGCTCAAAACCCTATTAATTAATTCTAAGAAGCGCCTACAGAATAAAATATGGCCCACCAAACTAGACTTTAATGTTGCTTGCCCGTCACAACTCTAAAAAACCGCCCATGAAATTTGTTTCCCACGATTTTGAGACAAAAAATAAGTGCATCCATAGTGGGCATCAACTTAGGCGCAATAGAGCCCCATCAAGCCCTTAACCTAGAGATGCACAAAATACCCGAACCCGAACCCGGGTATTTTAAAACCTGGGTATTTAATACCCGAACCCGACCCTACCCGTAGGGTATTTTAAAACCCGGGTATTTCTTATCAAACGAAGGCGTTAAATAAAGACGATGAATTACTCCATTATCAACGAAGACTTAAGATGACTAGTATAGATACTGTATGAAATGGATTAGTTTGCTACATGATTTTTTTTATTATGACTTAATTATTAAGTGTCCTATTACAGTGTATTATAATAACACCATTATGATTAAGCGCCTGATAAAGGTTAAAGCTATAAGACCCAAGTGTTAGTTTCCTATTAAGTTATGTTATAATAAAACTCTAGCGAATAAGCGTCTTATAAAATTGATGTTTTATGACTCAAATATCATGTGTCCTATTACGGTGTATTATAATAACAACACAATGATTAAGCGTCCTATAAAGGTTAAAGTTATAAGACTCATTTGCTAGGTGTCCTATTAAGTTATGTTCTAATATGACTTTGACTAGAAAGAGTCCTATAACATCGAACATTTATAACTTAACTGCAAAGTGTCGTATTAAGTTATGTTATATCAGGACTCCCAGTGATCAAGTGTCCTATTACATTACCATTTAATGGGACACCAACAACTAAATGTCTTATAAATTACTTTATTAGGATCTACATTTTAAGTGTCTTATTAAGTTATATGATAATAGGACTCCAAAGAATCATCCATCCTATTAAATAACTTTTTAGGACACCGGTTTAGTAGCATATATTATAAAAGGACCCCAAAAGTGCATTCGTCCTATTAAATAGATTTTTAGGACCCCATTTTACAAGCGTCCCACATAAAAGGTCCTTAAAAGCCCATTTTGTTGTAGTGTGTTTATCTGTTTTAGTTGGACTTTTGTAAATTGTAACCATGCATCATCATTCTTCTGATATGGAATCATAGTTTAAATAGTCATGCCTGACCTGTTAGCGGCTGTGTTTTTACTGTTGATGGTACTTTTTCCCCATTACCGAAGGTATTTGTAGCTATTGGGCTATGATGATTGCGTGTAGCATGCAATGTAGACTGTGATGGTGCTATAGCAGCGCAATCGGTCGACTTATCATTACGCGCCTGAGCCTTTATGTATTATATAAACATACTTTGTTATGAACGGTGTCGTCTTTGCATGATGATTTCGGCTTCCCTCTGCAACCTCCAGAAAAAGTAATCTGCTTCGTATGTCTCATACCATCTTTTGATAAAGTACCTTTGCTTTAAATCAACATTTTTCATAATCTAAATCTTATTATTTCTGTAGGTAATGCAGAGCCGATGATGACATCTTTTTCTACTGTGTCGCGTACCCGCGGTAGTTTGGTGATTTTTGTTTGGTAACTATAGTCAACATCTTACTTGCGTTTTTCTTGAACGTTTTAGGAAATACTTAATGAATGTTTGATGAATGTATGCATTGTCGTTTTTGTAATTAGATCTCTAATCACCAAGGAAAAAAATTGTGAACTTTTCTGTTGCGTGTATGCTTTAATAATTTTAAACGTTTACCTTGGATTCATCTACCTAGATATGACTTTACCTGTTCTTCAAACACGTCGGATACCAGAATCGCGTAACGCACGATTTAAAAACAACTAGTCAAGTTTATGTATATTTTAGTTATGTATGTTTAATGTTATATGAATGGGGGGTATCATGTTAAAAAAAATTGTAAATCGGAAGGAGATGAAATTGGGAATTATTATGATTTCTTATTATTATGCAATCTTTTTTTACTAATAAATGCATGAAAAAAAAACACGAACTGGTTTGGAAATACAACTAAAGCCGAAACCAGTCAAAAAAGTAACGCTCAAACCGACCAAACCGGTACGAAACCAAACCAACACCAAAACTATTTGGCACGAAACCATTACCATGCCAGGCGGGTTTCAAACCGGGAAAGGCCGATTTGGCCATCTCTATATTAGATGGTATGCCTACAGGTGGACAAAAAAAACCGGTTTGTGGAATAAAACCGAAAAAACCAACTTGAATCGGTACCAACATAACCTGTTTGGTTTGTAATCTAAACCATAGGTTTCACACCGGTTTCCTCTCTCAAGTCAAAAAAAACCACATAGAATTGTTTTCTATACAAACCGGTTTGAAGAAACAAAAAAAACATTCTTTCAAACTGGTAGAAAAAAATGGTTATTTTGATATAAAAAATAATGTTTTTTATATAAAAAAAAGTTGTTTAAAAAATATTCTACAAAATGATTTCTACACTTAAACTACATATGCATACACATTAATAAAAGTTGAAATTTGCCTAATAAAAATATTAAAAGACTATATCTAAATAGTTCATAGTCTCTTAATGATTAAGATGTAAACATAAATGGTTAAGAGGTAACATCTTAATAATTGTGTATTTAACCATTTAGACTTAATGTTACCTCTTAACCATTCAGAAGTTATGGACCATTATGAGGTAGCCTCTGAATGGTCATTAAAGGACTATCAAACAGCCCCTTATTCTAATTTTTTTAAAGAGTTAACTTCTGTGTTGCTCCCTAAGGTTTGGTCATTTTTAGGGCTGTTCAAAACGCTTGGCGCTCACTCGGAATTTGCTCGAAAATTGCTCGCTTGATTTTTCACTCGGTTGTAAACGAGCCGATCGGCTCGGTTCGATTTGTAAACGAGCCAAGCACAAGCAAAGGTCCACTCGGCTCGGTTCGGCTCTATACTTTTTTATTAATTTATTATATATATTTTATATATATATACACACATTAATTACAATTATATTTATAGTTTTATACATGTCACTCTATTGGGTTTGGCTCAATATATGCATATATACAATTATATTTATAGTTATTGGCTCAATAAACCCAATAACTTAACAATAAGTTTAATTATAAAACCCTAAGTCGTGAAAAAACATGCTTGACTTTATATTTCCATTAGTTGTCCACCATCAATCACCTCCCGTTATCAACCTACGCTACAACACGACAATTGTTATCTGTAGTATGCTCATCACCTCACTGGCCTCAACTAGAGCCTCAGCCTCGATCAGTTGAACCTCAGTCATCACTAGGTAGCGAGAATATTAAAGGAAACATCCCAGGTTTATGGCTCTCTGGAAACACTCACCGCTCGTCGCTCGCACGATGCTTGCTCAAAAAAATGTGCGCTCGAACAATGCTCGCTCGGTTTCCGGATCGATTGTAAATGAGCCAATCGGCTCGGTTCGGTTTGTAAATGAGCCAAGCACGAGCAAAGGTCCGCTCGGTTCGGCTCAACTCGTGAACAGCCCTCGTCATTTTAATCATTTTTCTCCAAGGGTTTAAAAATGGCCTTTTGCTCCCTATGGCTAGCTAATTTTTCATAATTCGCTCCTTGACCATAACTTCATCCATAATGTCCGTTAACTAGAGGAGTATTTTGGCTATCCTCGTGATTCGATCCTCGCTACAGGACATCCAACGAATCTATACCTAGCACCATTACACAATAATTGGTTAGTGGGATTGATAATAATGTATTTAGATTAGTGGAAGTGTAGAAACACGTCGAAAACGGAACGATCAATTTTGAATGACAAAACAAAAATTTTGGAGTTTACACGTGCCGTAAACTACAACTCTGACTGTAGCTTACGGTCTGGGGCTACGGCTCTTGGAGTGTAACCACGCCATAAGCTACGGCTCTGGCCATAGCTTATGGTTTGGGGCTACGGCTCTGGAGCTTGTTTTCATCTTTAGCCTTCATTTCCTTGCTTGTTTTCCCCCAATCTTTGGGTACTTTTAAATCATGTTCAAGCCTCTTATAAAAGGCACTTGGAGACTTGTTTAATAGGACTTAATGAGCTTATAAGGTGCCCATTTACCACGTTTAAAAACTCCATTCGGCTTAACTAAAGACTATGCGCTTTTTACCCAAATTGACCCGTTAAGGCCAAAGGTTATACAAAACCTTATTTGACTGTTTAAGAAGCATAACAATCACATTATCAACCCACTGAACACTTGTTTAACTAAAAACATATTCTGGTTTATATCATTATTCGGTTCTTAAATTTAACCTTTAGTAAATCTCTAAATTCCCACGGTGACACTACTTGATTCAAATCCATTGTTTTCGACTCAATGACTTATTTGAAAGCTTCTAAGCCCTCACGGACTTAGTTTGATTACAATCCCATGATTTAACTATGGCTTTAGACATATTTGGCGCCAAGGCGTGCATTAAGCTTAGATAGAATAATACTTACCGAATTGGCCTCCACACCTCTTATGGGGTGTTTGTGAATTGAATTCACTTTGCCCAAAGGCTTTTATCTATCTACAGACTTACCGGGTAGTGTTGACCCATACCTTGCATCCATTCTAATTACTTAGGCATAAAGTGCCAAATTTCCGAGTGTTCAACTGCATACATTCTAGATTGACAACATTAGTCTCTCGAGACTTAATGGTGATACATTTACCATTGGACCCGTTAACCACGAGATTTCTAAAACTTAGAATACTGGCTTTGAATATCGGGTTCGAATGATGAGAAAATAATCATTTGACCCATTAAGGCTCATGGTTTATAACACTATGCTATCCAAGCCTTTATCTATGGTTAAAGTGACAACAACACTTAACCCATTTACCAAAGTGTCTAACTACTTCATTCCATTGATTTCATTTATTCAATGAAATTAAGACATCATTTTCCACATATCCTTACTAATTGACATGTTTGATGGATTTCACCATATAGTCACATCTTATTGTTTAATTTACTACCATAAGTCTTTATTGATACGAGTTCACAAAAATCGACCCACTTAAGGGATTTCACCCCTTTGGGGTTTACCTTTATTACCCACATAGGAGTAAAAAAAATGTATACAACATTTAAGCCATATTTATAATCTAATAGTGTAAGTGAAACTTACCTTGTATTCACCCTCATTTCCTTGGACTTAAGACTTGTATTCGCTTGACCCGTTTGCTTGTTGATCCATCTTTCCAAGCTTGCACCTAGCTTGACAAGATCAATCTTCACTATACTCATAAGATTGAACAAGTTAGTCATCATGTCCAATAACTAACACATCTCATGAGTTTATTCACACCATTACATCTAGGTTTGAGTTTTGGTCAGTTTGACTTCTAAAGGTCAAATTGTCCATAAACATATTCATGTACACTAGCTTAGGCAATGATGCACACAAGTACTAGGCTTTCATTCCCTATACTCATATCATACAAAACAACATTTAGCATCAAGAAAATGGGTATCTAGACAATCACATGTGTTAAGTTCATAAACCACCTTATTTCCATTGCTGCACTTTTTGCGTAGCAACTGTTTGGGTCAGTTTTACACCTTTTAAACCCCATAACCTGACTTCGACTTTCAAATAAGAAATGTGCTTCATTCAAAGACCTTTCCAAGCATATAAAGAACACCTCCGAACGATTTTTCTATGATTTTTTTATGATTTTTTGAAGATCGGGTCACAAACATAATTCTGACCAAACAGCTTTGCTGTCAAAACAGAAATGTCAAGTTTACATGCTGTTTTCATGACTAAATATGAAATGTAATATGTGCACCAAGTTTTTCAACAATACAAGGCTCGTATTCTAACTCCTAATAACGAGTGAGATATGGCCTTTACAAGATGACTATCTAAGGCTGTCAAAAGTGACGAATTTCATATAATTTTACACCATTTGACTTAATTCAAGTTTCATGTGGGCATTTTATCAAACAACTTATATGCACCATTTTTCATTATGTTAATTCAAGGTGTTCAAGACTTTCTACACTCCACCATGGCTTAATTAACCATTTGCAAATGGTCTTTTTACCAATTAGCACACATACATGATATTAATCACATCCAAATTGCAAGATTTTACCACATACTAGTGCAATTCATGTTTAGGGTAAAAACCCATTACTTATACATCACACACATTCATAATTTCATGAGCTTAACTTAATTGAGCGAAAACCCACTTTATGTTAAGCATGAACATAATCAATCAATTACACATCTAAAATGTGATTTATAACCGAATTTTACATAATTGAGGGTCCCTAAAGCTAGAGCAACCTCTAACAACTTATAATTTCACGTTTCATCAAAAACCTAGATTTCCATCAAAATAAAAAACGAATATAACATCAATTTCTACCAAATAGAAAGTACATTGATGTTCATTAGGCCTTAGATGACTAGTTTCATGCTAATGCACTAAAAAACCCTTGATTTGGCTTGGATTTGGGCATAATTCATGAATTGTAGGCGTGATGTGTGTCGACTTCTGCTTATGAATGTCGATCCACCCCCTTTTAACACATTATACCCCCATCTCAACTTTGGTCAATTAACACATTTAGTCCCTCAAGTCAATTTCCATGTTTATTAAATTAAATGACTACCAGGTTGGTTTCGTGTATTCGGTTTTAGCCTCATTTAGATAATAAAAACTTTGGGGTTACATTCCTATCAAGACAAAACCCCATTTTATTTACTGATAGAAGGTTCGCTCTATTAGTTAATTCGTTTTGTTATTTGTTAATCATGCCAAATGGCATAATTAAGCGAAACTGATTTTCGGGGTATTACAAGTCTACCCCCTTAAAGATGTTTCATCCTCGAAACCTTTCTTTTGTAAGTTCCTCGGTCAAACTTAAGAACTTTAGTTTCACATGTTACAACTCTGTCATGCACCTTAGGGGCATCTACTATGCTGCTTACTTGCAATATGCACATGTATACATGTCTATGCATCTATTAATAACAAGTAATTTGTCTGGGTCTCCAAGACTAACTGTAACAACCCGACCAGGTGGGGGCTGGACGTTACGACAGATTGGTAACAGACTTGCACAACGGAAGCAACGATAACTAATATTTATTGTTTTTACAATTTCTAATCCAAAAATATAAATACACAACTAAAATTAATAGACTAATATTTATGCAGGGACGAAACGCGGCGGTCGTCGAAGCAGTTGATAAGGCGTGATCCGCTAGTCGATCCGATCTCTATCCCGCTTATCTCTAGAGGCTCTAACCGCAACACATATAGCCGAATCTTCTAACCAGATAACCTCTAATCCGCTACTAGCAAACATTTACCCCGCGATTGCCATCCATCCATTTGCAGTACCTGAACACATGCTTAAAAGAGTTTGGGTCAGCAATTACGTTGGTGAGTCCGTGTAAGTAGTTAAGTAAATCCAAAACAGCTTAACAGTTCAAAACAAGTTTACACAGTTCAACACACGTGATGTACAAGCGACCCCTCAACCCTAACACTAGATCTATCTACTGCCATTATAGATCTACAAGGCATAATATATGCCGCAACGGTCCACAGGCCTCAGTGGAGGGTTTCCCGGGCCCAACGTCCCGGGTCCACTGTGCGTGGGGGATTCCCCAAGTAGTACTACCCATATATTAAGCGGCTCACATATGAGTTAATGAGTGTCAGTATAATCCGGCAGCTAGTATCTTGTCACATCACAACATTTTATAAAAAAGAAGCATGCATTCACCCCAAAATAGTAAAACAGAAAAAGGGGAGTGGTACACGAACTCACCTTAGTAGCGTTTCATATCACGGCTCATCGTCACATATTAGTCCAAGTCAATATCCTATTCAAGTATATAAAAACATTAGTGCGTGTAACCAATCTCGTGGTTACACGTGTGGGCGCCAAGGACCTTTGCTTAATTACATTTTAGTCGTACTTGTCATTGATCCTTAGCCTTTGTTTATCCAAGTGATGTCTAACGTATATCACTACTACTTTGTGTCTAAGGTCCCATATTTATATGTCTTGATGTTACTATAAAACACATGTCCATTTATATAACAATTTGTCCAAGTCGCCATAGTTCCAAGAATCCCTACTTACTCATAAGTTACTTGTCGTGCTTATTGTCTAGTGTCACAATAGTCCCGATTATCATATCTCAAGTCCTATCTTCTTAATTGTCCTTCCTTGTCTCAATGGTTCATCAAATTGTCTAAGTTACACTTCATGTTTTATATACATAGGCTTATCACATAGTCCGTTGCCTTGTTTGTCCTACTCATGTTCCAATACTCCAATTGCCGTTATCTATGTATATTATATAATACAATCATCATCGTCTCTATACAATCATCACCATTATCTAAGTTATATTGTTTAACTTCCAATTCTCATAACGTGTAGCATATAAATATAAGTATAAATCCGTTACTTAGCTTATTTAACGGGTCGAGTCCCAAATGTTTGTCAAGGTCCCACACGTGTACACACAAATAATATATATGTATATATATATATATTATAACAATAATCTAACTAGCTCTCGTTGACGATATACCTCCTCCCGACACACCTCCGGTTGATGATGTTAACTGGCCAGTTGACCAGCTTTGACTTCCGTTGACCAGTGTTGACCGAAGCTTTGCCTTCTGTTGACTCGTCTTCAACCGCCGGCCGCCTGAACAGTCACCTAAGCACCATCATAATCTCTCCTCATCACCCTCTGTAACTACCATCTCACCCAATCGTCACCCGTGACGGGTTTGATCTACTGGAACCTTTACCACCACTACCATAGTAACCCCTGCACCCTTAGTCATCCTCCACCGTCGCCTTCCCCTGAACCCAAACCACCAGCTCCACCACCTATGGCCATCTCAGCAACCCCAGACACCACCATCATCCCTTTCGTAATCCATCATACAACCCTTCGTCACTGTCACCGCCATCGATAACCACCATAACCCACCTTGTAACCCTCCCAACTGACCGGAACCCTTGATTGGAACCCAGACCATTACCGCCGCCGTCACCGGTGCAATTCTGACCGGCCAGGGCCATGGTTGGTTCCCATCTTCTTTCCCCAATTTCTCTCTTCTGCAATTCTTTCTTTCTCCTCTGCTCGACTGTCTCACTCTCTCTCTAGCTCCCCTGCTTCTCTCTCTCTATATATAATAATAACAATCGGAAGAGTGGAGGTGGTTGTCGCCGTGGTCTGCCGGAGCTCAGCCGTGGCTCTGTCATGAGCCGCCGGCCAGCAACCCACCAATCTCCTCTCTCTCCTCTGTCCCGATCTCTTTCTCTCTCGCATCTCTCTTTCTCTCTCTGTTCTATGGTATGGGTGTGTGTGTTGCTGGGGAACGAAGCCGCCGGAGATGGTGGCCGGGGCTCCGCCATACGCGGCCAAGGGCCACCGCCCAACTCTCCTCTTGGTCTGGCTCTCTCTCTCATAGCAGTGTTGTGTGTTTGTGTTCTGTCATAAAGAAAAGGGTTTGGGAGGGTGGATTGGGATTTATATAGTGGGCATGTGTTAATGGTTTTTACATAACCATTTGGTACAACAAATGGTTTTAGTATTTTGTTGTCATGATAAGAATGTGCCATGGGGCACATGGCACTCATGCCATGTGTCCCATGGTGACTAATCACCATGTTCACGGGTCGAGTTCGATAACGGGTGTCGGTTTGGTCTCGCGTCGTGTATAATATTATTTATAATAGTTCAGTTTTCTGTTTCGTACCAAAACCTATGGTTTATTATTTATCTTTGGTTATTAATAATTATATATTAATAATATTATGAGAAAAATTCTGGGCCCTAGGTCCGGGGTGTTACACTAATCCGACTTTTTAGCATGGCCGTTTTCTAATCCCTTGGATCCATCCTCAAACCCGATTTTCGTTTCGTTTATGTTTGCTAGAATATTATAAACAAACTTTGCTTTACACCGACTTTTTCCTTTCCTTGGCTAATCTTATTCTAAGAATTTGCCATCTATTGGGTTCTTCCTACCCTACGTGATTGTTGTGGAAATCGTTACCAATTCCCACACTTTGCCAGCTGGTTTGCTAGACTCCTATGTTTCAAGTATCTTATTCTAGGGTATAGCCCTAAAGCTTACCGCTTTACTATCCTCACTCCAAGTGAGTTACCCTGATTCATTATGCTTGGGCTTTTCCCATAACATATTTATCTTTTATCCTGTTAATTTAAATTTGGGTTTCCTGAGTTCCCGTTCTGCTAACTCGATTAGTGGTTATTGCCCAACCGACCTATTTAAGGACTTTAAGTTTCAGAGTTCAAATCACTAATGTTATCAGGATTTGCATTAGATTGTACCAACTATACAATCTAATGTTATCGCTTCTTGCACTTTTTCGTCATTAACCCGATGGTTGAATGATTTACTGATTTATCACAGCCCAGGTCCGCTATTTATGTAATTAATCCGAGGATTTATGACTTACTCCTTTATTACGGCCCATGTCCGCTGTTTATGTCATTAATCCGAGGATTTATGACTTACTGATTTATCACGGCCCAAGTCCCCTGTTTATGATTTATCAACCAAAACCATAGTTAAGGTTAATATATGGATTTCACATGCCTCTTAGGCAATCATGGCCCTCTAGACCATGTTTGTCTAATTCATGATTTCTCTTTTTCCCCGACACCTCACACTTACTTAGTCCTTGCTACATAGGTTGTATATGCATCAATTGTAAGAAACCCACAGTATCATATGTTTAACACTTACCTGGCCAGGGTAAGCAATCCGCATATGGTACACATGGACTTGTTAGAGTTGGTACATCACATCCTATTTAAGCAAAGCTTCAGCTCATGCTTGTGTCCCTTATTTTATTTGGTAAAAACCATTTCTAGATATTTAGTTAACATTGGGTTTCACCTTTATTTGTTAGGTACAAACAATGTGTTTTGTTTCATAAATCTTTGTGTGATCATACTCATTGGCATGACCACTATTCAACTCTAGCATCCTTTGATTTTAAACATTGGCTTGGGTGATCATTCCCCATCCCGATTTCTATGCTCAGGTCACTCTTGAGCATTTATTACTCACTATTGTGAATAATACACATTTTTTTTCATTTAGCCTTTTGCATACGTATGCAACTAACACTTGTCGTGTGATGATTGCATACTAATACTCATAATATGATTCAGAGCGTGTACCTGATTGATACTTTCCCTTATTTCCTTTTTGTTATCGATTCGTTAGTCTGAGTCGTTATTTGACGTGGTCCTTAGTGAGCATGCTATCAGTCATGCTCCTAAACCCACCACCATCTTGTTGGGTGAATTATTCGATCCCATCTTTATCGAATACAATGTTCTTATCCCTGTCACATTTACAATTGATTAACAACTTGACAACTCATTGTTAGTATACATCATTGTAATAAAATTACAATGTACCTATTACACAAGCATTTCGTTATCCGACTTAGTCCTTGGCTAGGACCTACACTACCTAACTGTTTCTTTACCAAGCTTTTGAGATAGCGTGCATTTACGGGATATCCCTATTGATTGCTTGTAACTATCTTCGATCAAACCGGATTGTAATTTCAGGTCATACTTACCGGATTCGTTGATCAAGTGTAGAACCGAACACCCTTCAACACTTTGAGCGCACAGTTTGAGTCCAAGTATCCTTCCCAACACTCAGATCCCTCAAATCAATGGCTCTGATACCGCTTGTTGGACCCTAATCCATAAACACATGATTAACACTTTGAGCGCACAGTTTTGTCCTTAATTAAACTCACTCCCGATTAACAACTTTGGTAAATAAGAAAACCAAATTAAATGAAATCTCATATATAAATGGTCCCAACAAACTTTACATTATAGTTACTAAACATGTATAAAAGATTTCGTCTTAATCGGGGAATTCTAATGCGGAAGCTTTCAAATCAATGGCTCTGATACCGCTTGAGTTCAAGTATCCTTCCCAACACCCTTCAACACTTTGAGCGCACAGTTTTGTCCTTAATTAAACTCACTCCCGATTAACAACTTTGGTAAATAAGAAAACCAAATTAAATGAAATCTCATATATAAATGGTCCCAACAAACTTTACATTATAGTTACTAAACATGTATAAAAGATTTCGTCTTAATCGGGAATTCTAATGCGGAAGCTTTCGAGTGTTCGGGTGTGTTCGGCTCTCCTCGTGACTCGATCCTCGCTCCGGGACATCCAAAGAATGTATACGTAGCACCATTACACAATAAATGGTTAGTGGAATTGATAATAATGCATTTAGATTAGTGGAATGATCAAGTTTAAATGACAAAACAAAAATTTTGGAGTTTACACGCGCCGTAAGCTTTGGCTCTGACCGTAGCTTATGGTCTGGGGCTACGGCTCTTGGAGTGTAACCACGCCATAAGCTACGGCTCTGGCCATAGCTTACAGTCTGGGGCTACGGCTCTGGAGCTTGTTTTCAGCTTTAGCCTTCATTTCCTTGCTTGTTTTGCCCCAATCTTTAGGTGCTTTTAAATCATGATCAGGCCTCTTTTTAAAGGCATTTAGAGACTTGTTTAATAGGACTTAATGAGCTTATAAGGTGCCCATTTACCACATTTAAAAACTCCATTCGGCTTAACTAAAGACTATGTGATTTTTACCCAAATTCACCTGTTAAGGCCAAAGGTTATACAAAACCTTATTTGACTATTTAAGAAGCATAGCAATCACATTATTAACCCAGTGAACACTTGTTTAACTAAAAACATAGTCCGGTTTGTTTCATTATGATTCAGTTCTTAGATTAACCTTTAGTAAATCTTTAAATTCCAAACATGCCCCTTATAGACAAATCCTTCAATTTAGCCATCCATGGCGACACAACATGATTCAAATCCATTGTTTTCGACTCAATGACTTATTTGCAAGCTTCTAAGCCCTCACGGACTTAGTTTGATTACAATCCCATGATTTAACTATGGCTTTAGACATACTTGGCACCAAGGCGCGCATTAAGCTTAGTTAGAATAATACTTATCGAATGGGCCTCCACACCTCTTATGGGTTGTTTTTTAATTGAATTCACTTTGCCCAAGGCTTTTATCTAACTACGGACTTACCGGCGGTGTTGACCCATACCTTGCATCCATTGTGATAACTTTGGCATCGAGTGCCCAATTTTCGAGTGTTCTCCTGCATACATTCTAGATTGATCACATTAGTCTCTCGAGACTCAATGGTGATACATTTACCATTGGACCCGTTAACCACAAAATTTCTAAAGCTTAGAATACTGGCTTTGAATGTCGGGTTCGAATGATGAGAAAATCACCATTTGACACATTAAGGCCCATTGTTTATAACACTATGCTATCCAAGCTTTTATCTATAGTTCAAGTGACAACAACACTTGACCCGTTTTCGAAAATGTCTAACTACTTCATTCCATTGATTTCATTTATTCAATGAAATTAAGACATCATTTTTCACATATCCTTACTAATTGACCCGTTTAATGGATTTCACCATTCAGTCACATCTTATTGTTTAATTTGCTACCATTAATCTTATTTTGATACGAGTTCACATAAATCGACCCACTTAAGGGATTTCAGCCCTTTGGGGTTTACCTTTATTACCCACATAGGATTAAAACCAATGTATACAACACTTAACCCAAATTTATAATCTAATAGTGTAAGTAAAACTTACGTTGTATTCACCATCATTTCCTTGCACTTAATGCTTGTATTCGCTTGACTCGTTTGCTTGTTGATCCATTCTTTCCAAGCTTGCACCTAGCTTGACAAGATCAACCTTCACTATACTCATAAGATTGATCAAGTTAGTCATCATGTCAAATAACTAACACATCTCATGAGTTTATTCACACCATTTCATCAAGGTTTGAGTTTGGGTCAGTTTGACTTCTAAAAGTCAAACTGTCCATAAACATATTCATGTACACTAGCTTAGGCAATGATGCACACAAGTACTAGGCTTTCATTCCCTATACTCATATCATACAAAACAACATTTAGCGTTAAGAAAATGGGTATCTAGACAATAACATTTGTTAAGTTCATATAACACCTTATTTTCATTGTTGCACTTTTTGCGCAGCAATTGTTCGGGTCACTTTTACCCCTTCTAAACCCCATAACCTGACTTCGACTTCAAATAAGAAATGTGCTTCATTTAAAGATCTTTCCAGACATATAAAGAACACCTCTTAAAGATTTTTCTATGATTTTATATGATTTTTTGAAGATCAGGTCGCAAACATAATTTTGACCAAACAGCTTTGCTGTCAAAACAGAAATGTCAACTTTACATGCTGTTTTGACCAAGTAAAACTCAGAATTAGCTTTTCATGACTAAATATGAAATGTAATATGTGCAACAAGCTTTTCAACGATATAAGGCTCGTCCTCTAACTCCTAATAACGAGTGAGATATGGCCTTTACAAGATAACTATCTAGTGCTGTCAAAAGTGACGAATATCATATAACTTTACACCATTTGACTTAATTCAAGTTTTATGTGGGCATTTTATCAAACACCTTATATGCACCATTTTTCATTATGTTAATTCAAGGTGTTCAAGACTTTCTAGACTTCACCATGGCTTAATTAACCATTTGCACATGGTCTTTTTACCAATTAGCCCATATACATGATATTAATCACATTCAAATTGCAAGATTTTACCACATACTAGTGCAATTCATGTTTAGGGTAAAAACCCATTACTTATACATCACACACATTCACAATTTCATGAGCTTAACCTAATTGAGTGAACCCCGCTTTATGTTAAGCATGGACATAATCAATTACACATCTAAAATGTGATTTATAATCGAATTTTACATAATTGAGGCTCCTTAAAGCTAGAGAAACCTCTAACAACTTATAATTTCACGTTTGATCAAAACCCTAGTTTTTCATCAAAATCAAAAACGAATATAACATCAATTTCTACCAAATAAAAGGTACCTTGATGGTCATTAGGCCTTAGATGACTCGTTTCTTGCTAATACACTGAAAAACCCCTTGATTTGGCTTGGATTTGGCATAATTCATGAATTGTAGGTGTGATTTGTGTCTTTTTAGGTGTGGACATCGACTTCTGTTTATGAATGTCGATCCACGCCCCTTTTACACAATAAACCCCCATCTCAACTTTAGCCAATTGACACATTTAGTCCCTCAACTCAAATAACAAGTTTATTAGATTAAAGGACTACTAGGTTGTTCTCGTGTATTGGGTTTTAGCCTCATTTAGATAATGAAAACTATGGGGTTACATTCCTATCAAGACAAAACCCCGTTTTATTTACTGATAGAAGGTTCGCTCTATTAGTCAATTCGTTTTTGTAATTTGTTAATCATGCCAAATGGCATAATTAAGTGAAACTGATTTTTGGGGTGTTACAAAATGGGTAGCCACTGGTTCACACCGTTGGCGCTGTCATGGATTAGGGTAGCGCCTGAAAACCAGATCTGGAAAAAAACCGTCATTTGGAAGGGAAGGGGTGGCGGCGGCTGGTTGTAGGTGGTGGGATGGAAGTGGTGCTCGTTGGTGATGTGGAGTGGTTGGGTGGTGGCTGATAATGGTGATGTCTGGTGGTGGCTGATAATGGTAATGTCCGGTGGTGGTAAGCTGGTAGATGGTAGTGGTCACAAAGTGAGTTTTTGTTCGTGGAAGAAAAAAACACACTGTGTTTAGGTAATTCATTAATCATGTCAAGTCACTATTCATGTTAAGATAGTATATATGCTTTTGAACATACTGTTACATATAAGAACCCGCTAACTACATATATATTTACAGATGTAGTCAATTTGGTAAGATTCTAATTTTTTGCATTTTGATTGGTGTTACTAGGAACATTGATTGCAAAGGTTGCTAAATCAGTTAAATGTAACATTTGATTCTTAGACACTAAATAAATCTCTAGCTGATAAGTAATAATTAATCACCCCACCATGCACACCTCTTAAATCAATCATCGACGTGATATATCATTTAATACCAATGTGGTTGTTTTTTATCTAGGTTCGCATCACAGCTTTAGAAAGTGACAAAGTTGTACAGAGACTTCACTTGAGCAAGATGTGCACACGTAAAATTAGAAGTACATTTTATGAGTTATCAAGTATTGATCCTTTTAAAAAAATCCCGGAAAAAGTGACATATATCTTTAGAGTAGACACATTTTGTCACCTCATATTAGAGTTATCTATCCGGGGGATAATCTAGTATGTGTATATAATGTTTTTACATGTAAATTTTACTAAGGGTGGTGATAATTAAACCCCCTGCTTTCTATTCTCACATCCCTTAAAGCGCCTCGCTATAGCCATAGCGAGACGCTTTGGGTCACATCATGGTACCCAGGTTGACTGCTTTATCGGGAAAAGAAAAAAAAAACAACTTCAAAGCGCCTCTCTATGGCCATAGAGAGGCACTTTGTGGTAGGGGAGATGAATCTATACATTTGGTGGGTAAAGCACCTCTTAATGACCATAGAGAGGCGCTTTGGCCCTTTTAAAAAAAATTTAATTAGATTTAAATGATTTTACTTAATTAAAAAATACTCTAATCCATTTAATTGTGTTAACTTGTTTCTAATCAAAGAAAAAAAATTTAGGCGTTTCAGTTCGTTTATTGCTCGTTTGTGGTTTTCAGAACAAACAGCCGAGAATGAACAACTTCATAAATCTATGTACGTAACACATAAAGTGTGCAATCAATACCATGTTTTATCAAATTTCATGTTTTACATCTCTAATCAATACACTGGACTTCCTGACCTTGTTTGACGTACTTTGGTTCGTTTAATTGCTCGTTTGAGAATAAATTGCCGAGTGTGAACAACTTTCATAAATCAATGTACGTAGCACATGATCAGTGTGCAATCAATACCATGTTTTATCTAATTTCAAATTTTACATCTCTAATCAATATATTGGACTTCCGGAGCTTTTTTAACGTGTTGTGGTTCGTTTATCATAAATTTATAATCATAAACATAATGGTTAACGATAAACTATTTATTATGACTGTTAAATAAGATTTAAGCATTAAACTCCTCATAATCAAAATAAAACTACAAAAAGTTCATCCGTATAGAAAAACGATAATAAGCGGATTTAAACTTATTTTCACACTCGTGATGTGTAAACAGTGAAAATGTGAAATAAAATTGATCGTACACATTGTTGATGAAAATATCAACTTTCAAAACGATTATAATATAACGAAATACGTACATAAACAGACATAAAAATGAAAACTAGACAAGAAATCCGTGAAAAATCGTAAACAAAAATAAATAATGTTACGAAGAAATACACATGCAAACAATGAGATGAGCCAATGACTTTGTAGCCCAATGGTTTACAAGAGAGGTGGTAAGGTTTATCCACTATGTGGGGTTTTTGACCGGGGTGGTCACGGGTCTGACCGGAAGTCCAATATATTGATTAAAGAGAAAAAAATTTATTTGATACATATGAGCCCGAAAACAAGGTCTGGAAGTCCAGTATATCGATTAGAGATGTAAAATTTGAAATTTGATAAAACATGGTAATGACTGCACACTTCATGTGTTACGTACATAGATTTATGAAAGTTGTTCATTCTCGGGTGTTTGTTCTAAACGAGCAATAAAAGGAACCAAAGCGCGCAGTGGTGGATCCAGGAAATGTTTTCATGGGGTGCGTAATCTGTAAGCCCATGGGTTGTTTATCCATTAGGTGCCCGGGTCGGGTCGGTTCGGGTCGTATACCAAAACTAATAACACTAAAAATATATAATCTACAAAAAGAAGAAAAAGTAATTTAAACGCCGTTACATATGGTCTTCTAAGTATGTATGCCCTTCTAATCTCATCTCATTAATTAACATTATATGACGAAATCGGTTTCCTATCGGCAGGATCCGTAGGAAGAGTATCCAAATCAACGAATTCAGAAATTTTTGAAAATGATTCTCCACTTTTCATTCTAAGAAACCGTTCCATTATAACATTACTCATGTTTCCTATTAAATCAAAAGTTGAATAAAAAAAATTATAATTTATAAAACCAAAACCAAATATGTTAATACTTAATAAGAGGTCTAAGATATGAATATAAACCAAAGTCCAAACTCCAAAACAATACCAAACCTACAAAATAAAATTCAAAACAAAAACAAATTTATAACTTACCAATCGCGGCGGAACAGTCATGGTCCGTGGAGGGTCAGGGGCGATTAAATTGAGGAAGGGAGGGGTATTGAGGTAGAGGGTTAAGGGTTTTCAAGTTTTTAGGAAGAGAAAACTAGGAAAGGCAAAGGGTTTTGGTGTTGACAGTGTTGTACTCTGTTTGTTTTAGAAAGTGGGTATTCTTCTTTTGTTTTTTTTAAATAAGATTTTATTACTTATAAAGGGCTATTGGGCTAATTCTTAATATTGGCTACTACCCTACCAACTATTTCAATTGAGCTAACTATAAACAATATTTTTTCTTGGGTTGGTTTCAAAAGCCCAAGTGGTGCGATAGAAAATTTTTATGGAGTGTGGATGGATAAACGCGTATATATAAAACACTAAATTTCTTTTTCAAGGTGTGCGCCCGCACCCCTTGGGCTTGGGGTGTTTCCACCCATGAAAACGCGTCAACAAGGTCCGAAGTCCAGTATATCGATTTGAGATGTAAAATTTGAAAGTTGATAAAAACATGGTATTGATTGCACACTTCATGTGTTACGTACATAGATTTATGAAAGTTGTTCATTTTTAACTGTTTGTTCTGAAAACCATCAACGAGCAATAAACGAACCAAAACGCCTCAAACTAATTTTTCTTTGATTGGAAACAAGGTAAAACAATTAAAAAATGAATTAAAACATTTTTTATATTAAATAAAACCATTTAAATCTAATTAAAGCAATAATTTTTTTTTTTAAAAAAAAGGGCCAAAACGCCTCTTTATGATCATAGAGAGGTGTTTTAACCCCCCCCCCCCCCCCCCCCCAATCTCTAGATTCATCCCCAAAATGTTTCAAATCCACCATAGAGAGGCGCTTTGAAGTTGGGTTTTTTTTTTATTTTCCCGATAAAGCAGTCAACCCTGTACCATGATGTGACCCAAAGCGCCTCGCTATGACCATAGCGAGACGCTTTAAATAGGTTGAAAATAGAAGGGGGGGTGGAATTTGATTGAGCCAAATACCCTAATTTTTTTTCTTACAATCACCAAAATACCTTACTTAGTAACTGACATTATGATGAAGTTACAGCCAGGGAGCTGATTAGAAAAAAAATAGCTAAGCATAGGGAGCAAAAAGATCATTTTTAAACTATTGGAGCAAAATGGCAACAAAAAGCGCTTTTGCGCGCGGTTGAATTCATGGAACACCTGCCGAAATTAAGAGACCCTCAAAGTGAGCTCTCTTACTGCGCTTATGCATGGGGTTGCTAAATTAGTGTTCGGGCTATGGACATGTCAGCCAGAGCATGTCCAAGAGGCGGTGTCCATTTTGATGCAGGCCTTCGGAGGCGGTTGAAAGCATTGTTGTCTGTGGAAGGGCACATTTTGGGGACCTCCAATGGAGGCTAGCATCCTTCCCTTTGCGGTATGGGGGCTTAGGGATTTTCACGGCAGGGGATGTGTCAACATACGCCTTTGTAGCGTCACGGGCTCAGTCATGAGGATTGCAGGACCACATCCTGCGGAGTGTTGGTGCGATGGGGCTGGATTCTGACTACACCCTAGCACTTAGTAATATTAAAACAATTCTTCCGGAAATTGATCTAAGCAGTTATACTGATAAGGAGACCGACCCCAAGAAACCTCAACAAACCTTGGCGAGTGCTCTTTATGGTAAACACGTGCAGACTATGGAGGGGCAGTTTGATATGACTCTGCGACAAAAGGCAGTGTTTGCATGTCTTCAAGAGGCTCATGCTCAAGATTTTCTTACTGTCGTGCCCATTGAAGGGCTTGGGCAACGGAAGTCGACGATCGAATACAGGCTATTCTCAAATACCGGCTCATGATACCTATGTTCCCCCAAGATGAACCATGCCCCATTTGCAAAAGAGCATGTTCAGATAAATTTGGCGAGCATGCACTCCACTGCAAGGAATTGCCAGGGTTCAAGTACCCGCCATGATTTGGTCAGAGATGTTCTATGGGATGTGCTTTGAAGTGCGGGGGTCTCAGCCAAGAAAGAAGCACCGGTCAATTTTCTGACTAATCTGCGGGAGGGGAGATCTACCTTGCGCCCTGCGGATGTTCTTGTGTTTGGATAGGTTGGGGGCAAACATGCTTGTTTTAACCTGAAAGGGGTTTCGCCCTTGGTAGGTTTGCGCGACAATGGCTTTGTACCGGGGCAGGCAGTTTTGAGGGCAAAAGCTAAGAAGTTCGCTAAGCACGGAGCAACCTGTTTAGAGAATCAACATGTGTTCTTGCCGTTTGCTTTTGACACATTTGGATCTCTGGCCCCTAAGGCAGTACGGTTCCTGAAACGAGTGCAGAAGGTGATCCACAGTGACTCGCAGAGCCCTAAGAACCAAGGGTTTGTGTTTAGCGTGATAGGCTTTACGATTCAAAGAGGATAGCGACGCAGCTTGTTGCCCGCTTACCCACCATCTAAATATCACTTGTTTTGTATTGATAATGGAATAAATAAATAAATAATAAAAAAAAACCCCTTAATTTGAAAAAAAAAATGGTTAAAAATGATCAAACCTCAAAGAGCAAAACAGAAGTTTAACTCTTCTTTAAAATATGCATGTAAGAATCGATTTATTAATCAAAACCGAAATTAAAGCAAACAGAAACCGATCTTTCAAACCAATGGGGGAGAACTGAACCGTTTTTTAAATTGAAACCGGTTTGAGTTGAAACAAATATGAAACCAGGTTGGTTTGGAAATACATCGATTTGTTCATCTCTAGGTATGCCTTTTGCTGGGATTGGACTGGACCGCCATTTCAAGGATGCTGGCCCCCTTCTCAATTTGTTCTACTTTTGAAGCCCATAGAATTTTTATATCGTTTTTATAGAGCCCACTTCTCAATTTGTTCTAATGTGATTCTTTTTAGTTTAATTAGCTGTAAATTAAATTTTATTCACTTTTGATAATAATACTTCATAATTTGTACATGTTAAAATTGTAAATGATAGTTTGTTGTAGATATCTTAATTTTTGATAATAATATTTCATTATTTGTACATGTTAAAATTGTTGTTATTTAAAAAAACAACATTATTCTTATTTTTAACAACAATTTCTAGAATTTACTAGGATAAATATACCACATTTATATTCTATAAAAACAGACGTCCCAACCGTTTTGTTATAAAATACACCATTTATCACCAAGACGTCCCTTAAAACTTTTTTAAATAACTACTACGTCATAAAACTAAAATTTAAATAAACTGATAACTAAATTATGATACGAAAGTTGTGAGCTTGGTGGAAAATTTTAGACAATCACTGTTTTCATAAGAAATAAAAAGGAAAAATGTTATCAACTAGGAGCTGAATGTACAATTGTACATCTCAATAAACTCAAAACAGAGGGAAATTAAAATTATATCATGATGACAACTCTAGAGACGTTTTTTGCCTTGTTTCTTTTTCTTCGTATAATCGCGTTTACCTTGATTTATACTGGCATCAGTAACATCAATTTCACTTTATTATCGAAGACTTTATCACTGCAAGCTTTCTATAAGAACCAACAAATTGTCAGAAGGATCGTGTGTATAACACATTCTATGTATAGGGGTTGGTTTTGGTACACAATTTAGGTTCGCTAAACATCTTCGCTTCAACTACAAGAAAGTATATGGATATTGCCACCATGCACAAACCTGTGACCATAAGCAACTTACGAAGGGACGATAGACTAAGAGGTGATTTATCCAACTCGTTTGCTACCCCACTCATAGCATAAGGCGTTTGGATTTATTGTTATCCTTCTCTTTGACAACTCAACCATCGTATTCTGTTTAAAGTCGCCCTCAAACTGAAGTAGTGAATTTTCTAGGACGACCAATTTAACCATCAATATGTCTAGCTACCTTGTTTATATTTTTTTCGAACATCCATCCCAAACCACACTCATTTATCATTCAATTCGTTTATGGCTAGATTATTGAGTAGAGTGATAGAAACTGATATGGTTGGGCGGTTATTAACAGTAAACAGAAATATAATGTGCAGGAAGTTTGAGAGAGTTTGAAAGATAACAAACAGAAATCGATAAAATAAATCTGATACATGTCTGACCCTTAAATACAAACTGAACCGTTGTGAGTATGAAACATCACAACTGATTGACCCTTAACTGCTACTTAACTGCCTTATAAATCGGTGTGTTTTATAACCGATGACAACTGCTACACATTGACCCATTTGTGACTTATTAAACTATATACATGTCACACTAATAAACATAATAATTAAACTTAGACTAACTATGATATTTTCAATGATTATTTCCAACATAGAGTGGAGCATTGCTTCAACTCCAAGAGCTCTCTCTTATTGTACACACTTCTCTTGTCCACAATCAATTCAAGGTAATCGAACTTCCTTGTTTCCGGACTCTATCTAACACTTTGCATGATTTCATCCATCGCAAGGCAAAGATGGATGGGAATAGATATTTATGTTTGACTTGATGCTAACAACTTGTCTAGCTATAACAAAATGGAATTTCCACAACTCACTTATCCCTTCAAGAATTCTTCAACGTCAATAGATGTGGTTCCCAATTCATTACTAACTTTACACTTTAGGGGGATATATTAAACTTTGTTACTAATGTGAATCGATGTAATCACTATATATAGCTTATAGGACTAAAATGTCTACTGTGTATCGCCACCAACACTCTTTTAGATCAAAGAGCTTAGTTGGTTGCTTTAAGACATCCAACCCCTAGAACACTTTTCGTTAAGAAACTAACCTCCCAACTAAAACTTCCTTCAAATTTCTTCCATTTTGTCAATCACATGTGCACAAGCTTTAAAAGATATAACACATTGAAACAAAGTTTCTCTGTGACTTGTCTCTAATTCTTTATAAGGTCCATTTTCGCCTCAACCGGAAGACCTGGTATACAAATGGGAAGGAGGTTGTTTGACATTGGAGGCGTGTACCATATTGGCTATATATGATTTGGATCCATACCAATTCCGAATGCTTTGCTTTTGTTAAAGTTAACTTTTCTAATCTCAAAGCTAGATAAATACATCTATAAATTCTAGCAAGATTCTGAAATTTTGACATGGGCCACTCTCCCAAAAAGATAACACAAAAAAATTGAGAAACCAATGGGCCAGTGTTAGGGAGTCAATTTTTATGCCAAAAAACCAAAATCCCACAAGAACATTCAGATATAACATGAAGTCATTAAGTGCTACCATAGTTATTACAAAAAAAAAAGAAATATAATTGAGAAAGAAGGCTACCTTGTCTAACACCATGATGTACTTGGAACTCCTTCGCAGGTGATCCCCTAATTACTAAAACCGACGATTTAGTGGAGGATAGGCAGATTGTGGTCCAACGCCTCCATAAGGTGGGAAATCCCATTTACCCCAATAATGGATTAAGGATGTTCTAGTTCACTGAATGTCTTTTAAAACAACCTTGAAAAGCATAGCCTTGCTATTTGAACTTTTTTAGCCATGAATAGATCTCATTGATAGCTAACGAACCATCCAATATATGTCTTCCTACATCGGTCTGGGACTTTTGGCACCAATGTTATAATTGATTAGTTGCACCTACAACTTCTATTTCCCATGACAAAGAAGTGATCCATTATGCAAATAAAATCAACTTCCAATAATCCCATAACCTGTTTTTAAACTTGAAGGTGAAACTAGTCCACTCCCGGGGGTTTATCAGTACCACAACGCCAAACAACATTCATTACTTTAACAGTTTAACAAGGGTTGTTTCAGCAACGTCACTTGGAAAGTCTTTGAAAGCCACTGTTTAATTAGCTTTGGCCTTACCGGGAAACATTCAGTAAATTCAGATCGAAAGAAGTTTATAATTTTTCATTTAACTTCAATCGTCCCATTAATCCAGATACATTTTATAGTTCGCCCGTTAATACAACCTTTGCTGATGGTATTTTATAAAATCCCATGAAAAGTTCAAGTGAATCTTAAATTAATCTAGTGCCTTATTACACATTGAGCAAAAGGAGAAGAAATTAAATAAGAAAAGATCACACTAATAAACAAATGAGTGATGATAAATTGAAAGAGAACACTAGAAAACGACCTATGAATCAGTCGAAGCTGGAATATGTCATTGAAACACATTAAACATCAAACATGTAGTGTATTCACCAATACAAAAAGTATCATCAGTAAAACACAGTGTATTAATTAACAACACATACCCCAAATGTATTAGAGATAGGAATTGTATAACTGAATGAATATTTCATTGATAATTGATTGATATATATACTAAATACAATGCTAAAGACTAGGAGGTTTACAACAAATTAGGTACATAAAAACAGGAAAATAATCTAACCATAAATAATACAATTTCAAAAATAATTCAAATGTTGGAGCCATTTTATGATTGAGAGAACCGGTTCACTCATGAGCCGGTTGTGGCTTAATATTCCCCGCAAGATGGACGACTTTGAAAGGAGACCAATCTTGGACAATAAAGTAAGATGACGAGGTTTTGGTAGTGCTTTGGTAAGGGCGTCCGCGAGTTGATCATCGCCTGAAATATGAGTAACTCGTAGTGTGCCGGCTTGTACTTTTTCACGGACAAAATGAAAGTCAAGAGCCAAATGCTTCATGCGTGAATGGAAAACCGGATTAGCCGAATAATGAGTCGCACTTAAGTTGTCACAGTAGATGGTAGGGGTGACTGAGGAATGGTAGCCGAGTTCATGAAGAAGAGATATGATCCATTGTACTTCTGTGGTGGTTGACGCAACGGCTCGAAATTCAGCCTCTGTGGATGAACGGGCTAATGTTGGTTGACGTTTCGAGCCCCAAGATATCGGGTTGGATCCAAGATAAACGATGTAGCCACTAGTGCTTCGGTAAGTATGCTTGTCCCCGGCCCAATCGGCATCAGTGAAGGCATGTAATTGAAGCGGTGAGTTACGTCGAAGTAGCAAGCCATGATGGATTGTACCGTTTAAGTATCGTAGCAAACGTTTCAATGCGGCCCAGTGGATGTTGGTTGGTGAATGCATGAACTGTGATAATTTGTTTACCGTGAAGGCGACATCCGGGCGTGTTAAAGAAAGGTATTGAAGAGCACCAACAAAGGCCCGATATTCTGTAGGTGAGGATAGGGGTGTTCCATCAAGTTTACTCGGTGGGTCCGAGAGTGACATTGGCGTAGATGCCGGTTTACTATCGGTCATGTTAGCTCGATGAAGTAAGTCTGAGATGTATTTGCCTTGAGAAAGAAAGAGACCAGTAGGATGTGGAGTTACTTCTACTCCAAGGAAATAGGATAAGGAGCCAAGATCTTTTAAAGAGAATCGGTGTGAAAGAGATTTGATGAATGTATTAATGAGATTGGAGTTGGGACCGGTGATTATTATGTCGTCGACATAAACTAAGATATAGATAGGGGAGGAGGTATGTTTGTGGATGAACAAGGAAGGATCGGAAATGGTAGGAACGAAATATTGAGACAAGAGATATTTCTTTAGTTCATCATACCAAGCTCTTGAGGCTTGGCGAAGGCCATAAATGGCTTTGTTGAGCTTGCATACATGAGTAGGAAATGAGGGATCGGTGAAACCCGGTGGTTGAGACATGTATACGGATTCGTTTAACGAGCCCTGGAGAAAGGCATTGTTAATGTCCAATTGGCGAAGACACCAATTATGAGAAGTTGCTAAAGCAAGAATAAGGCGGAGTGTAGCGGGCTTGACAACGGGACTAAAAGTTTCGACGTAGTCTAAGCCGGGTCTTTGGTGAAATCCTTTGGCAACGAGTCTAGCCTTAAGGCGGTCGACCGAGCCATCTGATTTAAATTTGGTTCTAAAAACCCATTTGCATCCAACAAGGTTAGGGGCGGAGGTAGAGGGAACAAGAGTCCAAGTATTGTTTTGTTGGAGAGCGTTAAACTCGTCTTGCATAGCGTTGCGCCATTGAGGTTGTTTAAGAGCTTGAGTGATGTTAGATGGTTCCGTGGTGGGTTGGGTAGCAGCCGTATAAAGAAGAAAATCATTATTGTGATATTTTGGGTTGGGTTTTCTAGTGGTGCGAGTATTAATAGGAGGGGGTGGAGGGTTGGATGAATATGAAGTAGTTGAAGGGTTGACAAGGGGGTTGCACATGTGGCGTGTGGGTTGGCAGGAGAAGTAGTGAATGATTGTTGGGATGAGGAGGTATTGGATTTGTGTAAAGGTATTAAGGTGGGAACAGTAGCAATTGGATTGGTGAGATTTTGAGTTGAGATGATAGGTGGCTGTGTAGAATTAGAGTTTGAGATAGTGGAAGTGGGTGGTATAATATTGACAGAAATAGGAAGGAATTGATCAAGAGTGGGAGTGGGTGGTGTAGTGGTTTGAAGTAAGTTTTCATATGGAAAAATATGTTCAACAAAATGAACATGTCGTGATGTGTAAATTCTATTTGTAATAGGATCAAGAAGATAATAGGCACTTTGAGAAGGAGAATATCCGATGAAGATGCATGGTTTGGAGCGAAGTTGCAATTTGTGGTTTGTATAAGAACGTAACCAAGGATAAGAAAGGCATCCAAAACTTCGAAGTTTGTTGTCGTTTGGATGTTGGTGAAATAAACAATAGAATGGAGATTTATTTTGGAGAGTAGTAGTGGGTAGTCTATTAATAAGATAGGTTGCGGTGGTGAATGCAAAGGTCCAAAATGTTGTGGGTAACTTTGCGTGGGAAAGAAGAGAAAGACCCGTTTCAACTATGTGGCGATGGCGTCGTTCCGCATAGCCATTGTGCTCGGGTGTGTGAGGAGGAGAGGTAAGATGGGAGATACCACAAGATGCAAGATGTGACGATAATTTTATGTATTCGCCTCCGTTATCGGAAAAGAGAGTTTGTATTTTGGATTTAAAATAGTTTTCCACAAGTGTTTGAAAGCGTATGAAAGTATTGAGAGAGTCGGATTTTCGTTGTAATGGATAAATCCATATGTATTTTGTGAAATGATCAACAAATATAATGTAATATTTGTATCCATCGAATGATGTAATTGGTGATGACCAAACATCCGAAAATATTATTTGAAGTGGGTGCATTAGAAGTAATAGTAGAAACATTAAAGGGCAACTTATGGCTTTTATTAATGCAACATGAATTACAATGGGATTGAGAACTAGAAATGGATGAAACAGTAGAAGCTAAAAGATGTAAGACTTTGTGGTGAGGATGACCAAGGCGATGGTGCCAAAAGAGGCTTTATTGGACTGCATGTAAAAGACTTGAGGCTGTGAACTTGATGGACGGAGCTCGTAAATGCCACGACTAGCGGTTCCCGAAGAAGAGGAAGGCGGGATTGGTAATCCTTGATAACAAAATTGAAATGAAAAAAATTCGATTAGTAGATTGTTATCAATGCATAAACGAGATATGGAAATGATGTTACGAGAGATAGAAGGAACACAAAGAACATTTTTTAATGTTATGGTTGTGTTAGAAAATTGAAAAGTAATAGAGCCGATATGAGTTATAGTGAGAGACGAACCATCACCGATGATTAATTCCTCGGTACCATCATACGGAGCATGGAGAGATAAGGCATTAAGATCATTGGTGATGTGGTGTGATGCGCCGCTATCGAACAACAAAGGAGATGTAGATGTATTGTTCCCAGTGACTTGCATCATGTGGGCTTGTGGTTGGCTACTGTTACGAGAGTATGTAGGTAGTGAAATTTGAGGGTTTTGTTTCTTAAAAGTGGGACAAGAGGTTAGAGAGTGGCCTTTGAGGAAGCACCATTGGCACTTTCCAAGAAAAGGTCGAGGGGAGTTTTGAGGCGAAGGGGTAGGAAGTAAACCAGAAGAGTTGTTATGGTTGGGTCGGTTGTTCCATGGCCTGGATTGGGACCGGGTGTGGGCTGCGAAAGCCGTGACCGGTTGATGAAGACTTGTGGCAGGGGTGGTGGTTTGAAGTAGATCAAGTTCATGATTGATTAGCTTTTCATGCAATTCATGAAATGATATTGCGGTGTCACGAGCATGGACAGATTCGATTATGGATTTGTAGGATTTTTGATCGAGACCATGAAGAATGGCATCAGTGATGTCCTCGATGTCCATGGCTTTGCCGAGGATGGCAAGTTCATCAGCAAGAATTTTTACGATTGCATATATTCGGTAATGGACTGGTTGCTGGTTTTAGAGAGTTGTTTAAGGCGATGTTGTAATTGTTTGATATGACCATGAGAGGGAGAAGCATAAGTGTTGGAAAGAATTTTCCAGGCTTCGTAAGACGAAGGAGCATTGCTTATGAGAGAGACAATGGTTGGAGAAAGGCTGCCAACGAGTGCACCAAAAAGAAGGCGATCTTGGCGAAACCATTTTGTGTAGTTTTCATGAGGAATAGAGGTGCCGGTGGCGTCAACTGTAGGTGGAGGTGATGGATAAGAAACCATCAATGAATTTGAAGAGATCTAGGCCATGAAGAAGAGCTTCGACTTGAGTTTTCCAGCCTAAATAATTGGTACCGGTAAGTTTTAGGGATGGTGGGAAGGTGACGAGAGTTAGGGTGGGTGTGACGGGAATGTTAGTGATGGTGGTGGAAACAGGAGAAGAACTAGAATTGGGCTCGGTGGACATATTGAGGGAGGAGAAAAGTGATCGGAATTAGTGAGAAAGAGGTGGCAGAAGGTTGCGGAAGTGTGATAAGGAGATCGGAACTAGGTTGATACCATATTAGAGATAGGAATTGTATACTGAATGAATATTTCATTGATAATTGATTGATATATATACTAAATACAATGCTAAAGACTAGGAGGTTTACAACAAATTAGGTACATAAAAACAGGAAAATAATCTAACCATAAATAATACAATTTCAAAATAATTCAAATGTTGGAGCCATTTTATGATTGAGAGAACCGGTTCACTCATGAGCCGGTTGTGGCTTAATAAAATGTACTTGTTGTGCTCTAGATCGAGGTATCCAAATAACTTTCTCTATAGGAAATACCACTGATTGGAGTCTAACTCGTGACAATAGGTCATGCACGAGCCAAGAGGTTTACCACAGTGAGCCTTCAGGCATGGGTTTCCCCTAGAATTGGTGACAGGCTCAGTCACCAACGTTGTCTCTTATCACAGGCAAGGGTGGGCTTTTTCCTATAGGTGTACCTAGATGGCCGGGCTTTTCTGGATATTCAAAAAATTTACCAACACATACACTAACGTATAATCATAAAGGATAACTTTGAATTCAAGGTTTTGTTTTGTCATGCATGCGATAGCCGTTAGTTCTCTTCTAATCATTAGCGCATGTTCCTTATAACATTAAGTATGATTCGAACGCCCATTTTGATGCGATTATTCATGATAGATCTTTTAGAAGCTTGTCGTATATATCATCATTATTTGAATGTAGGATAAACCTTATCATTTCATTATACTACACAGTCTAGCTAACCACTTATATGGACATCAAAGCCATATCATTGTGACACTGGTGCATGGTTGTATTGTGTGGCCAATTTATAAAGTCTCACCTATTCGTATATCAAGTAGAGCAGTTAGCCAATTTGATATTTGATTTGATAGAATACATAAAAATCGCACCTATGATAAGTTGATATATTTGATTTGATTTATTGTTGTGTGTGCCCGGAACCTATAACATGTTTTTGGTGCATTTGGATCTTCATGTATTATGTATTATTTTGGAATTTCATATAAGGGGGACGGGGTGTCACCAGAAATGGTCACGAATACCCGCTACCAGCACGATAACACTGCCGCCACCAGTGCTGGTAGGGGTCCAGTGAACCGTTTCCTGGTTCTATCTAACGGGCTAGTAACCGTGTATTTTTTAATTTTGAATTAATATAATTCAATTTTTTTATTATAACCGTTAGTTTTATTAGTCAAACCACATTTTCGTTATTGTTTTTTATTTAAATCGTGTGTTTTTAAACATAAACTAAAACAAAATTAAATAAAAAAACATAAAACATAATTGATTAATATTAAACATAAATCAAAATAAATCAAAACATAAAAATAAAGTTTAAAGTTGACGCATGAGTTGTCATTCCTAGATATGCTCAAACGTGCCGCGATAACGACCCGCATAGGTCACCTAGATCATCTCCACAACCAACTCTGGCCCAATGCCCGGGTGCCGACTCATGGTGAGTTCGTAGCAGGTGGTCCACATATCACATTTGTTGTTGAGATCAGCCCATTTCCTTTTGAGGCTCTCGATTGTGAGGTCGCTTTGGTCGATTTGTTAGTTGAAGTCAGCCAAGACACGGTCCCAAAACCTTGTTTCCCTCCCCCCCCCCAGCCCTTGAGCCCCTTCGAGGTTGGCGTTGCAAGGATGGGTCGTTTTGTGCGTCTTTAACGCACACAACCAGAGCCATTTCTTCAATTTCGGTCCATTTTGAAGGGTGTGGGTGTTGTTGATGTTGAAGTATGTTCACCACCGTCGTTTATATACACAAAAATCTCAACCGTACTGCATGTAAAATTGAAGTTTCTGACAGTTAGATGAGACCGGTTTTAATGCACATAAATATTTTTGACCAGGTGGGTGGAGACGGTTATGAGAAATTAAATCGTGCTGACCGTTTGGTGATAAACTTTATAACACCGTGTGAATTTTAAAAAAAAAGTTTAGATTTATATTTAAATGAAAAAAAATCAGTGGAGTGGTGCCTCAAAAAAATTGTTTTAGTGAAGTAAATCAGTAAAGTGATGTGCAGTGCATAATTGATTAAAATAAGTGAAAAAAAAAATCTATGAGAATCGCTGTTCATTGGGCTTTTTTTTAATTATTCTATGAATAGTATTAGTATTATCTCTTTGAGGATACATACTATGTTAGTTTGTTCCCTCAGTTGTTTCATTTGCTTGCTCATTCTTGATGTCACTTAGGTACTTAAGTACAATTACTTTTAATTTGTTTTAGCTTACAATATTATTTTTTAAAACCACTAATTTCAATGTACAATATCCTTCCAAGGTTTTACAATTAATAAATTTGAAAATTTAAAGTTTTCATTGAGTATTATTTAGTTTTAAATTATAAAACATCAATAATCTATAACTATATATATAAAGAAAAATACCTAAAATGAAAGGACACTCATTGGGGCCATCATTCCTCCTTCAGTGTGCCATCAGTGTGCCAGGTGGCAAATTATGGGAATTTTAAAAAAAAAATCATATCACATATATAAACTTCATTCTCCCACTCAAACCCTAAAAATCCCTCCCCTCCCCTCCTCTATTTCACCACTTCTCTATCTCCGTAGACCAACCAACGACAGCAACACTAATCTCAATCTTCAACCGAAATAACAATAAGCAAAACCCTATTATAATCTGTAAGTTATCCCCTCTTTTTTAAACCCTAATCAACTAATACTTTGATTATATGTTCACGGATCATTGTGCTTTCCCTACTATATTTGCCGATTTTCAGATATGTGCTTGTGTGTGTTTATCAATAATATCATCTATTTCCTTCTTCCTTTCTCTTGCTTTGGTTTCTTCTTCAGATCCAACTACAAACCCATCCCCTAATCCAATTTACAAAGTTTGCTTTTTAATTCTCTATCTTATTTGATTTTGCGCTCTTTCCTTTTTAGTATATCATATCGGTTTCATCATACAATTGTATAACAATTAACTCCAATTTATTTAATCAATTGGAGCTTGATTTTATTTACTCTATCTGTGGGTGATTGATTGCTTAGTTGCTTTAGTTTGACGGTTCTATTAGTTGTTTTTATTACTGATCGTGTAATGGCAATTGTAATTATAAATTTTGTTGGTGAATAACCCTTTTTTGGTCTTGACCTATCATTGATTATATATTTTAATAATCTAAATGGTAAAACAGTTTAAAAAGTCTACTATCATGTATTTAAATATATAAAACCTTTTAAATGGTTGTATCTAAAAAATCTTGAAGTCATTAGTGTAAGGCAATTGGTGTTATTCATATAAAAAATAATACAAGACTGTTTATCGCTTACTTTGACCTGTAGTTTCATTATGGATGGTTTTTTAAGTTAGGGCACTCAATATGACAATTGAGGAAGTTTGTGATGCACTTTTAGAAGGTAATTTTGCTTAAATTCCACAAAAAGTTTACTTTTTTATATATTTTTTTCATTATCGTGTTTGTTTGATTAACTGTTTTGTAATTGTGTAATCATGTAGGCAATGTGGATACGCTAGGGACTGAGTTGCTTGAGAGTTTGTTGAAAATGGCTCCGACTAAAGAAGAAGAAAGGAAGCTAAAAGAGTACAAAGATGACACCCCTGTCAAGCTTGGTCCAGTTGAGAAGCTTTTAAAGGTGGTTATTTATGTACTGTTTTCGTTTAAAAGAGTCGAGGCAATGCTTTACATATCTAACTTTGAGTCCAATGTCGAGTACCTTAAACACTGTTTTTAAACTCTTGAGGTATGTTTTCTTGCTTTAGCTTTATTTTCAATTGGTTGGGTACTGCATCCTTTCAAAGACTGAAAAGTTGTTTCTCTTCGTTGTTGACATTGGGATGAACTAAGCTATTTGGAATGCGAGTTATCTAGGGTAGTTGTAGGTGGCAAGATGGTCGAATTTTGTTAATAACTGCTGAGTATTTCTCATCGCTTCTACTCTTGTATTCCTATCATATCATCACTCAATCGTGGCTTCAAGTCACCTTTTCCTTACTCAGTGCTTCAGATATATCTTATACACATAAATTATTATTATTAACCTTACTCGTTAATACGATCTCCTGATAATTTATACTTTACCAAAACAGTTTCATAATAGTTAAGCTTTTTCAACCCACATTTTATCACGTCATATTAGATTTGTCAATCCGGAACACTCCCGGAATATAAACTAGTGTTAATTTATATACGTGAAGGGTCGTGCTTGTTTGCCTCCAAGATCTAGCGACCTTTCAATTAGGTTTTATTCTCTCTATTCTCTACTAAACTGAGGAAAATTTATTCACTATTTAATGTTTTTTTTTTCAATTCAATACATTAAATTAAATTAAACATATATTTAATTTGCAACATATTCGCTTTTGGGAATTTACTTTTTTTGCCCAACATTATTATGCTCTAATTGATTAATCTCCAATATAAGTGGCGCATCTAATATTTTAAATCCATGTAAAAAAGAAATATTTTCTTATTTGAACTTATTTGAATATCATCTCAGTGATTCTATCATGCCATGTATGACATGTCCACAACAAAATGAAAAGATAAAAAAAATTATCATCTTATCGAACTTTTGAACTTTTAACAAGTTAAAGTTATGTTCGACCCATTCACCCGACGAAGCCTAAAATCAAACTTGATTTATTTTGACTTCTGCGTCTAAAGTTCAAGCTCAATTCATTTCAAGCTCTATGTTTAAGACATGACCTCAATTCATTTTGAGCATTACATCTTAAGCTCAAGTTCAACCTATTTTGAGATCTACATTTAAAGTTGACATCAACATTCAACTCTTCTACATCTAAAGCTTGATTTGACTTGTGAGTTATGTGTGTATATTATTTAGTTCTTATCAAATTATATATAAAATATATATATGTAATATATATTTGTTATATTAAATAAAAAAACATATTATTATATAAATATTGGAATCGTTTAGACTCATTATTCTAATCTAAGTTGGAATTTAGTCGAGTTAAAACTTTTAGCGACATGAATCCATGTAGATCATGAGGAGCTCGACTCATTTACGCTCATAAATTTCTACCCATTACTTTATGATTACTATCAAAATATTCTTTGAATCATATTCTTTGAATCTATATCCTTTAGACTTATAAACATGAATCAAGTTCGATTTATAAAATGAATTAAGTTTAACTTAAGTTCGACTCATCTACCCAATTCTCTATTTATAGAATGTTTATATAAATGATAGAAACATTATGGGTCACTAGTGGCAATGCCCGCGCGTTGCCGCGGGTAGTTATGTGTTTTAGGTGCATGTTGCATGGCAAGTTTGACGTAATTCATTTTTAATACCAAATTGCTAATACAACTAATATATCAATTCACAAAGATCAATTGACTATAAACTAAAAAATATATTGACATAAAAAACAACAATATAAGAAATGGTAGATGACATTATGGATACGCAACGCAAATGAATTTTTAAATCTTTTTAAACCGAGGTACCATAGTTACGATGTCGAATGAGGTAGTAGTATTGTCACACCCTCAAATTCCACGTGCGGGGTTTTACCACGAGACGCGTGACATACCAGGATCCAAGTAAACGGTCACAATAAACGACAACTATATGTAAAAGATACGTGAACAAAACCATGCAATTTCATAACAATGTCATAGCGGAAGTTGAAATAGGTTTACAGTCTAAAACAAAATAACGTAGTCTGAATTTATTTAAAACATGCACTAAACCCTAGATGTCGTGCAAGACTCCATGCGCCTAGTCCATTGACTGCTACCTTAGCGAACTAAGAAAAACATGCCCAAAAATGTCAACATATAATGCTGGTGAGTTCACATGTTTTACAAAACGTGTTCCATAGGTTTGAAAAGATCATTCCCGTTAATACTATGTTATAATAACGTTAGCTAGACGTTAAGTATCGTTACTACCACGGTTAGAAACCATTACTGACATGCTACCAATATATGTATGCCCAAAATGTTGAGTTACCGTCATCCTTGGTAAACCCAAAAATTAGACACCATATGCACCCACCGACTCCAAGCCGGCACCCGAGTGGGGTTTGTCAGGCCCAATAGATCTATCCACATTTCCCCGTTATGTATCCCCACATATTCATGGTTTCCCCCTGGGACTTCCAGATGAAACGCCGGTATAGTAAACAATAATAACCATTGTATAACATGACCTTTAAGAAATCTAAGTATAGCATGTTTTCTCCCCCAAAAGTAAAACTAGTAGAAGTTAGGCCGTGAACTTACCTTAGGTTGCGTTACTTGAAACAGTTAATTCAACAAAGCTATGATAGTCCCAAATAGCGGCGACCTATCATAAAATGTATATAAGTAACCTGACAAATAACCCGAAGGTTAACTAGTCCCCGAATGTCCAGACCATAAATGTGTACGTTTGAAAACATGTTTGAACGTGGATATGACCACACAAGAGAAGACCCGACATCCCATTGGTGACCCGACATCCCATGTGTTAGTCAAATACGAGAAACCAAGCAATCATATGCGATTATGCACTTATCACGGGTAAAATTCACCAAGTCTAGCATACAGTTCACATAGTGCATTTACGAGTCCGAACAGATGTTATTGGGTTTCTAAGCATGCCACGGGGTTCTAAATATGTTTCTAGGTGTCAAACCATGTTTCGGGATCTTAAAATACACTTACAGCAACAAAACACACGATTAGGCATCAATACACGCGTTTAGGAATCAAACAGGCAATTAGGAAATCAAACAAGCAATTAGCTTTGCTACTCGCCACTGTTACAGGCGAGTAGCTCCCTACTCGCCCCTTGTAACAGGCGAGTATCTCCTACTCGCCCCATGTAGCAGGCGAGTAGCTTCCTACTCGCCTCCTACAGTCCAGGAGCTACTTTTCGCACGCTCGACCCTCCAAATCAGATCCGAAACATGTAAAAACACCCAACATCTATCCAAAATCATCAAACAAAATATTCTAAATGAAAACTCCCAATTTATCATCAGTCTATTACCCTAATTGCAAGCATTTCCCAAAATGGAATAATATTATGAAAACATCACATCAAGCATGCATGCATAACTTACCCTAAATGGCAATTATCCAGATTTCATCACATAACAACGTTGTATTTCATCATCCTACTGTTACTATATCATTCTAGCATAAACCCTAACATCAAGCAATCATCAAATCAATCTATATCATCCTAGATTCTCATAAATCACCCAACGGGTCAAAATGATATTATCATCAAAACACCTTAATAACCCTTCAAAATCTTAGGAAATCATCCTATCAACTCATCTATATCATTAACACATCAAACACATATGAATCTTCAAGTTTTAATCATCAAAAACCGTTCTTGCATGAATACATCACATAGAACAAATATGAAGGATTAGACTTGTTTTAAAAACTGATTTCAAAGGTTTTCAAAGACACAAACTTCACAAAACTATGTCTGGACCTTTAGGGATCAAAATAACAACCTGATAAAGGCTTAGGATGGATAACACACCTTAGGTTTTGCTAAGGAGAAGGTGTAAGCTTGGAAATGATAGGTTTTAGAGTAAAAAACGAGTTCAAGAGGTTGATTATGGTGTGAGAGAGGTTTGGGACGAGTTAGGGTTTCACAAATGATGTTTTGCAAGTCAAGGGTGGTATTTATAGGTGTTCATAGTTGTCCCTGCTGTTACAGGAGAGTAGCATACTCGCCCCTATTAACAAGCAATTAGCTTGCTACTCGCCCCTGCAGGTGGTCATTAGCAAGCTAATCGCCCCCTGCAGGTCTGTGTGGGTTTTCGGCGCGTTTGTCACACCCCGCCAAGGCGGAAACACGGGAATGCAACCTCGAAAAATTTTCAAGCACAAGGTTCAAGCAACACACAATTTTATTTAAAATAGTACCACCATAGGATGGATATTGTCATAGATTATTAAAAACAACACAACATCGTCAGAAAATAGTGTCTGAAATTCATAATATTAATACTAAAACATTACGGGACTGAAAAAACCCATGCCAACAAGGTACCACCTAGTGCTTGCTCAAACCCTCTCCCAAATCTCCGTTGCTCATCTCTAGTTACCTAAAAACATGCATGAAAGATTGGTCAACAATAATGTCGGTGAGTTCACAGGTTTGAATGTACTAAGTAAAAATGGTTGTGTAATTCATGTATGACCAATCATAAGCTAGCTAAGCAAATGATCACTGTGTAAACCATGAGTCCCATAACCAAACCTCTTGACTGTTGTGCCTCGTGCATTGTACACCAAAGACAATGTATGTATAGTAGAATACTAACATTCTTTTGTATGTAACCGGTTAGAGCGACTAACCAAGAGTGGGGTGTCAACCCAATAGATCTATTAAACTGTTCCATGGCTTTTGATAGCTAATGGTTACAGTAAGGACGAGGACTATTGAGATCTCATGAACTAAATGTCTCATGTTCCACATGGTAGTCATGATAGAATATACACACCAAATGATATTGTACTAGTTGTAGCATGTTTTTCCTCCAAAATGTAAAAGTAGTAAAATGGGGCCGTGAAAACTCATCTGATAGAGTTGTATGTGGTCTAGTGAAGCCGAAATATGAAGCAACTATCGTCCAGACAGTAATTGCCCTGTGATTATGGAGGACATAGTAAGTTGTGTGTTCTTATTTATCATACATAGGGCTGTTCATGAGCCGAACCGAGCCGAGCTAGGTCAAGCTCGCGCTCGGCTTGGTTTTAAACCGAGCCAGCTCGGCTCGGCTTGGATTTAAAACCGAGCTGAAAATCAAAGCTCAAGCTCGGCTTGGTTTTAAACCGAGCCGGCTCGGCTTGGCTTTGTTTGGCTCGAAGTTAAAAAGAAAAAAGAAAAAATGGCTTTCAAAATTCAATAATCTAAAATATTATTCAATAGTTAACAATAACAATTAAAATAAGCTCAACCTAATACATTACAAACTATAATCAAGTTCAAAAAATACAAAATAAGTCTTAAATTTCAAAGAAATAAAGTATAAGAGCATTCTCATCCGGGCATTAAATATATGTGAGCGTGTCCACCAAATTATATGGGGTGAGTGTAAGTGGTTGTGAGTGGAGGATATAGAGAATATTTGGTGGAAACACTTTTACCCCCAAATATGAAAAGTTACTGTTCACCCTAAACATATTTTAATATTTTTAGAAGTGGTTGTGAGTAATGATAGAGAAAATATAATGATAAAAGTATGAAAAAGTATTATTATTTTAATTAGGAGAGAGAAGATTTAGGGGTGTAGTAGTGATTTTTAGTGTAATTTGATGGATGAGATTTGGTAGATGGGATAAGAATGCTCTAAGTTCATCAGTATACGAACTAACCCCCTAAATATGCAATATATGTCTGATTGAACTCCTAAATACTGACCTATTTGAAATCAAAAGCAGTATTGAGTTTGATAACTTTGACAATTATCATTATGCTATGGTTTATTTAAATAACTTGATTAGTTGCAACTTCAATCCCAAGCACACAATCTCCATGCTGCTATTACCAAATATTAAACATGTAACATATTCCCCAACTTTTTAAACATTTTTATAGTATATTATATGTATATAACAAAATATATTCAAAATTAGAAATATCCGAGCCAAACCGAGCCAGCTCGGCTCGTTACGAACCGAGCGAGCTAGGCTCACTTTCCAACCGATCCGAGCCGGCTCGGCTCAGTTTCAAACCGAGCCATATCGAGCGAGCTTTTTTCGAGCTAAATCCGAGCGAGCTTCAAGCGAGCTCCGAGCCACGAGCTTTTTGGACAGCCCTAATCATACATGTGGGACACCCGTTATTGTTAACCATGTCACTCGTTGTGGTTTGTGTTTATGTACGAGGGGCTTATAGTAGGTTGTGAAGTGGACCCATAGGGCCCCATGTAGAGTCATGGGCCACATATTGTCTCTAATCTACCACATAGGGTTGTTTTTATCGTTAAAACAAGTGTTCTATCAAGAGTTAAGCCGTGAATATGTTTACGCATGAACTAACATGTGTTTTAGTTGAACTTAACATGTGTTAATAAGTGGTATCTGATTGTAACCCATATTATGACTCTGTGATCATTCATTTAGAGGGCTAAACCCGGCCGATCATGGCTTTGTCAAGGTACCTTCGATCCATTAAAAGGTTTGTTAGCGTGTGATTTTGTAAGAAACCGATTATAACACTTTGATTATAAGTTCTTATCTCAAACACAAACTATACAAGTTTTATATAAAAAAATGATTCCAAGTCGGTTAGTTATGTGAGTTTTTTGATCCGAAATGTTTCCTTGACGTGTGGCCGATTGTTTATCTACAATGTTCCCTTGACAATGCGGTTGATTATATACATTAGTGAAACAATGTATGCATTGTGCTACTAACTCGTGATTACCATATGATTACTAGTGTGATATGGGCCGATTAACATGATTAATATACATAGGTGTTGGGTTCACAATAGGGCCGAGGGTGTAGGGAGTCGAAGGAGAGAGTGTTTAGTTGTTTACCTCGTTGATGAAGATGAAGCCGGCCCTCTTGCTCCTTAGCTTGCTTCGGTGGTGGTCTTGGTGTAGCCAAGAGTTTTGTGGGTGTAATAGAGAGAGTATTGTGAAGTGTGGTGTGATTGTTTCAAGCTTTGGGCACCCCTTTATATAGGATCAGCCGATGTGAAGACAAACCACAAAAGGAAAGGTTTGCTACCTTGGAGTGTGCATTGTCTTGTGTTTAAGATCTCCAAAAGATGTAAGGTTGTATGGCATGCATATCTCTATGCTTTAGCCGATTCCATAGGGTGGTTATGTGTTAGGGAAAGATTTGACTTTGAGGAGGATCTTGTCATTCTTGTTTGTTAGTATATGTGTGTAAGTGATATCCTCACTAGTTTCTAGATTGCCCCCCTCATGCTCTCCATAGCCGAGGTGGCTTGCTTGTATTCGATCGGCCCATGTTTCACCTAGGAGTTAGGATTAGATAGTGGCATTACATTGATCCAAGATTGGCCTCATGTGTCTTTTGTGATGTCCTTTTCGGCCGCATATCTAGAGTAAGATGAGAATGTTTGTTTCTTTCCAATAAGGAAGGGCATGTGTCTTTGGTGTGGGTGTGAACTTGTGTTTAACCAAAAGGGTATAAGTTTTAGGATGATGGGGTCTTGCCTTAGGGTTAGTAATCGGCTAGTGGGTAGTCTTAGGCACAAAGTTTATCATAGGAAGATGCATTGTGTACAAGCTTGGCATAGGTAATAGGTTTGGAAGTTTTCTTGTTTTGTGGTGATGAACTTTTGGCCGATTAGTAGGAAGGTGTCAAGAAAAAGACTAATCCATGTAGGTGTGGTATAGACATCGATTGTGTGCACATGTATGTATTTATATAATGTCGTGTATGTATATACATGCGAGGTGTGGTTATAGTTTGTGAAATCCATAATAAGTTACTTAGTCATAGGTTCCATAACTTGTCAAGGGTGTGTTGATACCATGCCTTTATAAAATGTCGACTTAGTTTATTGGATAGCCACTTAGTCGCCCTTTGATATAGGAATATCTATTTGGGGATCATATAGTCGGGTATTAGTTAGGTTCCATGACGTCTGATGACGATATCAACATGTATTGTTTCCCCATACTTAATGATATTTAAATCATACTTGTGGTTATACATATGTTAGGGGAAGGCCTATCATGTGTTAGGAAGCCTTTAGTGTGAAAAGGGCAACATATGCACAATTTTACGAGTCGTGTGGGTGATGTATGCATAAATGGGTGATCTGTGTTGAGTTTTCTGAATAACTCATGCTTCACTAGACTGGGGGGTGGTATTGTGTGTGTAGAGTGTCTAAATATGCACATATAATGACAAATGAATGAAATGCGTACGGATGTTGATCTGGATCGTTGACTGTTGTCACAGCGTTAAACACTATTTTAACACATATAAGCATGTATTCACATACCGACAAGTCACATAATGATTATAACCACATAATGCATGATAACTAACTCGTTCATATTCGTTCACCAATCCGGTTATCCTACAAATCACCTATCCTTGTACACATGGTTATAGACCGACCCCCGATGATCCCTTGGACCATCGTAACGACTCCGATGATTCCCCGAACATCATAACGACTCCGATGATCCCCCGAACATCATAACGACTCCCGATGATTCCCCGAACCGTCATAACGACTCAACTGACCCAGTTAAGTGTAATGTATGCATGACTCGCTAAGGTAGACTTACTAGTTTGACAAGGTTACTACATGAGTTTGTCAGGTGTCACAAGTAAAGTGCTAGGGGCCATAATCATTGTACACGAAGATCAAATAAAAATGGTTTTTACTTTTATGGCTATTTGTTATATTGGAATCTTACTTCTTTGAGTTTGGTTTTTGGAAGGGGTTCACCTTCCAAATCACAATGTTGATAGCTCAAATATTTATTCCATTTCCGATCAATAGTATCTTAGGTTCTTCATCTGAGTTATATACATATCCATCCACGTCATAAACGACCAACACTACATAAAGTTTCAAGTACACAAATTAGATATCATTTTGATGTTAAACATCTTGATTTAATCTCATACGTAAAAAAAAATTACAATTTTTTAAAAAAATCTATAGTATAAGGCGTATATTAAATAAATATAGAATATATACGCCAGAATGCGTTAACCTATTTAATATAAGTATTATTATAAAAGCGTTTGATTGCAACCTACCAAACCATTTACAGTCCACTTGGCTCCATAAATGGATGTTACACGAGTCGTGTTCGGGTAGCATGACTTTAAGTGTCTTCGAGTCAGGGTTTGAATAAACATATAGGTAGCGTTCGATTTCATCAATTTAAACCCGTGAACTACAATCACCATCTCTAGGTAAAACAACTATAACCTTAATAACTTTATCTAAAAAATCAAGGAAAAAAAAGTACCTCTTTTCAGCTGCTTCCAGACTTCCTGTTATCCACCTTTATTGCGTCATTTGGCTTTTAGTTGCCAAAAGAGACCTTCATTTAGCAAAAATTTGATATTACCATCATCTAACAAATGGTTATTACACCCTCGTAATATTTTTAACATTTTAAGTACTCAACGTGTTAAATACAAGTCAAAACATAAACCAAACAACTATATGGATGCAAAAATAATGGCATATTTGTTAAATAAACAAAAGCATAGAAAATAAACAAGGGCTTATGATGTGCGTGGTTTTAGAAAAATAAAAAGATATCATTTTCCGGCAAAAAACTTTGATGTTTTAATTCAGAAACTTTGGTTTGGGATAAATGACTGATTTTTACTAAATGGTTATTACCAAGTTTTTAAATTTATAAGTAAGCAATATTTACTTTAGAAACTAAACCAACACATAGGCAGAGAACCTGACGTGCATAGTATAGTTTCTAGGGTAAGTATTGAGTATCGTATCCCAAGGATCACACTTTCCCCTACTCAACCTTTCATCCATCAACTGATCGGATTTTGAAAAGAAAAATAAAACAGAGGGGTTCTTTGATAAAAAATAGTTTTTGAAAAAGGGTTTTGGTTTTGTAAAGTAAAAAGATAAAAATAGTTAGTAGTATATCATGCATATCTCGGGGTCCTTTCGATTAGTAGTTAAGTTTATTATTAGAATTAATAATTTAAGTTAGTTAATTTGTGAGGAAGACGAGAGGGATCTTAAAGTGTTGACTCTCTTTAGAGAAGCGGAGGCTACTACAGCGTAGAATGCTAAACCTCTCCAGCATGCGTCCACCTGGGGTCTCCGCCAGGGCCTCACGTATAGCGGGCTCCTCAAACCGCGGTCAAGTATCTGGTCTTCGAGCTCATCTTCTTCTTAAAGCGGAGGCTTCACTTCAGACCTGGAAACATCGTACACCTCGTCTTAGCTCTTGCGTTTCGTACCGAAGGGTCTCGCCTTAGGGTCATTCCCGAGTAAGTCAACAACGAATCCCCATTGGTTAACGAACTAGGTCGAAGGATCTCTCTTACAGTTGATATCAGGAGACCGTACCCCATTGGTTAACGGCGTTGTACTAACGAGAACTAGATAAAGAATCTTTATTTTATTTATCTTTAGTGACACTTTAATATTTATAGGCCTGATAAATGTAAAGTTGGTTTGATGAATGGTGACTTAATTAACCCAACCCATAACCTCCCGAGCTGAATGAAGTCCTTAACAAAGGTGGAACATAATCCTAAAGGCGTATGATACAAAAGATCATTGTTGCGCCCTTAGGGATCCTCCCTTTGCCAAGAAAGTCATTCAACTACTTAGTAAAATCCTTCATAAAGGTGGAACATAATCCTAAAGGTGTGCAATCGAAGATCACTGGTGCACCCGTAGGGAATCCTCCCTTTATCAAGAAAATTACTCAGTCATCTGGTATGTACCAGAAATGTGTCACTCAGATCTGGTCCACTTCAGAGCCATTGTTTAGAATTCGGTTCGGATATCAGAAGCCCGAAGGATCTGTCTCACTACCGGTTTCCTCACCTTGGATCTAGCTCGGGACTACCAGAAGCTGATTAAACCTCTAGTTAGTTTATTAAGTTAGAGTGATTTTAAGTTTATTAAGTTTAATCATCATTGGAAACCTGTCACAAAGATAAACAAATAAAGATTAGAAGAAGAGGACACCACAAATAACTAAAAATAAACTACTAGTAATAATAATAAAAGTCTACAAATCGAAGTGGGGTCGTAATGATAGAAAGATACAACCATAAACATGATCAACACAAGAACATGGTTGCTCACAGACAAGCTATCCACCTCCAAGTGATATGTAGCTCTCTTGATCCTCACGAACTCGATATTTATTGCATAACTACTCTACGATCCTCTTCTTGGCCAAGCCAATCAAGGTAGGACGAGGCCTGACCATTGAGGGATGTTAGGAGGGCCAAAAGGTCTCCCACAAGACCCCAAGATCTCCGAAAAAAGCTTGGAGTTCGGCCCCAAGAGAGCACAAGAAGGGATGAACAAATTGTGAGGGTTGTCTTGCTATTTATAAACCTCCCAGGGGAAGCACGGTCGTGCCATGAGTGTCGAGGGCGTGCTTGCAGTTACACGTACGTTCTATTGCTGCAGGTCTGATCTTGTCTGTCCTTTATGTCTGGCACGCCCGTGCTCAGGACATGAGCATGGTCGGTGCTCAGCAGGAATTTGTCAGATTTTGTCGTTTAAGCCTTGGGGAACACGTTTTAAAGAGCACGGGCGTGCACGTTTCCTCAGTACGTTTTCTTGTTCTCCAAGCTTGTTGCGTTGTATTCTAGCGTGCAGGGCCTCCGTGCAAGTGTGCGTGGGTGTGTTGGGTCACTCCCGGACTGGTTTTATCACTGTTTAAGTCCCGGGATTGTCTTCAAACATACAGGGAATAGGCTCTAAGTCTCGTATCTTCAGGAATCTCCAGTTTTTGTTCGTTTTTGCCCAGAAATCCTCTGTTTTCGTCTTGGAGCTCCAATTTCCTGAGAAATACAAATAGGAACGAATTAAGCACCCAATATCAATAATATAAGCCTAATTCTACCCTATTATGAGACTATTTATGGCTGTTTTATATGTTAATTCTGTGAGTTATCAGCTTACCAGAAATGGTGATTTGACTGGAATGGTAACGCTTTAGCAACCTTGGTTGAAACAAAGAGCCATGATTTAATCAGGGAAATGAGCGAGAGTGCTGATAACATTTTGGATAAATTTGAACTGCACATGACATGTTAAAAAAATTATATGAAAGCCATACAAACCTAACTACAAAGTAAATTTGACCAAAATAAATAGATTACTACATGCGAAATCGATGTTGGATGAAAAATGATAGTTTGTAAATGTTTTTTAAAATACTATATTAGTCCTCTGGCCTACTTTGGATTGGTTACCATGTCAACTTGGGTCACCTACCCACCTCAAATTAGTCAATGGTCAATTTGGGTCATATCGAAATCAGGTCAAAACAAACGAAGATTATACGTTGTCGATTTGGGTCATGTCATATTAGATTCTTGGATAAAACACACCACTTCATTCTTTCAAAAATCTAAAAATAATTAAAAGGAAAATGCAATTAACTTATGATGAACTTTCAAAACTCGGAACATAAATCGAATATGAAAAGCTGTAACATTATAAGAAAATTTGAGATATGTTTGCGATGGCCGTAAATATTCATAACATCATAAAGCTTACATTACAACTTCTCAAAAGTAACTTGATTTATCAAATTATAAAAAAAACATGATGATGAGTACCTTATTTGAAAAATTACGAAACACCCATCATAGTCATCCAAACGTTAATGTGATTAACCATATCAAAAATTGCATTAGAATCAAACCATAAACTAAAAAAAAACCTTAAAACATTTAACACGCATCAAATGTAACATCAAAACTAAAAACACCAAACACAAAATTAAAATAATTGAAAAACAGTTTTACGTTAAAGCGATATGCAAGAACCGTAAATGAAATTTACTGTGAAACCCCACTCATTTTCAATTGATGTTGTAGCTTTAATTCACTAAAAAATGAAATCATTCTTTGTTTATTCAACAAGCCATCAAACTCTTGATGCAGGGATGGATGAATCATTTGCTTGTTTAAGAGGTAGAAGATAGAAGAATATATATATATATATATATTCATTCAATCATTCATTCACTACCTATTTAATTGGTGATTATGGGCATTGAGTATAGAGTTTAATGCTTTTAATGAGTGCTTAACTAATGATTAAATGTGAAAAAACAATAGAGTACGTTAAAGAATGTGAAATCAGGAGCAATGAGGAAGGTGAAGGGAGGAGAGGGGCATAAAAAGAATAAATCTTTAGGTTTCTAAGTAAAAAAGTTTGATAAATTTACCATAGTAGCCCCATTCGCATCTTAAATTAAAAGTAAGTGACAAATATACCCTTCTCTAATAAGTTTTATTCACTTGTATATGTTGCTTCAAAAGTTATACTTATGACAAAAATTACAATGTTGTACGTCCATTACTCTATGATTACTATCATAATATTCTTTGAATCTATATCCTTTAGACTTATAAACATGAATCAAGTTCTCGATTTATAAAATGAATCAAGTTTAACTTAAGTTCGACTCATCTACCCAATTCTCTATTTATAAAATGTTTATATAAACGATAGAAACATTATGGGTCATAATGGTAAAGCACAATGAAGAGATGATAATGTTTACTTAAAAGTGTAAAAGTTGAAGCACATAAGTCAAACTTGTTGACTTTGTTATTTCCATTGAAATTGGTGGACCTACTTTTGGCTTTAAATTAACCTCTTGGCAAATGGTTTAGTGAATCCAACCCAATCCAATGGGAGAATCCAACCTTTCTTGTATTAAAAGTCATTTCACATGTTAACCCCACCTCTTATCAACACTAAGTCCTTTCATGTTGTACTTGATGTTTTTGCAATTTGTAACCCCAATCTTTCTTTTCCTTTACTTTTACCATTTTAATTTTGTAACTAACTATTGTAATTATATTTATAATAAACTATAATATTTAGTAACAAAAACTGAAACGTGTTTTTTTTATATTTTTATTAAGCTGATAGACTATTCAAACCCATCTAACACAACAAAAATCATTAAAAAAATATGACTTCACTTGCTGATTTGACTATTATTACCTTATTGTATGACTAATTGACTCACGAACTAATCAAAATGCATGAGTATATAAAGAAAGTTGTAAAACTATGTCATGATAATACTCAATTCAGAATACAAAAATAATG
>JAUTDX010001063.1:0-83168 GCA_030844895.1 Ambrosia x helenae | reverse complement strand
AAAAAAAATTACACATATACATGTATTTTTTTTTATTTTTCTAATATTTTAATGAATGAAAGGCAGTATTTAAAAGTATTATTTGTATAATTTGTGTTTTTGCTCTATTATTTTTCTATTTTATTGATTAATTCAATGTTTATTAAGTATATAAAAGATGTTTATTGAGCACGAACCGAGCTACTGAGCCGGGTCACAGAGCCGAGCCATCGAGTCGAGCCACCGAGCCGAGCCACGAGCCAACGACCCCTAGCTCAAGCTCGGCTCGATTTGTAATCGAGCCGGCTCGGCGCGGCTCGTTAACAAAACGAGCTCTTTCGAGTCGAGTTTTTTTCGAGCATTTTTCGGAGCGAGTTTGCGAACCACGGGCATTTTGTACACCCCTATATATATTAAGATCTTAATTAATCTATTTTAACCAATGTTTTCAGGATTAGACTGAATCGCGACTCTCAGCTTTGGTTCAACCTATCTGAGCCGCATGTCTGGTCGACAAGCGGCATCCAGTTTAGTGTGTCGGCTCGGATTTTATTTAAAGGTTGTTTTGTTATAATTGTTTTTCAACGTGCTGAAACATATCGGGTACGTAGCTAGGCGGGCAACTAAAATAAAAATATATTTTCTAAGCTTGTAGGATTTGAATCCAAGATCACTTAAATAAATAAAAAAACTAAGTGGTAACTAGAATACGGAATCCATATAATAGGAATATTAGTTACAAGAGTATTCGCGTTTTAGAATCATAGTCAATCGATAGTCTAATACAATGGCTAGTCTAAAAACTGGACCAGTTTAAAAAAATTAGTTTGGAAAAAATTAATAAATTCAAAAGCTAAAAAAAAATCAATCCACTTTTTTTCTCAGAAAAGTTCTTCCACTTCCTTTTTTTTTTTCTTTTCTTTTTATATTAAAGCTCCAGTACTAAGAAATTTTTAAACACAAATGTGAATTTATTACAAAAGAAGAGTAAAATGTCAAAATCGTCCCTTGTGTTGGGACAGATTTGTTGTTCCATCCATTATTTTTTTGCAACCACGGACCTAAGGTTTGTCGTTTGTTATCAATTTCATCCAATTTCCCAACTTCATCTATTTTTAAAGTAACTCAAGAATACTTGGACTTTTACCTCTTTGTTTTTATTTTTTATTCTTTCTTTTTTACTTTTGAATAAAATATAATAAAATTATTACCTTTATAGTGCCCCTAACCTTTTTACAAACACACATAAATAATACACGCTTCCATCTTTCATTCTCTATCACTTCCAAGCTAATGAGCACCACCACCATTCATCCGTCTTATGTTTTTTGTGCCGCCCTCCACCCCCCCCCCCCCCCCCCCGCTAATTATTACCTTTATAGTGTATAAATACATTGTTACAGTCAATGGTCAAAAGGGTATAAATACATAGTTTACAGCAATGGTCAAGGTAAAAAACACAGTTACAATCAATGGTCAAGGAGCTGAATTTGGGGTAATTAATTAGTACCTTTGACCGGGACTTTGACTTCACTTGGTGTTGTGATAGCATCCATAATACGCCTCCGCAAGATGGAGGATCCGTTGGAGACTACAATCTTGGAACATAATCGCTAAAACGATTGTCTGGGTAGATATTTGGTGAGGACATCCGCAAGTTGATATGTGGAGCTGATGTGAAGAACCTTGAGAAGCGCCACATGTTTCATTCGGGAGTGATATATAGGATTAGGACATAGATATGTTGCCCGCGTGTTGTCATAGAATAATGCCAGGATGTGAGCTGAAGCGACTCCAAGTTCCTGCAGTAAGTTTTGGTTTCAAACTCCAGTTCAAACAGTAGTAGTACGCCAAGGGCTTTCTACATATGCATTGTCTAAAACAACACGTAGTGGCGTTTGCAAGTGCCTTGTATTCAGCTTTTGTAGAGGACCTAGAGACAGATTTTTTACTACAAGACCTCCAACTATTGATTTTTGAGCCCAAGTAAATAAGATAGGCAGTAGTGGAGCATCCACCATCCAAGATACCACCCCAATCCGAGTCTACAAAGGTGGACAGGTTTAGTGATGAAGCACCGTTTAGAAAAAGGCCAAAGTGAATGGTACCCTTGAGGTAGCGTAACACGCGTTTGAGGGCTTGACAATGTGTTTTGAGTTGGTGCACGCATAAATTAAGATAACTTCATAACGGCATATGAGACATCATACCTAGTGAAGGCCAAGTATTGGAGTGAACCGACAAGCTTTCGGTAAGGAGTGGGATCAATTTTGGGAGTTTGGTCATGTGGTGAAAGGGTATCAGAAGTGCTTAGGGGTGTATGAACCTCTTTGGCACCATCCATGTTATAGATGGTTAGGAGATCTTCGATGTGTCGATGTTGGGAAAGAAAGAAAGAGACTGTATTTGGTTGGAATAACTTCAATGCCAAGGAAGTGATGAAGAGGTCCAAGGTCTTTAATTGTGAATCAGGCAGCAAGTAAAGTGGTGAAGTGTATGAGGAATTCATTGTTGTTGCCGATTAAGATGATGACATCAACATATACGAGAAAGTATGAAGTGATGGAGATTTTGTTATAGATAAACAAGGATGGGTCGACAAGGGATTTTTGGAGTCCAAAACCGTGAGGGAAGTTGATGAGTTCTACCATGCATGAGGCACTTGTTTCAGACCATATAAATATTTTCGTAGTTTGCAAACATGTTGAGGGTATTGAGGGTCAACATAACCAGGTGGTTGCATCATGTAAACCTCTTCGTTAATGTGTCTTATAGGAAGGCATTGGTGACATCAAGTTGTTTCATGGACCAATTTTTGGAAAGGGCAATGGATAAGATTAGGCGAATGGTTACATTTTAGTAACGGGGCTATACATTTCAAAGTGGTACTTCTTGTATTGTTGATGGAATCCCTTTTGTAACTAATGTGCGTGAAGTATATATATTTTTATGAAGATATTTGTTCACACAATTTCTAGTTTTAAATAGTTTTTACCCTAAATTCAACTACACACATGAAATGCAAGTGTACCTATTGAAAAGTAATATAATTTGAGTGGTAAGAATCGGATATCAATCCCTGGACGCGGTTTCTTAATACTAAACTTTTGCTACTGTGAAGACTTTTCAAAAATTGATTTTTGGTTTTTCTAAACTAACATGCAAATATAAAATGACACTAAAAAAAGTGATTTTTTAAAAACAATATCAATCAAAAGTTATCTAAACCAAGAATCTACTAATGATATGTAATTATCATAAGGTTAAAGATGATGGGCAAGGCAAAATTCTCAAGGTTGCTTAATTTTTAAGATCTTTTGAAAATTAATTGAAAAAACACTTTAATCACCTAAAATCATCCTTTGAAGTCCATTTTTGAAAAGCTTATGTTAATTTTTAAACACGAGGTAGTAATTTTCAAAATTTCTAACTCGACAACTTAAGGAAAATTAAGTTGAACAACAATTTAATCACGTAAAGTTACTTTTATGTAGAAAAATAGTTAGTTATGCTCAAGTGGTAAATCTAAGGCCAGAACATGCAAGACTCATAATCTTGTCCTAAATTACTGACTCACAATTTCATCATCCTTAGAATCTAACACTACACTATTATGATTTTTTTCAAATCCAAGTGCAAGAACTCATACATGCTCAAGTCATTCATATCAAGTTAGTTAACATTCACCATTCCTAGTTTCATGTTAAGTACCTATTTATTACTAACAAAGTTCAATAGTCAACATCTACTCATGTGTTTTCCAACCATGGTATGCAAACATTCATCAAACCAACATGAACTAAGACTTTAAACGTGCATGAAATTCCAAGAACATGACTAAATATTCATCATCAAGATTAACATAACTAGTTACCACCAAGTCTTACAATAACCAAATTACATATTCAAAAGCTTCATCTAGTCTATATAACTAACAAAGTTCGGCCCATAAGGCTTACAAGATCACAAACAATCATACTTTCAAAGTTTACAAAGTTCATAATTTTTGGTTAAAAGATGCAAACCACAAATAAGCAAGGATTGAAGGTTGAATGATTGATGTTTTCTTATTGTTGGGTGGTTCCAAGGCTTGATTTCTTTTCCAAGAACTTCAAATTTCAGGTTGGAGAGTATAATTTCTTATACATAGGTATGAAAATCAATGAAATCACGCCGAGTTTTCTATATTCGGGATTAATTTGACGTTAAAAAGATGTATAATTTCTTATACATCAGCAACCGAGAGTGCTTTGTATTTGTCAATTGATCCGTCCATGTGTCCTTTTATCCGAAAACCCCATTCGCACCCAATAGGAGTGATATGGGTGTGGGGAACAAGTTCCCACGTTCCGTTTTGGATAAGAGCATTGAACTCATTATCTATTGCGGCTTGCCACTTTGGATTCTTAAGAGCTTGTGTATGAGAAGTGGGTTTGAGAGTGGTAGGGGTACGATGACTAGTTTTAATGTTAATGACTTCAGGGGTTTAGTATTTGGTGTTTGGTTTACAGTTGCTTTGTACACTCGAGTTGATGGGTGTGGCTGGATTGTTTGGAGAGGGAGTCGAAGCTGAGGTGGAAGTGGTGGAGGGGGATGTTCAAGCGGGGTAGGGTGAGGTGGGTGGTGTAGTCGATGTGGAAGTGATAGATGTGGATTGTGGGGTAGAGGAATTAGGTAATGAGGTTGGGTGGGGGTGGAGTGAGGAGGGTCAGGTGACACATTAGTTGATGGGGAAGTTTGTGTAATAGGGTGGGGTGGTTGGAAGGTAGGCATTTGTGGTAGGAATGGTGGACGTGGTACGATATTGGTGGAGGAATGGAGAGTAGCATTGGGTTTGGAAGTAAATTGGTCAACGGATGGGAGCAGTGTAGTGGAGGGGGTTGGTGATGCGAAAGGAAAGATGTGTTTGAAAAATTCAACATATCGAGAGTGATAAAGACGGTGAGAATTGGGGTCATAGCATTTGTAGGCGGATTTTGAGGAGGAATAGCAAAGGAAAATGCACTTGACGGAGCGCGGGTGAAGTTTGGAGGAAACATAAGGTCATAACCAAGGAAAGCATAAGCATCCAAAAGGCTATGGTAAAGGGCCTAATGGTGTGGAATTGTCAAGGATTAGCGTAGAAAGGCGATTAGTAAGGTAGATTGTGGTTTGAAAAACATGTTTTCAAAAAGAGATCGGTAAGTGAGCATGCTGAAGTAAAGAAAGGTCGGTTTCTATAGTAATTCCGGTGTTTTCATTCAACGACACCATTTTGTTCAGGTGTATGAGGAGGAGTGGTGAATTGAGAAATGCCATGTTGTTGAAGATATGGAATGAGACTAACATATTCTCCTCCATTGTCCGAAAAAAGTGAGATAAAGGTGTGCGAAATAAATTTTCAACTAAGATTGTAAATTGTGGGAAGAGAATTGAAACATCGGATTTTTTTCTTCATTGGGTATAAACATGTGTATTTGGTGTGGTAATCAACAAAAATGACATGGTAATTGCAACCGTCATTAGATAATTTTACAGGACCCCAAACGTCGGAGAAAAAAAAGTTCTAACTGTTTAGACACTTTGAAGGAGTTTACGTCAAATGACATTTTATGACTTTTATTTAAGGAACAAGCATCACAATTAAAGGTAGTTTTTGACATTTTATTACAACTGAGTCCTAAATTATTGAGCAAAAGTTGTAGGACTTTGATTGAGGGATGTCCAAATTTGTGATGCTACGAAAGAAGCGACCCAAAAGTTGAAGTGCTTGAGTTGATTTGATCTGAGATGGGTGAGACAAAGTTTTGAACGTAGTAGACGTCATTTATGTTCACTCCTCGCATAAGGCGTGCCATCGTGCGAAGATCCTTTACATAAAAATTAAAAGGAAAAAATCAACCAAAACTTGGTTAGTTTTGCAAAGTTCAGAAACTAAGTTCTTACGCAATTGAGGGACACTCAACACATCTTTTAATTTTAATGGACGGGAATTGATGGGAATGGAAGATTGACTAATATGAGAGACGGAAAGACTTTTACCATCTCCTAGCACGATCTCATCGGGTCCGTCATACTCGGAGAGGGTGTGTACACTAGATGGGTCATAACCCACATGATTGGATGCTCCAGTGTCAAACATAGATGAGCTCCCATGGAGGAGTTAATACTCGGGTTGTTGGTAGATGGAGTGAGCTTCGACAAGTGATGGTCCTAGAGGAAGCGTGCAAGTTCCTGCAATCTTTTGTATCATGTCTTGTGATGTTACATAAATGACAAAAACCATTGTTTCTGTTAGTACGAAAATTGGATGTGTTCACTTTTTGTGGACGACAGGCCGTAGTTGTTGGGCCTGCTATTGCGGGATTCATAAGAGTCGCGACCATCATAAGAATTCCGAGAATAGGTATATAGCCTTTGAGTACTGTTCACGTTGATTAAGACAGGAGTTGCAGACTGAGGCGCTGAGCTACCTGGAGACATCGTTCATGATCAACAAGTTTTTCAAAAAGATCGGAAAAACTGATTGAGGTGTCTGTTTTCTTCATGATGGCTATACTAGGTTTGTATTTATCACCCAAGTGTGTGACTATGTGAACACTAAGATCATCCTCATCAACAGGTGTTTGTGCTAATTCCAGTTCATTAGCAATGGACTTCATTTCCTTGAGAAAATCACCAACTGGTTTGTTACCTTTGGTGGTTGTAGCATGTTTGGAGCAGAGAGATATGATGCGAGAGCGAGAGACGCCATCATAGCTTTCAGTGAGTCTTTGGAATAATCCAAGGGAGGTTGCAGCGGATGAGACGATTGATAATATGGTGGCCGCACTAAGTAAGATTTGGTCCTGACGGAATAATAATTGGAATTACGGATTAAGTTTCCCGTCAAGGACCTTTGCGGGTGGTGTGGTTAAACCGTCAACATATTGCTCAAGTTCGAGCCCTGTGAGTGTCAAGAGGACTTGCTTGTGCCAGGAGGTGAAGTTGGTGAAGTTTTCTGAAGTTAGTTGGATGAGAAAGTTAGTGTGGGTGGATAAAGTGATGATGGTGGTGGTCATGGGTGATTGAGTGAAAGAAAAAAAAAAGGATGAATAAGGAGGTTGGATCGGAAAAACTCGAAGGAGCTTGTTAAAGCTCTGATACCATATGTGATATAGGGTCATGAAATTGATTCACAACTTTATATACAAGAAGAGGGTATAAATACATTGTTAAAGTCAATGGTCAAGGTAAAAACACAGTTACATTCAATGGCAAAGGAGCTGAATTTTAGGGTAATTAATTAGTAGCTTTGACTGGGAGTTTGACTTGACTTGACTTGGTGTTGTGATAGCATCCTTAATAATCTGCACCGCCCTCCACCACCACTCCTCTATTCTCCCTAATATTTGTTGTGCTCCACCTGGTCGCAAGGTCACCATCTCCGGCAAGGTCTATTAATAGATATGCATTTGACCCTCATCCAATCCATCACTCTCTTTAAATGGATGGTGCCGATCAAAACACACACCCACCTGTCGCCATGGATGGTGCCAATCTCATATATGTGTTCATGTCAACATAGTTTTAGTTTCATTTTCATTTTCGTGTGGAATTGTGGATCAAGATCTAGTCGGCGGTGCGGTGGTCTTGGATGTTGACTTTAATATCTAAGCGCATAAATATGAAAGACCTACTTTATAATTAAAAAAATTCTTTTGGAGAAAGTTTACAATTATGTTTCAAAATACCAAGTAGGTGTACGTATGTACAAAAAAAGTGAAAGGACTTTTATACGAAAAAAACATAAAGTATATTAAATTTTATTTTTCCTAAATCCAAATATGAAACTCTGTGTTCACCGTCTAAATTAAATTCTCCCCACGTCCATAGTGAAATTTATATTGGTTGAGAAAATGAATTTTTACCAACTTTGAACACAAATTGTTATGTGCAATAACAGTTGATATGTGTATTATTTTCTAGGTTTGCGTTACTATTTGAGTGTTATGCAACGAATCAAGTTGTGTCTAGAACGATGATAGGATAAATAATGAAGTCATGGTACTTGAATACCCACACTTAAGAATATTTAAGAAAAGTTATAGGCTCACGACAGGAAGCTAGAAGTTGATAATCTACGAGCTTTAGCTTAGAAACTACAAACAACAACTTCTCAGCTAAAGAAGCATCTTGCTACAGTAACTCGGGTCAATAAGTCAACTGACTTGACCTTAACACACTGATCCATGCAAGTCTTGGAACTCACCAAGCCACCATTGGAAAGGGGTAAAGAGGTGTCTTACAATAAAATGGAAAGGTAACATGCACAAGTAAAGATAAAGGGACACGCATTACCAGGTATAGAAGGTAAGCTGACCCAGAGAAGCTATACGCTTCAGCTCATCAGCCACCTAGTGTAAGAGCTTCCTCCCACAAGGCCGATAATAAAGGTGGGTCTTACCTAATGGGCTAGCCCAGTCCACTACAACAAGGTCCATTAGGGAGTAGGGTTCCACCCTTTATAAATAGAGGGGCCACACCCTCATTCATATCATCCCATTTGTCTTGTGCAAGTACATGACATCTAATCTTTCTCTCTCTCCCTATAAATATTCTTATCTTATCAACTGAGCTGTTAAGCTTCCTCTAGTGAGCTACTGAGCTATCACACCAACATCTCATAAACTCTCTCCCTCTCTAGATATATTCTCTCATCAGTTAAGTTGTTAAGCTTCCCCTGACGAGCTGATGAGCTATCACGCCAATAGCTCTTAACCTCTCTCCCTCTTTAGATATACTCTCTTATTAGTTAAGATGTTAAGCTTTCCCCTGACGAGCTGCTGAGGTATCACATTAGCAGATCACAACCTTACTGATCCCAACAACCAACTCCTAACCATCGAGCTGAGCAGCCTGAAATCACCTCAACTGCTAGCTAATCGTCAAGTTTCAACCACCACTTCCTCACATAGTCTATATCTCTCATTTGCATACTAAATTTATCTTTATGCATGATTATTGGGATAAATCACTAATGTTGAGCGTCAGATGGTGGTCCAAAGACCCTTTTTAACGAGTTGTTCATGTTAACAGGTACAAGTTAGAAGGTGACGAGTAGCTAACCCATGGAACGTCCTAACCATCTCCAGACCTCATCTGTGTTGTTTCAACAAATAATATGTCGATGCCTAAGTTTATAAAGCAGACAAAGTTATGAAAACTGGAAAAAGAAAGAGGGAACTTCTCCTACATAAAAGACTGAAAACTTGAAGTAGTATATTAGTAGAAATCCTACCCAGATATTGTTCATTTAGACACATTAATAAGATTTATTTTTTCGTTTAATTTAAGAACAAGATGTTTCAACCGTGTTTCAGTCTAAACCAAAGGTGGTTTTTAGTTGAAGAATCGCACCAAAATTCTCACAAACACACAACAAGCTTTCCAACAATTCGTTGATCTTCACGTTACTTGATTCAAGGTACACTTCGAGTGTTTGAGTATTCAAGGCAGTACTAACCGCACCGAATATTGTACTCCTGAGAAATAAACGAGCTCTCCTGATAGACTCGCAATCTGAAGTAAGAGTGAAGTGAGTGGTGGCGTTGGTTGCTCACCCACACCATGAACACCACCCCACCATGGCGTACGAACTGGCGTGGCCTAGATGGCGTGGGATCTTGACCGGGGGGGGGGGGGGGTGAGGTGGCTTGTGATGATTGGAGTTTTTTTTAAGTTACCATTGGAGTATAACAAATAATTTAAAAAAAAAATTTACTTTCTATATAAATCAATCTAAACTCAACCATTTTTCTACCATTCTCTACCAACACATTCTTTAATTGTATAAAAAACTTCACAAAATGCAATCTTTAAGTTCGCCAAATTCGTATGACCTATTTGTTTTGGAGTCCTCTTCCGACGACCGCTCGGAAATAATACTATCAAGTGTTCAAAATGTGGTACAGGCTTTTATTGAAGATGAAGATGAAGGGAGTTCCAAACCCAAACGGAAAAAATATAAATGTCTTTTTTTATATAAATTTAATTCATTTGTTTTACAAAAGAAAGAATAATGTCACGTGTAAACTCATGCCCCAAATCCAAGCACTTTCACTCCGCACATTTTTGAGTTCTTGAGTTGTGAAGCTCACTTATATCACATGATAACTAATGCCTCCAACCTAAACCTCCCAATGCCCATATTCTAAGAGATTTGTGTTGAATCCTAATCGTCAGCACCATTCATCTTATAATTTAGTTTTAAAAGTATTTTATTTTAATTTTATGAACGAATATACTACCGTTTTTATGGAAGCTGAAATTATAAGTTTGGGAATCAAGAAAAAAAAAATGTTTTTGGCAGTAAAGCAAAAGTAAAATTATAAAGATGCTACCTATGCGTTTATATTCCGTTGGTCCACAAACTTTAGCTAATTTAAAGTGAAGAGCAAACCATGATTTTAAGGCACTTCAACCTAAAAGTCAATCATATCCATAAATTATAAATAAATCATATAAATTAAAAAAACATCTTAAGATTTAATCATATATTGGAATGTTAATTCGAAGTAAAATTTAGCACACGGAAATACGGAAGATAACTTGCAACGTTTTAATGCTAAGTTGCTAACTTTTCAAAAGAGTTGCAAGGTTTTAAGACAGAATCTGTTACATTTTTTAGATTTCAACATATGTTTTAGCAATTTACTCGCGAATTTGGCCAAAGCATTGGATGCATCTTGACAATATGTTTGATGTCTTAATGTGTGGTGTTTTCTTTTCCGCCGGAAATGGGGTGATATGTGAGTTCAAGTCACGTACATGTTAACTTTTATCAGGTAAATACCACCTAATGAACGTTTATTAATGATACACGAGTAAAAGATTGATACGTGACTTTTTGTCACGTATCACATGTATTAAAGTCTATATTTATGAAAATAAGTTGACACGCGAACAAAGATAGACCGGGAATCGTTATACCGTGTTATTTTTTCCTTCTACAAGACCCTGAAACATAACAACTTTTGATAACTTCTCTACACTTGTATACTATAACTTCAAGTTATAGCTATATGATTAACTTGATGATAAAAATAAGTTGAATACAACTGGAGCTGAATGGTATGATAGATCTCACTAGATGTAGCAGAGATTCCATATGCCTACTGAATACCCTACAAACAACATGCTCCACTTGCCCTTTCTATTCATTCTACTTTATCATCAATTTATCCATAATATCCATATTTACTCAACATACCCTTTTTTTTTTCCTTTTTATTTGTAAACAGAAATGTTATATTGTGGCTTAAACAATTAAACTCGTATTGCAAATCATTTAATCCTACAAAAGAGATTACCTAAGAGGTCTTTATGAATTGATTTCATAAAGACTTGACTTCGGGTCTTCGGCAATCGAATAAAGAGATGACCATAATTAGTGTTCGGTAAGGAATGGTACTAGGGCTGCAAACGAACCGAACGAACACAAACAAGGCTTTGTTCGTGTTTGTTTGTTAAGAAACTTATGTGTTCACGAACAGTTCATGAACACTTACCGAACGAGATTTTCTGTTTGTGTTCGTTTGTCAAGAAAACACTCATGTTCGTGTTCGTTGGTTAATTTTGTTCATGAAGGCACACGAACACAAACGGACATTAATGAACACAAACAAGTGTTCATGAACGCAAATAAACACAAAGAAGTGTTCATGAATAGAAACAAACACAAACAGACATATATAACTTTTGAATAACATCAAATTCACATACATTAAGACATTAGTTAGATCCACCCAAAATATAACTTAATTGTTCAAACATACTTAGTACTAGAGAAGCGCGTTGGAGGTGGATGAAAGACGACATTCGAGGTGGAGGGCGTCAACGCTGGAACGTGAAAACGTATAATGAGCTTGGATACAAAAGTAGGTTTATTGATCTCATATAGTCATATATTTACCCCATAGATATTATTTATTGGGTAAAATACATAAATATAAAAGAATATAAAAATTAAAAATAAACTATTGAATACAAAGGAACATAAACGAACGAAGGCGACCTCTGTTCATGTTCGTTCGTTGAACTACACGAACATAATTTTTTGTCCGTGTTAAATGAACGAACACAAATGAACTTCCCGCCGAACGGTTCATGAACTGTTTGCTGAAAGTTCAGTTCGTTTGCAGCCCTAAATGGTACCGTACAATATTTGAAAGTAATTCAAGACAAAATACCGGTAGCGTACCGAACTGGTACTGAACCGAATATACTGATCCCAAAAACGTCATAAATGGGTACAAACTTGATACCAGAAGTGTCTTGGTATTGGTATTTTTCAGTATCCGGTACCAAACGCTCATCACTAGTAGTGATCCCAATGTGTATTGACCATTGATCACCCTCGATCAGTTTCACAGTGATCCACCCTAGTCCATTGGTTAGAGTTTACAACAACCAATTGTTCCCCATGTCGGTTTTGTAAAACCATGTCGGTTTTATGACATTAATATGCAAATTACACAAAGGCTCTAACCGCACTAATACCACTTGAAAGAGGATTGCCTATTAAGGCCTTGCATGGCATTCTTGGTTGCTTGAGGGCCAACCATACTATCCCATGTATTGATTTGAGTCACTTGTTAGTGATCCCAACTCTCAGCCCACAACTGGCGGTTCAAGCACTTTCATTGTACACCTTTTCTAGATCCATGAGACTAAACGGTTCAACTCAAATTAAGTAGATGCAACCTTTAAACATTAAGAAATCCCATATATTTAGACCCACTCTATTGATGTTGTTTCTTTAACTTAGTGAGCTACACGCACTAACACAGGTCCTATTTCCCTGACCCATTATCTTTACTAAAAAGCCCATCATGACCAGTTTCATTTGAAAATAACAAGCCCATAAAGTATGCCCAGATCATTTTAGATCCGGGTCTGGACTTATCCAAACCAAACTTTGAACTTTTATGCTTTACTTGCATACTCACAACATAAAAATGTTTTAATGATTAATAATTTGGAGTAAAATAATAAGTGTCGGATTCATTGGGTGCTACTACACATTTAATCATCTTAACCAAAAGTTTATTCTTCGGTAGTCATATTGTACATCAAGTAACAAAATCTTGTTTCACCTCAAGCTCATCACTCAGGCCAGGGCCATTCTTTAATGGTTGGTTTGTTTTCATATTAGCACTATTTCTAAAATTAACCGTTTCCAACCACATAGGACAGACTCGACTATTTACATAGCATCAACACGTATTTTGGAAGGATAGAATAACAAATTTTGCATGAAACGGGAATTATAAGGTTGTTATAAATATATAGTGGTTATTACCACCTGTATAGGTAGGCGTTATCGTATCATAATATATTTTTAATTTACACTTTAGCATGTTACTATAATGTCAAGTTGTTCTGTAGACAACTAGGTTCAAGTATTTATAGGATTATTTTTACAGAAAATTTCGGATATAGATAGTGACGTGGCCATCGCATCCAGGTGACATGGTGTAGGTGGAGAGCAGGGCCGGCCCAACGCTTTTGGTGGCCCTAAGCAGACTATAAAACTGGGGCCCCTTTTCTACCAATAAATATTCGGAAAAAGACAGCTCTAAAAATATATTTTTATCACATCAAAACTGAAATGCTTCGCTAAAACTCTTAGCACCTGAAATTGATATATACACATAGTATTCTCCATTTGATTGAGAATTTAGAGGATTAGAACTCGAGACATTATAGGATTTTAGTGTGGAATGACAAACCTAAATTCACATATTAGTGTTGAAAACATGTTGATGTAATACTGTTTTATATTTAATCATTGTTGAAGATGCAGAGGCAATATAATCTAGGGGAAAGATCCGGTACAAATAGTTTTTTTGGTAAGAACTGTGAGAATTAAAGGAGGGTATTTTTTTTATTTTATTTTTCAAATTTTTTTTCCCATATTGTTAAACATGTATTATAGTATTGAAAAATAAAAAAAAATTGATGTAGAGTAATTACGTGTAGAGTAATTACATAATTACTCTAGTGTAAACTAATGTATTTACCTTAATGACGTAATTACACTAAAAAAAATTTTTTTAATTTTTTTTTTGTATTATTCATCTAGAAAGAATGTTTAAGCACATGGGAAAAAAAATTCTAAAAAAAATAAATAAATTTTTTTACCCCCTTTGATTCTCACAGTTCTTACCAACAAACTATTTGTATTTGACCTTTACTCATATAATCTATATAAATTAAAATTCTATAAAATAAAGATTACTCATAATCTTATCTACATAAAGTCAAAGACATAGATATTACAAAGAATCTACAATTCTACACAATATATCGATTGAGAATGAAGCACTTTTGAACTTTTTTTGGATGGTGTTTCAGACAAATGAATGTGATAATATGAAATTAAATGTGTGACTTATGTGACATCATGAAGGAGATTTTCTTTAAATTTGACAGTAGCTCAAGTATAATTTCCCTTCTCCGTTCCTAAATCAAAATGTAGAGGCTAAACCCATATTACATAGACATCTTTTAAAACAAATTGAACTTTTTGAATTTGGGGCCCAAAGCCCAAGCTTTAGAATGCTTGGGCTTGAGCCGAGCCTAGTGGAGATCAGCCCACTTGGGTTTTGTGCGACAAGAGATTTCCAATTAAATAAAAGGGGAAATTCTATAGGATTGCTGGTAGACCTGCTATGTTATATGGGACGGAATGTTGGGTCATCAAAAAGACAAAGGGACGTAAGATGGAGGTAGCAGAACTGAGAATGTTGATGTGGATGTGGATGTGTGGCCATACTAGGTTAGACCCGATAAGAAATGAGGTTTTTAGGGAAATGTTAGTAGTCATTGTTAATAACATATAGGATGGGAAATTGAGATGTGGGCATGTTAGGAGGAGACAGATGACATCGTCAGTTTGAGTAATGGAAACTCCCATTGTAGAATGGTAGAGGTCGACCCAAATTGAGTTGGGATGAGCAAATTAGGCACGATTTGCTATAGATGCACCTCTCTGATGATATGGTTCAGAATAGAAGATCATAGAGATGTAGGATTCAAGCTAATGACTTTTAGGGGAGGGTAAAAATGTCTTGCTTTTGAATTACAGATGTAGATGTACACACTCTAGATCAGTAACGGAACCAGAACATTTTAAGAGAGTCAAAATAGGTTTTTTTTCAAAGTAATTGGATATTTCTTTTACAAATTCCTATGTATATTTCTTTTTTCAAAGTAAATCGTCTATTATTATCTTGATATTATTGTTCAATTGAAAATAAGACATCACCATCTTTTTGGCCGAACAAGTATTTGAGAAAATTTGTTGAATGGTTATATTTCACCTTTAGTCCCTATCTTTTCAAAATTACTAGTCTCTACCTTTTAACATTGTTTAACTAGAATAGTCCCTCTGAAGTGAATGAAAATTTGATATACAGTAAAGTGGGTCTAAAATTACTAAACTACCCTTATTATTAAAAAAATATAATTAAAAATTATGTGGGTCATACCCACTTTTTACAGACTTCATCTTCCACACACATCACCTCCACAAACCACGAACACCTCCCCAAACCAATGTGAACATATTTTATATAATTGTGCAATTATCAAAATCTATACTATCTTATAAAGCATTTCACAAGGACCTCTTAATTTTTAAGTATTACAATTATAAATGCTTAAAGTACAACACATAATGCATGTAGTAACTATTTTTTAATGGCATTTATGTCTTTTTAAACATAACCTGCACATATACCCCTTATTAGTTACAATTTCTCCCCTTATCTATCTATACTATATTATAAATTTATACGATACTTACGTATTTGCCCCTTCAACTTTACTCAATTTCTGGTTAATTAAATAGTAATTACACTTTTGCACCTTTTTTTACCAACTACCCTCACGATTTTTAAACATTCATAACTTTTTCAAAGATAATATTTTCTTAATATTATTACACCGTATAAAAGAGCATTTTATTATCTTTAATTTGAGTATAGTATTGCTTTAGTTTTTTAATTTTTAAAAAATTATATGTTAGGGTTAAGTAATAACCGAAACGAAAACAAAGAAAAAAAAAACAAAAACGAGCAGAAGTCATCTAAATTTATTATAATACATTTCCCAATGATCTCTTAAAATTCAAGTTTTACAAGTATATTGCTTAGAGTACAAAATACATTCTACTTTTTTTAGGGCAAACGTGTATTTTAAAAAATACTCACACTTGTGCCCCTTCATCTTTACTCAACTTTTGGTTATTTAAATAGTAATTATACTTTTGCACCTTTAATTTAACCAGCTACCCCCATGATTTTTAAACGTCGATAACTTTTTCCTGTGTTAATATCTTCTTAATATTATTACACTATGTAAACAAGCATTTTATCCTTTTTAATTTGAGTATAGTATTGGTGTAGTTTTTTTATATAAAAAATGATATGATAGGTTTAAGTAATAACTGGAACGAAAACAAACCGAATTAGATGAAAAATAGTAGTTACATGTTTTCCCTTGTTTTAAGGAAACTACCCTCACGATTTTTAAACTGCCATAATTTTTTCATACGTTAATTTAAAAAAATATATCATAAAAACGACAATTTTATTCTCTTTAATTTGAGTATAGTAATGCTAATTTTTTTTTAAATTTTAAAAAGTTGAGGTAGTATGTGATTTACCAGGACCGACTTGACCATTTTAGGGGCTCTTTTAGCATAATAGAGACCACAGTAAAAAAATCATATCATTGTGTTCCCAGCCGCATTGCGCGGGCACACTACTAGTTTATAGAAGTTTGAAACCGTTAAATACTTAAGACACCCACCATCATATTGAGCACAAAATCAAGACAAAACCAGTAGATAAAGAAAACATTCTGAACGATGATACATTCTCTTTGCTTGATAAATAAAAGTATCCGACTCTCAACGACAAAACAAACGAACAGTCTATTAAACCTAAAGTTCAAAACACAAGATCTCAACACCCGCCTCATCATTCTAGTTCATCCTCCTGATCAACTCGTTGATGAAATCTTCACGGTTGCCAGCATCTCCACCTTCGACATAGTGATTTCTTTTCTTTTTCAAACCACCCAAAGGTGCCTTCAGCTTAAACGGCACAAGAAGTTGTTAGCTTCTTTGAAATGAGGACCGGCAGTCAAGATCTCATGAATAAGATCCTCAACGCAGATGATACCGAACTTTCCCAGACCCTGTTGTCCAGAAAGAAGATTTATTAATATTGAGTTTGCATAAATGTGAAAAGGTTATGAAGGATAAATAAATAAACAAACCTGTTCAACAATAGAGTTGTCGGTTAAAGGGATTCTTTGTTTGTTAAGTTTTCCGTATCCTCTCTTGTAAATCAACTCCTTCACACTCTTCAAATTAGGATACCCATAGGTAACATATGGCTCAACTCTGTGCAGCATGTTAAGTGTGGCTTTGTTCACTTTCAAGAACACACCATTGAATATCTGGATGATAAAAATAGACAAAGACGTTAACATTATCCTAACGAGTAAGGCTACCCAGTGTCCCAACAGCTTTAAATAAAAAAGAACTAATAAATTAATATAAATAATAAGCAAAAAGACAGAAGAAAAAAAATCAACAGTTTCAGGAAGAAAATGAAATCAACATAACACATGCTTTGCATGAAAACTTAACGCAAAACTAACTCGACCTTTTATGCCCACAAATAGTAAAACCATAAATCATCTGTTTTATAATCTAATTATGTCGACTTCTACTTTCTAGTGGTTTTCTGATTATTTATTGATCAAAGTACATAACAGTTACTTTGTTCATACATTTGATCAAAAACTTTTTTGTAATCAAAAGATACAACTTTAAAAAGAATTATGAAGCAACTTGAACAAAAAAAACAATTTACGTTCTAAAAAACAAATAGACATCAAAGAAAATGAACACAAATTAAGTGCATACTTAAAACAAATAGCATAAAAAGTCACAGTTCACCTGTCTCAGACGCAAAAGCTGCAAAATCTTCTTCGACTTTGGGTCCATGGCATTGATACTATCAAGATGAAGAAACAAAACTATAATTTCTATGGCAAATAGAGAAGAGTTCACTTAACGAGATACATAACAGTACAATACAGATGTAAAACTGAAAATGACAGCAACACTTACCCTCGAATACGAATAATGAACAACATCTTCGCCTCCGGGTTGACATAAAATCCACCTTTCAACCTAGCTTCACGCTTAAGCTGAATCAACTCCTTGTCCTTAATTAAAAAACAATCATACATGTCAAATTACCAATAAAACCAACTCAAAGTCAAAACCAACAAATTAAAGCAACAATAACATCCACCAAGTATATGACCGTACCTGAGCCTCGTACTCCTTGCTATACTGCTTAGCCCTATTAAAGATCAACTTCCTGTTAGCAGCATTCTTCTTCTTCAACTCCGCAACCTCTTGCTTCTTCGCAAGAGCCCACTCCTCGTTCCTCTTTTGCTTCTTCAACACCGACTCTGGAACAACTTGTCCTCCTTTGGCAACTTCAGCCATTTCTTCGATCTAAACACGCGTTAATCGTAAAATCCTAATTTCAATTCATCATTCCACAAAACAATTTACAAAAACACAAGCTGTACAAAAATAATGCCTCATTTAAACCCTAATTTACTTATCGATAGCCGTCTTCAACACAAAAAACAATCGAAACTATACAAATCTCAAATTACCTAACACTTATGAAAATATTATTATATTATTAGTGTTTCTAAGATCAAAAGATCAACATGACAGCATCAGTAATTAACAGTCTATTGAGACAATTAGCTTATCAAACACAAACACATGTATCTATGATTCATTATTTGATCAGACAACTATAAACGATACTATTATTAATACAATAAGACGTATAAACACATTTCTTACAAACAAATAACAAATAAAGGTACAGGCTCTAGAAATTATACTTAAAAACAGCTAAAACTTTCATTGTTTATAAAAGGATCATAACAGAAAGAAACGATACAGAATAAGATGTGATGAGTAAGAAGTGTTACAAAAAGCATACCTATTAGGACACCGGCGACGTAGGGTTGGTTATCTTTTGTGCCTACACGATGAAGGCGATACAGGGATTAGGGTTTTGTAGTGAGTGTGTGTTTTAATAACTTGGACATGGGTTTAAGTGTGGCCCAGTGGGCTTTTTTTACAAAGTACTGTATGGACTTTTGCTCTTTCACTAATTATATGATCCCACATTGGCCCAGAAAAACAAGTTAATCGACCTTTTTTTAAACTATTTGAAATGATAAGTTTTTTACTCACCGCGTGTTGTGCCGGCGGCGCCATACCCAAAATTGAGACATATAAACTATAATCAACCAGACTCGTTTGCGAATACATTTACAATGAAACGTTTGGTAACTCAAATTTATACTGTCGAATTAAAACGTCCTATATTTTACCCGGGGATAAGTTTCCAAATAAAATTTATGTCAAAACATAATATTTTATATTTAATCCGGCTCTTTTCAAAAAAAAAATATACGTTAAAGCATAGATGAACTCAAATTTATACACGTTCATAAAACAAAAAACGTAAGAAATTAGTTTTAGGGTAAGGTGGAAACCTTAGAATCCTAAGAGAATCAAAGTGACATTTTCAATGTTAGATGGTTATCTTTGACATTATTGCAAAGTTTTGGGGGGGAGAATGTGTTATATGTCAAAAGTTTGAGAGCGAAGATAAGTTATAAAGTATGGGGCTTTCTGCAAGTTAGAATTAGAAGTGTCCTTTTTGTGAAGTTAGAAACTTGGTTTTTGTGAAGTTAGAAAAACAATCGTTGAGAATAAACAATCGTTAACTGATGGTTGAGTCTGACGTCATAGAAAAGTATATACATAATAAGTTGAGAATGAACAATCATTAACTGATGGTTGAGCCTGACGTCATAGAAAAGACATATGACAACATGGGTATAAAAAAGGTAAATATAATTGAGCTAAATAATTTAACAAACATGTTATAAAAAAATAAAAAAAAAAACTACATAAGGTTACTAACTCAAATGTACAACATAACGTGTGATGAAGTGTTAACATCATACAATCAATCACTCACAGAATATACAAATGCTAAACATCTGTCATAGTGTTATAACGACGTGGCTATGATAACCTTGATATGTGGTAACTAAGGAACGATAGAGAAGAATTAAACATAGAAAAGCGAATCTAACCATCCATATCATATAGGAATTAGGAAAGTGTAATATCTCAACAAGCGACTGACAACTTCGTATATCAAGTAATGCACAAAGATGTAACGAAAGGGACATGGAATTTCATTTCATCCATCTTTGCCGACCCCTCCTCCTCATTTCTCATTTGTTTAAATGATATACATGTGAAGTAGTTTTTAAATCGATGATAAACTTTAAAGTTAATAATATAATGATACGTGTAAGTATTGGGAGAAAACCCTTCAAATTGAGTAAACTCTGAAAACTCTAGCTTTCCGAACTTTTTTTCATCTGAAAAAATTAGGGCATGTAATATACATGTTTTTAAGAGTTTTGAGCCAAAAAAATCAAAAAAGCGCCGAAGGGTTTTTTTTTAAAATAAAATAAGTTGTGCATCATAACATATGTTAGCTTATTTTTTCCCGGTAACATATTATGATGAAAAATTATTTTTTTTTTAAAAAAAACTGATCGGCGCTTTTTTGATTTTTTTTTTTTTTTTTGCTCAAAACTCTTAAAAACATGTATATTACATGCCCTAGTTTTTTCAGATGATAAAAAGCTCAGGAAGTTAGAGTTTCCAGAGTTTACTCAAATATTTAGGGTTTTCTACCAAACCTTACCCATAGGCTATAAAGCTCGAGCTCAATCTCGTCTATTATATGAACTTCAATTTAGACTCAATTTTGTTTAAGCAAAATTTGTTTTGAGCTTTAGTGATCCAATCTCAAGTCGCTCATGAGCTACTTGACACGTTTACACCCCTTTCGGTATGGTTTCAAAATTGTTTTACTTTGTCTAAGAGGTAAAAAACATTACAAACAGAGAGGAGCTTCTGATTGTTTATAAAAAACCAAAAAAAAAAACACACACAAATCTATTTTGCCTTTGGGAAAATGGATTTAATTACTCCCAACTATCGCCCGTTGGCGGATAATACTCCCAACTATCACTTTGGCCATTAGCACTCCAAACTTTCAACTTGTTGGATTTTATCACTCCCGAACTAACTGAGGTCTAACCCAGTTAGTGTTGGTGGCCAAAATGTAAAAAACAAAACTTAAGGGACCCTTTTGAAACTTTTTATTATTATTATTATTATAAAAAACAAAAATTATTATCTTTTAAGAACCCCCCCCCCCCCTTCCTGTTGACAGACCCCCCCCCCCCCCTCTTTGTCTCTCTAAAGTCTAAACCACCACCACCTCCACCTCCACCATCACCCAACTTCATCTCCACCCCCTTTCATCTTCCCCAAATCAAAACCCATTTATCCATATCAGACGAGAGAGAGAGAGAGAGTTCAGAGAGAGAGAGAGAGGGCGGAGCAGGGAGGAGCTCCGGCCACCCACCACGGCGGAGCTCCGGCCACCCAACAACCCTAAACCCCTGTTTCTAGCAGAGATTCAAGACGAGATTCAAGACCTGTTTCTAGAGAAACCGGTGGAGCAGACGGTGGAGCTGAGACCTAATCGGAACCCTAAACCCCGGTGGAGCAGACGGTGGAGCTGAGACGATGGAGAAGACGGTGGAGCAGGGGTTGAAGACGATGAAGGGTGGAGCAGGAGCTGAGACCTAATCGATTGTACGGACAACACGATGAAGGGTTGGGGGTTTTGAGGCGTTGTTTGGGTTCGTTAGCTGGAGAAGATTGTTCTTGCAGAAGGGTTGGGGGTTTTGAGGCGTTGTTCAGTTTATGAATCTCGATGGTTATGGGTTGTCGTCTAATAAGGTGTTTGTATCGGATTTAAGCTCTGTTCTTGCAGAAGATTGTTCTCCAGTGAAGGGTGGTGGTGGTGGTGGTGGAGGGTGGTTTAGAGAGAGGGGGGTTCTGTTGCAGAAGATGAGGGGGAGGCTGCAGTGGGTGGGGGTTGTGTGGTGGAGGCGGTGGTTGGGGATGGTGTTGGAGGCGGTGGTTAGGGATGGTGGTGGAGGGTGAGGGTGGTGGTGGTGGAGGGTGGTGGTGGTGGTGAAGGTTGTGTGCAGAAGAAGAAGGGAAGGGGGGGGGGGTTGGGATTTATAATAATAATATAAAATTTTCAAAAAAGTTCTTTAAGTTTCGTTTTTTATATTTTGGCCACGTAAACTTTCCCTTAAGTTTAGATTTTTACATTTTGACCACAAACACTAACTGGGTTAGACCTCAGTTAGTTCGGGAGTGATAAAATCCAACAAGTTGAAAGTTTGGAGTGCTAATGGCCAAAGTGATAGTTGGGAGTATTATCCGCCAACGGGCGATAGTTGGGAGTAATTAAATCCATTTTCCCTTTGCCTTTTAATAGATGTAGTTTGTTTCATGATTTCCTAAAACAGTTGAAAAAACCAGCAAAACTTCAATAACTTCACAAAATTCATACCATTCATCTTTAGATATAGCAAGAAAAACGAAGAAGAATTATACCAGCAAAACCGTTGAAATCAAATGAGTTAATCATACCCGTCGTCGTTTTGAGTTTTTTATTTGATGACTTCTTCCCACGATGATGTTCAGCAGCTTCATCCTCATTGTCGCCTCTTTTTATTCTCTTATTGCCTCCCATTTCCTTCATTTTCTATAAAAACCATAGCATAAAAATTAAAACAGAATTAATAACCATATACAGCCATACATGATGAACAATTCATATGAAAATCATTACCATCCGTGACAATCGTTCGGCCTCTGTGACACGCTCTAACAGCAACAAAACTTCCTCTTCTTGGGCAACAAACTCTGGCAGTTTTTTACCTTAATAATAAAATGATAGAAAGCAAGTTATGTTTATGTATGTAACAGGTCAATATAAGTGGGTCAAGTTTAACCACAACACTTCTTGCCAATAATAGTTTCTACTTGCTCTTAGAATGAATGATTCGGCTTTACAGATAAGTTTTTCTATTTGGATATACCACTCCAGCTCATACTGATTCACCAAAGATATAGCAACCTCAGATCGTCCTGCACGTGCAGTTCTTCCAACTCGATGGATATAATCCTGAAATCCCATTTCAAAACATAATACAAACAGTTCAAATCTCATTTCTTTATTCTTAAAGAAAGCCTAACACTGCGCTTAATTTACCTTTGAGTTTGTAGGAATATCATAATTAATGACCATATCAACAGATCGAATATCAAGACCTCTACTGGCTACATCAGTGCTTATAAGAATATTACACTCTCCTGCCTTAAATTTGTTCATTGCACCAAGCCTTTTTGCTTGATTTGATTATATAACAAAACTAATGGTAGATAATATTAGCGATACCTTTTTCATCATAGTAGCAGAGAATAAGTCTGTTCACCTCTCACGAGGAATGACATTTAGGATTTGATCAAGAGATTTATCAAAATCTTCATTTAACAATCGGTCTGCCTCATCCAACACCTGTAAAACATAATGATAAGGACACTAATATATCAAGAACATGATGTACTGGATGTCAAGCTCTTACCAAATACTCTCTCCGTCCCGATTTAAATGTCCCATGTCTAAAAACACACATTTTAATAAATTTTTTGTTTGTATGTGGTAAAATGACAATAATATCCTCAAAAGTGGTGATTGTGTTTTTGTTTTTTATGGGCAAAACTCTAAAGTACATTTCTATTTTTGGAAAGAGACATTTAATTTGGGACAAACAAAAAACGAAAGGGGGACATTTAAATTGGGACGGAGGGAGTACTTAATTGTATGAAGAGAAAAGCCTTTAGTATTAGATAAATGGTCTACAAGACGACCAGGCGTTGCAACCTGCATCAAAAAGAATTTTTATAAAACGCTACAAGTGACTAAGACATGCAAGTATTATGCAAGGTTTTCAATCATCATATTATCTTTAGATAAATTCAATTCAGTATGTGTTGAATTGGTACTTTATGCTAATATATCAAGATATCAAGTCAGACACGGTGACAGTGTGTGAAAACAGAAGATGAAGAAACAATAAAGATAATTGGCAATCGCAACTTACAACAATGTGTGGTCGTTTTCCAAGCGCAATACTTTGTTGAACATGGTCCACCCCTCCAATAAGCTGCAAAAGTGAAGTGTTCAAAGCAGACACAAATCCTACTTATTACATATCGTTTTCATCAAAGCACACGTCTATACTATAATACTAGCAAAAAAAAGTTAACAAAATTCATCAAAGGAGAACATATATTCATCTTCATCACTTGTCACTACCGGTTACAGCCAATGCATTGTGCATGTGTGTGTATGGTTGGAAGCTAGAGTTCCCTCTAATATTTCATCAAACATTCAAAATCAAGCTGACAACATTATGAGAATGTACTTAGGGGGTGTTTGGGATTGCGTTTTGAAATGGATTTTTAGATTATTGCGTTTTGAAAACGCAAAATAATCAGTTTTGAAAACGCATAATCTGTTTTGAAAAATCAATCCCAAACACCCTCTTAGTGCAATGATACAATGAATGAAAAAAAAAATCATCTAACATCTGCAAACTATTTGAAGCAAAGCAACCATGCAATAGCTCACCACTGCAGACTTTACATTAATGCTCGATCCCAACGCCCCAAACTGCTCAACAGTCTGAATAGCAAGTTCCCTACAAACAATTCAACACTATTAAAAAAAATATATCATACACAAAAACTATCAAATTTCCAAAACAAATCAACAAATAAAACACAAACCTAGTGGGAGAAAGCACACATGCAAAGAATGCTTTTGGAGCATGAGCATTCAACAATGCTTGCAGTATCGGTAGAGCAAAAACTCCAGTCTTACCCGAACCTGTTTGCGCCAGCCCAATCAAATCCTTCCCTAAACATTATACACAAAGTCACAAACTGCCAACATCAGTTACACAAAATATGCAAAAAAAAAAAAATAAACAAATAAACGATTAGAATCGAATTTTAAAACCTTTAAGGCATGAGGAATGGCATCCGCCTGTATTTTCGACGGATGTTTCCAACCCAAACTATGACAAGCCTCAACCAACTGTTCAACTATTCCTAGTTCATTGAATGATTTCAGTTCTTGTTTGTCCTCTTCCATTTTCCCTCTGCAAAAACAGAATCAAAGTGTTATACTTATTACTAAATGGATTATGGTCGTTTGTCGTTGCCAATTTAATGTTGAACGGAATTGATAAAACGCTAGATACGTTATAGCAAGCGTTTAGTCCTAGTGGAGTAGTGGGAGAAAGTTTGTTATAATATGAAAATTTATCCTAAATATTACAAATAAGTCTTTATTTACCGGCTAATCTATTAGAATGAACGTTAAACTCGATCAAAATAACCGACATATTAACTAGACACATAATTAAACTAAAATACCATAACCGAAACTAACAGCTAGACTTCATAAAAACAAATAATAAAGTCAACATTTTAAAATAAAACTTAAAACTAACTAAAAATGTCTTGATGAATATAATTTCTGTGACAATTAACCAATAGGTGACCCACAAGTACCCCAAATTGAATTATAAAAAACAATAAGGGACAGCAGAGGCTTACCGGTTAAAAACAGTACATGCCGGTGACAAAGGTAAGCGTGTTCTGTAAAATAACGTTGTAAACGAAAACGGTTATTGATGTGAGTTCGAAAAGAACACATTTGTATAGTTTATTTTTGTATTTTTAATGTTTGTTGTGTGTAGCTTTGTCCGGAACTAGGTACTTAGCCGAGGATTGATGGATGACAAGTTATAAGTGCTAAATTGGCGAAGAAACGAGCAACCGAGTGCAAAGAATGAAGAGTGGATGTGTTTTGGAAAAATTAATGGATTTGAAATGGAGATATTTTGTATTAAATTAAAAAGGGTTGAAATACGAAAACGTGGCCGCGAAAATGGAGGAAAACGGAGTTGAAACGAAAAAGTTATGAAGAAAACAAGTTTCCAGCCGTCTGGGCGGCCGTCTGCCGCGAATTGGGGCGTCAGGATTTGTCTGGCCGTCAGCGACGGCCAGGGGGCCGTCATCGACGGCTACTGCCGTCAGAGACGGCCAGAGTGCCGTCAGCGACGAGTGCTGCAGATTTTCACCAATTTCTTCTATAAAACAAAAGAAAAGAAACCCTAACTGCGGGAGAGCCGCCTTAGGGCGATTTGGGCGACCAAAATACACATTTTGGGGGTTTTTTTCATCATCTCAATCCATCCCAATCCATTCCATATCATCATCAATCATTAAGATCTTTCATCCACTTCATCACCACTTTCACCATCATTCATCTTCAATCACTAAGAACACCCAACCTCCATTCCATACTTCTCATGGCTTATTCTCCTACCTTCTTCATCATCATCCAAGCTTCCAAAACCATGATTGGTTAAGTTCCCCTTCACTTTCGGGTGAAGGATTGTAAGTTTTAGGATTCATTATGTTGTTATTATGATTGTATTTTGTAAGAAACAAGTGTTGTTCTTAATGAATCATTGATATTGGGTTGAACTTTGTGTATGTTTATGTTGTGCTTGAGCCATGGGGATGAATTCCATCAATTAGCTTTTGATGTTGGGTTGGACCTTGTGTATGTTCTTGTATGCTTAAACCATAGAGATGAATCTTGTCAATTAAATTTTGATTCAACATTATCTTTAGACTTGTGAGATAAACCCTATCACTTAAGTTGGGATATTGGATTAGACTCATTATATGACTAAAGGTTTTTGTATCTTGCAAATCTACTTGTGATCATGACATCATTTGTATGAATTAATTGTTGTGCTTAATTGTCTTGGTATTGGGTTGGACTTATTGCATGTTTAGAGACCATTGTGTTTTTTAAGCTCATAAGATGAATTCTATCAATTATGCCTTAACTCAACATATAGGATTTGGTGAACTAGATAATGAAGCATACTTAAGGCCTAGTAGCTATTTGTTGATGCCTAAGTCTTGATTCTCTGTCCTAGTGATTCATGCAAGTGAAATTGCAAATCTATCATAATAACCCTTGAATCCTAGTTGCTTGCATATTCTAACCCGGGAGTGATTGTTAGTTAAATTTTATTGTTGCTTTCATTACTAAGTAATTCCAACTTCTTCAAAACCAACAAAAAGATAAAAATAACAAGCTTCATAATAATCCAACTTCATAATTGTTTTGCTTACTTGTTTTGTAAATAGCTTAGACAAACAAACCGCTAGTGTGACGCTAACCACATGCTCCTTGGATTCGATACCCTACTTACCCTAGCTACCTAGGTTATTTAGGTTTTGCATGACCCGTGACGATCGAGGTCATCAGTTATGTAAGGGTTTCGGCTATCGGGTAAAAGTTAGCCCATTAAGTTGTTTTTATTAAAATTTGACTGAATTACAAGTTTTTTCCTTTATGTTTATATCATATTTCAAAGTATGTCCTTTGCCTTTAAAATTGATAAAGTTTGTACTTTATGTTTTTAAAATCTTTCATGATTTGTCCTTTTACCCTAACTCAGTTTATTTTTAACATTAAAATACAACACGTGAGTTGCACATGAGGGCGCATCAGTAATTTCCCATGCCTTGCAATTTCTCCCCAATTTATACATTTACAAACCCTCAATTTACATAACAAACCCCCTCTTTCTATCTCTCTCTCTCCATTCTCCAACTTCATCCAACACCCACCATCGCCTGTGACACCATCACCGTCGCCTCTTGATAATAAACACCACAACCCCGATTACAAGTACTACCGTACCAGTGACATTTCTTCGATGTTTGTTTTCAATTTCTTACATGTTTTTTTTTGCAGCGTTGTCCTGATAAAATTGGATTCACATTCTTTGCCACCAAGTACCTTAGTAGCCAAAGATCACAAAAGTCAAAATTAGGCTAATTATATATACTCCATGTATTTCGACGGAATCACCAGTTCCCTGATCCAACCTTAAGTTTTATTAGAATCCATCACATAGAACACAATTAGGCTAAATATTATCACATAAGCACTAGAAAACTATCAACTACCACTGACAATCGGAACCTTAGGAAACTACCGGTCGTCGCCGCTCACAACCACCCATCACCTGAACCGCCGCCCATCTAAACGACACTACCGCCGTCAATAACGTAACCGAAGGACATCACGTTCTAGATCTGTTGAAATGAGTCAGCCATCATCTGAACCCGGACTGACTACATGCACCCGGTCGTTTGAAAGACGTAACTGGTCAGATCACTAGGAGATAGAGAAAGAAAGAAAGAGACAGAGAGAAAGAGATGAGATACCACAAGTAAGGACATTGATAGTGGTTGTCGTTTGGGGTGCAAACGAGCCGAGCCGAGCTCGAGCCTTGCATTATCAAGCTAGGCTCGTTACAATTTTCAGAAGCTCGAGCTCGATTCGAGCCTTGTATTTTGGGCTCGAGCTCGGCTCGATAGTATTGTTAAGAACTCGAGCTTGGCTCGAAAGCTCGATCAAAATGTATGTGGCAAGAGTTTAAACGAGCCCAAGCTCGGCTCGAGCTCGTTTTGGACCATTTAGGAGCTCGTTTTGACTATTAAGGACTCGTTTTGGACCATTAATGAGCTCGTTTAAGACAATTAAGAAGCCCAAGTCCCAAAGTAATTTAGTAATGCCTGGGTTGCAATACAATTGGGCTATATAGTATTAATTGACATCAATAAGAAAAGCTCGATAAGGCTCGACGAGCCCAACCAAGTTTTACATTCGAGGCTCGATAACCAAATGAGCTTTATTTCAGGCTCGAGCTCGGGCTCGAGCTCGATAAGACTCGGCTCGTTCGAGCTTTTTACCGAGTCGATATCGAGTAGCTCGCGAGCTGCTCGGCTCGTTTGCACCCCTAGTTGTCGTGGTGGCATATGGTGGTGGTGGCCGGTGGGTGAAATCTGAGAGAAAGAGGTGTTAAGAAACAGAGATTTGGACTTTTGTGAGAGATAAGTGTGTTTTTTTAATATATAATTGATTACAGTATTTAATTTTAATTTTGGTTTGTTTGTTTTATTAAAATACTTTTAAAAATAAATGGGTAAAAAGACTAAAGTACCCTTAAGTGACTTGATTTAACGATAAAAATTAACTAAGTTAGTGTCAAAGGACAAACCGTGTATGATTTTGAAACATTAAGTATAAAACTCGTCCATTTTAAAGGCAAACGATATGCTTTGAAATGTGGTATAAACGTAAAGGATAAAACTTGTAATTCAGTCTTAAAATTTAGATTAGTTTGCTAGAAGGTTTTCTGGGTTTTGTCGAGGTGGTGTCATCCAGTGGGTTTTTTATATTCATTTTCATGGATCAACATCAAGACGAATTAAAACAAGTTTATTTAAAAAAAGGCCTATAGCGTCTGGCTATGGTCAAAGCGGGGCGTCTGTTGTCTAATCAAGCCTTTCAAGTGCCTCGCTTTGACTATAGCCAGACGCTTTAGTTTTTTTTTAAAATAAATTTGTTTTAATTCGTTATTAACATTTGTTATTGATTAAAAAATATTTTTAATTCATTTTTAATTCTTTTAAGTTGTTTCCAATCCAAAAAAATTCGTTTGAGGCGTTTCGGTTCGTTTATTGCTCGTTTTTGTTTTTCGGTAGAAACATTCGAGTTTGTACAACTTTCATAAATCATTGTACGTGGTGCTCGTACTATACATTTGATACCTATATTTTTTCAAAATACAATTTTTGCATGTCTAATCGATATGCTGGACTTCTGGACTCTGTTTGGCGCGTTTCGGAATGTTTAATTGATCGTTGGTGGTTTTCGCAGAACCCTTGTTTGATTATGCTCGTGTTCAGCCTTTAAACTTCGTTTGTGTTTTTTGGTAGAAAGGACTTAGTGTTATTTCTTTTCAAACAAGAAGTTTAAACAAAGAAGAGGAACCCTTGTTTGATTAACGGGAAGTTGAATTTTTGAATGATGTTCGTCAGTTTGCTCTCAGTATACTATTTCAAAACAGAGGTAGGAAAGTAAAGCTTCAGGTGAAAGTGGATACCATGGATCAGAGAGATTTAAGCTAATCAAACTCATATCTCAAGCCGGTGCAAGTTATATTGGAGCACTGTTCATCTTCTTCTTCTACTTTCTTTCTCTTGATCTTCACACTTGCTTTTGGAGCTCTGATCTTCTTTCTATTATCTTTGTTTATCACAACTTAAAGCTCTGATCATGGGTCGCATGATTGTGTTTATGTTCTTTTATAAGATGAAAATTGTGCCGGTCTGACTGTTGATTTCTTTCCGCAACCAGTACAATGAACTCTGTATGGATGATATCGATCAAACCTTCATAAAACAACCAAACCACCGTTCGAAAACATAACTTATTACATTATTATTATATTTGCAACACACACCTTCAATCCATTCCTCGTAAACCAGGGAAAAAAATGGCTATAGTAAAACACTTCAAGATGATGGTTTTATTTTGTGGATAAGACGAGGACTTGCCTAACACGCACGAGATGAATGTTGCAACATGAGTTCGACCAAGATGAAACGCGAAGCTTTAGACTCCAAGCGGATCCCTTGATTGCCAACTCACCTCCCGTAGAACATAGGCCTCTACAAAGTTTGACCAATTCGCCCTTTTCACTTATTTAATGAAATTTAACGCGCATACCGCATTCGAAGATCAAGGCCTTCACATTTTAGTAACATTTCAGACTAACTGAGATTTGAGAACAACAACATTCTCTCTCAAACCTTTCTAGAAATAGAAAAAACTAGAACAACATTAAAAACTAACAAATATTGTAGAACAAAAGAAGAAAGTGTTCCTCTCTATTACCAAGCATGTCAAGAAATGATAATTTTCAAACATTGCAGATCAAGGTTTTCATTAGTACTTTGGGAAGAGAGCAATGACCGGTCACATTAGTTGTTAGGAATTGAATTCTTAGAGATGATAAAGGATAACAAAGATTAATGTTGTATCTTTCCCGGAAGTACTGAATTTCATTTAGGGTAGAATCTAGAAACGTATATTAGAGATGATAAAGGATAACGAAGATTAATGTTGTATCTTATAATAATGTTTTTGCAGTTAGCTCGTGAAATTAAGTGTAGAGATGGATTGGATTTCACAGCTTCCTGAATCTATTGTTCATCACATACTCTCTTTTATTAATAATACTCCTGCTGACCTTGTTCGAATGAGTGTACTCTCTAAGACCTGGTTTCGCCTTACCGCGTCTTTCTCATTTCTAGATTTCAATATTGATAGTTTTATTAAATAAATAAAAGGTAGAATTTCCATTTGGGTTTATGATAGTTTGATTAGGGTTATTATTATTATTTTTTAAATAAAACATAAAAAAATAAACACTTTTAGAGTTATTAACGATATTTTAGTTAGGGTTATTACTTTGTTTTTAATTTTAAAATTTTTTTTACAATAATTAAAAGAAAACAATTCAAAACACCAAAAAACGACCCAAAATAAATCTTTGATCCAAAGCGCCCCACTTTGACCACAGCGAGGCGCTTCGCTTTTAAAATTTCAGTTTTTCCTGACTCGTACTAATGGTCGTTGAAAAGGGAGCCAAAGCGCCTCGTATTGGCTAAAGCGAGACGCTTTGTGAGGGGTTGAAATACAAGAAGGGGGTGTCAATAGCCCATGCCAAATTGTCAAATAACTTTTTCAAAATATTTGAAAACTTTCACGTTATTGATTGGATACCAATCATGTCCATCCAATTATTTATTTCTTTACTTCACTTCCTGGGACAAAATGATATCCTCATCATGACTCTGTAACAGGACGAAATGATATGTCGCAAACTTTTAAAAACTTGTAATACATTAGGCTCATAAATATTAGGTTATGTCGTGATAGTTTCTCAAAATAGACAAATTTAATATAATTAAGAACAAAAATGCATTATAAAACCAAACTAACCAGGTATATCAAATGAAAAATAATCTAATTGTTTAGCTTCTACAATTCTTATACCTCGTTTGATTGCTAATTAAGAGTTGTAAGCTTAAGTATCTTATGTTTATGAAGTGTTCTAAAAAAATTAATTTCACTTGTGTATCCAAAACAATCTTCAAATAGCACATACATGAAAACAACCTATCTTTCAAAAAACATAAAAATTATGATATAATAATATGATGATAAAAGAGAAAATAAAATAAAGGTGATCAAGAAAAAAAAGATAAACATAAAAATATTAATTAACATATTTAAAATTTTAAAATAATAGTTAATGCTATAATAATTATATTTATTTAAAAAATAATAATCATTCATAATTAAGTAGAAGAGAATGGCAGTATTTAAATTCTTTTATTATATAGTAAAGATTTAAGAGTTACTACCCCCGTCCCAATTTAAATGTCCTCCTTTCCCTTTTTGTTTGTTCCAAATTAAATGTCTTTTTCCAAAAATAGAAATGTACTTTCCAGTTTTGCCCATAAAAGACAAAACACAATCATCACTTTTGAGGATATTATTGTCATTTTACCACATACAAACAAAAATTTCTTAAAATGTGTGTTTTTAGACATGGGACATTTAAATTGGGACGGAGGGAGAATGTTTTTTTAAAAGGTTAATTTCTTTTTTTTAATCCTGTGGTCATTGGGACTTGAACCTAAGACCCCTCATAATTTAAGGTGTTTTAAAGGTTTTGCCTTTGACAATGGACCACCACCCCATTGGTAGATTTAAGAGTTATGTGATTTAATATATGAATAACAATTTATCTAAAGTTTCCATTTATAGTTTCACTGGTATAAAAAAAAGGAGAAATGGATTTAAATACTCCCAACTTTCACCTATTAATGAATAATACTCCTGACTTGCAACTTATTTTGTTCCATCACCCCCAACCTAACCATGTGCTAACGTCGTTATTCTATGTATCATTTTTTGATTAGTTAGAGGGTGATAGAACAAAATAAGTTGCAAGTTAGAGTGTTATTGGTCTAAAGTTATCATTAAAAACCAACAAAATTTACAAGTGAGTGACGGGTAAACGGGCTACAAGTTGCGCCGCTACCCCCTTTTTGAATAGCAAAACCAACTCTATTAAAAATAAAACGTGAGTCCTTGGTCGCTGGGGAGTTACTCTGCACCACCTTTTGTACTCTTTCCAAGAACCGAATTGCTTCGGGCGCTAGACCTCCAAACGTGTCAAAGGCAAAGGGCACAAAGACGTGTTGGTTCTCCAGACAGGCAACTTCATGTTTGGCAAATTTATTGGATTCTGCTTTCAAGACTGCTTGCCCTGCCACAAACCCAGAATCCCGCAGTCCAACCAACGGAGACACCCTGTAAGATCAACGCACGCATGTTTACCCTGTGCCCACCCGAACACGAGGACATCCGCTGGCCTTAGGGTGGACCGCCCTTCCAGGTAGGGCTGGCAATGGGTAACCTGTTAAGACACGATAAGACCTGTTTGACTGAAAAGTACACTATTTGATTTTTTGACTTTTTTTAATACTTAAAATTAAGAGGCAAAAATCTTTCATTTCCCCTTTTTTGGTACATAAAACATAAAACTGTGTTATAAACATGAGATATAAATGAGTTAAACGAGTCGTGTTCATGTTTAGAACTTGATTTGTTCGCGCGCGTCAGAGACCTGTTAACCTGTTAGGGACACGATTTGCCAGCCCTACTTCCAGGGGGTCTGTCAAAAAGTTAACCGGGGCTTCTTTCCTAGCCGAAATCCCTGCCCTTCGTAAGACGTCCCATAAAACATCCCTGACCAGATCATGTCTGTATTTAAATCCGGGCAGCTCCTTACAGTGAAGGGCATGTTCTCCAAACTTATCTAAACATGCCTTTTTGCACACCGGACACGGCTCATCAACCGGAAAGATGGGAATCATGAGCCTGTATTTGAGGATAGCCCGATATTCAACAGCTGACATGTGTTGCCCAAGTCCATCAATAGGAAGACAGCCAAGAAATCTTGAGCATGCGATACTTTGAGGCATTCAAACACCGCCTTCTGGCGCGGAGACATGGCAAACTTCTCTCCCATAGTCTGGAGGATTTTACAGTTAAAAGCACTCGCCAAAATCTTTTGAGGTTTTTTGGGGGCGGTGTCTTTATCTATAAACCCGCCCAAATCTAAATCAGGAAGAGATTTGCGAACGTTGTCTAAGGCAAGCTCATAATCCAAGTCCATCCCCACTACCCCCGCTGTTTCGTAAGATGTGGTCTTGAAGTTTCCAGGACTGAACTCTAGAGGCCACAAAGGCATATGCAGACACGTCCTCCGCCGTACAAAGGCCAAGACCTCCCGACCGTATCGGTAGAGACGTCAATCTCCATTGAAAATCCCCAAAGAACGCCCCCCCACAAACCACAATATCTTCGACCGCTTCACGAAGCCCTTTGTCGAAAATGGATATGGCCTCATCAGCAAAGGCTGGTTGACATGTCCGAAGACCAAACAACAATTTAGCAACACCCATACATGAACGGAGCAACAAAAGTTCACTTTGGGGGTCCCCCAATTTCTGCAGAGAAACCATCAGATCCACCGCCCGTCGAGCCCTTTTAGCACCCAAAGCACCAATATATCCCCCGTCCCGACTAACGGCACCCCCCAGTAGCTTCACACCTCCCTCTGGTCTCCCGATCTCGCTAGGAAATAAACCAGGCTTCACTTTTGCCCCATTACACGATGGCCAGAAAATTTCACATTTCTTAATATTAAGCGTAAGGCCCAGATTCGGGCCCTCAACTCGGATAATATCAAAAGCCTTAGCCACTTCCCCGACCTCTCCCATAATTGTGCCATCATCAAGATACCAAGCATGAAACGGAAGAGAGCAACATTCTTCTAGCCGACGAACCAACGGGTGTAGGACAAGAGCGAAAAGAAGCGGCCCCAATGGGTCCCCCTGCTGGACCCCGGTGGACGCCCCAATACAAGAATCTCCTACATAAAGCCTAGCGGGTTGGGCATATATGAACTGAACCCAAGGGTAAATGGATGGGCATCGGACGCTCACTTCCCTCAGGAGAATCGTCCTGTCAACCAAGTTAAAGGCGTTCGAAAAATCGACCGTGAGCATGGCTAGAGATCCGTTATCATGGAACGCATTCAAAAACCTATTCGCGCTATGGAGAATAGCCTCTGCCCCGTTGGGGACCCCCACCCCAAATTGATAATCACCTAAGTAAGCCGCCATCTCCTTCCCAACTCTACGCATCGCGACTTTAGAGACTAACCTTCTCCAAATGGCCCCAACAGCGATAGGCCTAATTCCGTTATCGGGCTTTAGCAACGGAGTTAAGGGGGCAGAAGCGATAAACTCCGCAAGACCTTTGGGGCAGAGCCCCCTTAACCAAATGTTAACCACTTCAGTGATTGCCAAAAGTAGATCAGAGGGTGGCGAGGTCCCTGACCCACAAAGGGCATCTAAAATGTGTTGAGCTCTGAGGCCGTCTCTCCCACACGAAGTTCCTTTAGGGAAGGATTTAATACTCCCTAACACACAATCAGCATCGACTTGAAGAGCATCCTCAGATGGTAAGACATTAGGCAATGTAGGGGGGTCGGTGATAGGGTGTTTATCAATCAGGGCCTTCAAAGTGGAATCCCCAACCGGGGCAACCCCGGAGGAACATAAAACCTTAACTGCCGCAGTGAAATGGCCATCGGCAACCTTCCGCAGACACTGCTTTATATTGCCCCTGTTATCTAAGTCAGGCTGGGCGCTGGGCGCCTTAACTAATCCTTCATCAGATTGGTTAAGAAGTGGGAGGACGAGTTCCTCTATCCCAGCCCCGTCTTTCCAAATAGCTAAAGCACGCATGATACTGCTGCACTGTAAGGATTTACGGTTCCCAGATCGCCGCTCCTGCCTAGAGGACGGTCGTATAACACGCAGGGTGCAACGAGGCAACAACAACAGCTTAACCCATGCCTCAATAGATCCAGGGGCAGCCACAACTCTACGCAGGGTCCCTGTTAACGCCTGGGCAAACGCCATCCGACAAGAAGACGGAATGCTTTTGACAGTCGCTATTGGCATCGCGAAAAGTTGTTCTAGAAGGCTAATATCTATAGCTACCCTCCCACCGTGCTCTGGAATATGAACATTTTGGGACACTGGTGGGCAAGGCTTAGGGATCCCCACAATGAAGTCATCGACACTATTGGTAGAATGGGAGAACTTCACTACACCGTCTTCGTGATGACAACCCCTGCTGAGAGCATGCAGGGACATGCACCGTGCACACAACCACTGATTAATACCCCTCAAGGCTCCCCCTAACTCCTGAAAAAGGTCTGGATCCTCAGAAATTGCGCTACGCAGAACGGCCCTACCATCATCCCACCCTAAATGATCACGTTTTAAGTGGGCAAGTAGTCGGGCGCTGCTTGAAAAACCAAATTTACACGAGTGAAAAAATTTTAAGGGGCACGACTGTGTTGCATCAGCAATGCAAGGACCGGCCACAATACTAGAATGCTGACGACGCCTTCGAGAAGAAGGCATTGGTTTGAGTATTAATCAAACTTTAGAAAGTTTAGAGTATTTAAATCCATTTCCCCTAAAAAAGGGGCAAACCTATCCGAATTTGCCATGGACAAAATCAGTAGACAAGAATATTGATTGCATTAGCGATCGAACTAAAAATGGTTACAAAATTAGCTATAAGAATTGATTCAAACTTTAGAAAGGGTCATAATGTTTATTTAAGAAATAAAATAAAGTTCAATCATAAAATTGTTCGAATTACTAGGTAGTCAAAGGTCATTTAAGCGGACTAGATCATCCAAACTAGGTGTTTGGGATTGATTAATCAAAACAGATTATGCGTTTAGGAAAAGCAGGGGTGGAACTGCTTATAGATTATTGCGTTTTGGTAGCCTAAAAAACTGGTTATCCGCGTATTCAAAACGCAATCCCAAACACTAAAAACTGATTATCTGCGTTTTCAAAACGCAATAATCTAAAAATCAGATTCAAAACGCAATCCCAAACACCCCAAGCAAGTCAACCGGTTTGAGATCAAATCGCAAACGTTAAACCGTCAAGCCAATTCCCTAGTTAACAATTCAACTCAAAATTTACATTCAAAACTAATCAAACTATACCGTAAACACCCCTAATTATCTTTTATTTTTCTTCTTCATCTTAAAATATTCAACTATATTCAAAGGCTCCAGCTATCATTCACATTCCACTCCCAATATTAGCTCCATTTGCTACTTTAAACTTACACCTACTCTCTCTCTCTCACACACACTCTAATTACTCAAGAAATGGTTACACTTGGTATCACCACATATGAACAATGCATGCATTGATCAATTCCAATGCTGCATGCTTTATTCTCTACTAGTGGGAATGCCCGCACGTTGTTGCGGGTAATACAACATATCAATTCATGAAAATGAATTGAGCATAAACATAAGAATTGACATAAAAAAACAAAAATATAAGAGATGGTATACAACTTTATGCATATGTATAACGGGCTGATATGATCTATAGACAATGATATAAACTAAGTAGATACAACCTGTATCATAAAAAGTATATATTTTTAGTATAAGAGAACACATACACAATTGATTTTGTGAATATTATGACTATATTCACATGAGCAACATCTTTTTTGTAATGTACATGCCCTGTAAGTGGGCAACGAGGGGGATAGTCCAGGCCCGACATTCTTGAGGGCTTGAACTCTTTTTAAAAATTATCTATCACATGTATTTATTTTTTTAAGAAAAAAAATCATATATTTAAACTTGTGGGTTATTATTTAAAGATAATAGCATGAAAGGGATTTTCTTGATGTCCTATAAACTACCATTTTGTCATCAAAAGTCATTATCTCCTAACAACAGCAAGCCATAAGCTTGAGTCACACTAACTGGAGCAGTTTGCAACAAGCTTTGAATAGCATTTTTTAAAAAGCATAACATATTGGGTATCTCTTGTATCAATCAATTGGAATAAACTGAAAATATAAGAACAACAGAAAATGAAAGTGAAAAAAATAAACCTTAACGGCAGTGATGAACTGCGTTACAGTACCCAGATTACCAAGCTAAAAAAAGGTAACGTCTTAAAATTCATTTTATATTATTACGCTTGTAAAATATAAGGAATGATAATGATAAAAAATGTCATTTTGAAAGTTTAAAGACCTCTGATCCAGTGAATATTGGCTGCTCCTTTTCTGTTATTAGTGATGATGTAAAGGGATTGGCCGACAGTTTTGTGAACATTTTCTTCACCTGCTTCACAACATCATCATGTTCAACAGCTCCAGCGGCATAAATAACTTGAAGCAAATAATCATAAAATCAATCTCAACTCAGCTTAAGTGGCCAAAAGGTTTGACCAAAACATGATTTAAAATGACACAAAAGGCTTGAAAGTTTAGTCATGAACTATTCTGTGAGCAACATAGTGGATTAACATAAAATCTTTAATATCTTTCTTTGTTATCTGCTCAATGTATTCAACAGGTCCAAGAATAGTCCTACCAATAGGCGTGTACTGGAAAGTTGTTAAGTATATCATGGCCCATTGCAAATGTATTGTCATACAATGGTTATTTTACTTAACGCAATTGTATAAATTATATAATTCGAATATAAGTATCATTACCTTGTTATACAAAGATCAATATCGTAACACGTGTGTTGTTGCGTATGATCTGATTCACCAACTCTGCATAATGAAATATAAATGTCAAGCCGATGTATATCCATTTTGGTGGAAAATAAAATCAACACATTGTAGCCTATAAAGTAATGTTAGATGATTAGATAAACCAAGCACATGTAAATATAAGTATTAGTCAAACCATATACAAAAATGTTTAAACATTGTTTAATCCGTCACAAGTTGTACGTATTTATGCACGTTACCTTTTTGGCTTCATAGGTTTATGACGTTAGGCTTGTAAGACTTCCTGGTATACGACATTTGAAGTGTAGACCCCGGGATATGCAAACGTCTTTGCTGGTTGAATCAAGATCTTTGTGTTTTCCCTTGATGTGCCTCGTGACAATGCAACGTATAGTTGGCCATGTGAGAAGACGGATTCCGGGAGGTAAATACCAACGTAAGGTATTGTTTGGCCTTGTGACTTGTTAATCGTCATTGAGAAGCTAAGCCTAATGGGGAATTGCTTTCTTTTTAGCTTGAAGGGGAACATATCCTCTTCAGAGAGGCATAATGGTATTCTTGGTAGGAAGACTCTTTTACCACGGTGTTCACCGACTGCTATTTCGGCGTCAATGACGTTACGTTGGAACGCTTTGCATATCAACCTAGTTCCGTTGCATAACCCGTTTGACGGATCGATGTTGCGTAGCAATATGATGGGGCATCCTACTTTGAGACGAAGTCTGTGGGGAGGTAGCCCGCTCACTGCAATTGAGTTTAGAAACTCTGTAGGATATAGATTTTGTTGATCATCATCTGCCGTGTCAAAGCTGTAGTAATTTGTTTCTGTGCCATGGAATATGTCAATCATATGTTCATTAATCTCGTCCACACACTCATTTTTAGTTGTCAGGATTGCGCGCGAGGTAATGTACTCGGTGGAGTCAGTGTTTGACGGTGGCGATGGGTAGATGGCGTTAATGAGCTCTTTGATGGACTCATCTTTGTTGGTAAATGGAATTGTCATGTCTTGTGGTATGCGGATGAATGTTCCATCCGTAGAGGTTTCAATTCCGTCACCTACTCGTAGTAAGAATTCTGAGAACCATGGATCATTTAACGCCCTCATATTTATGGATAAACGCATCCTCTTGGTTATAGACCAAAGTGGCGACATGCAGAGGCTAGCGTCGACAAGTTGTGCTCGTGTGGCTCGTTTGATAACTGGTAGCACCTGGCGAAAGTCTCCTCCCATTACCATTACCTTTCCACCGAATGGTAGCCTCGTACCTGTGATGTCCTGCAAGGTGCGGTCAACTGCTTCTATTGATTGTCGTTTCGCCATGGATGCCTCATCCCAAATTATCAACTTGGCTGAGTTAATCAGGCGGGATGTGCCACTTTGTTTCCTTATGCCACACATGGAGTTGTTGTTTAGGTTGATTGGGATCTTGAATCTAGAGTGGGCAGTCCTACCACCGGGCATGTTGTTTGCAGCTACACCAGATGAGGCTGTTGCAAGTGCAATTTGCCCACGCATACGAACCTCAGCGAGCAATGCCTTATACAAGAATGTTTTTCCCGTTCCCCCTGGCCCATCTATGAAGAATACTCCAGGCCAATCATGGTTTACGTGGTTCATGATTTCATCGTAGACCTTTTTTTGGTCTGAGTTAAGGGAATGTTTAGCTTGTAGGTGGGTTGGGTCAACCGGTATGTTTAACTCTTCTTGTGTCTCACGATGTGTTAGGTCTAGATGGTTGAACTCATTTGATATGGCTGGGAGGTCGTAGTCATTTAGAGTTTTACCCATACTTTGTAGGTAGGACCTAATTTCCTGTAGAACCAGATTTTGGATTTGTGTGTTGCTTTGACAATAGTTTCGATGGTCTTCAGAAAGTGTGTCAAAATGGTCAACCCACAACTTTCGAACGTCGCCTGGTTCACAGAAAACAAGTATAGTTGCAAATAAGCGTCGTAGGGCATTAGGGAATTGAAACAGTGAGGCCTCATCCAGGCATTCTGACAAACTATTGTCGTTTTCAATCAATCCATTTTCAAGGGCGGCTTTACGAAAGGTGGCGTGTAGAGTCCCATTTACAGTGCGAAGGTGTTCAAATGAAGTAGGTCCTCTAATATGTGTCAGAAGCAACCGTAAGTAGTACCTTTCTCCTTCAGCCGGATTTGCAGAAACAATCCGTCCTCTTTGTGGCTGCCTTGAACGTTCATTCCAACATCCTGAGCCTTTATCCCACGTGTAGTGTGTTGGGAAATCCTTGTACAGGTGTTGTCTCGCTGTTTCATGTTGCCTGTTTTCCTCAAAAAAAGCTGTTAGCATCGTGTTTTTATCCGCTTCTCTATTAACAATTTCAGACATGACGGCGTTCTCAGTGAACGTAACATTGTGATTATTTGGTAGGTGTAGATGGAGTGCTAAAACAGCAGGTTGGATTTGGGATAGAGGGAAATGAAAAACACGCCACATTGCCTCGGGTGGGGATATGTATCGTGCATCTTGAAATCGTTTTATTTCATTTATAACAGCGTCCTGGTTACCTGGGTCTACTTGGATGACTTGTTTGTCATGTCCTTTATAGATGTATTTGAAAAGGTATTTCACGGATTTTATACTTGAGCATATCTCAAGATTAATATGGCAGTTGAACATCATAAGGAGTTTTGGGTTATAGGGGACAACCCATCTATTGTCTAATGTTTTCCCTCTTACCATATATGTTATCCCGTTGTTACGCCTTCTGTAAAGGGGATACGCGTCTTCTCCTTGTGTAGTTCGTTCGTTATATTGCCTTGGGTAACGAAAACGACACACTTTAGGATTTCCTTCCATGCAGGGGCTCGACACGCGTAACGCGCCACAAGGTCCATGGATCATATGCTTGAGTACGACCTCATGTAATTGTGGATGTCTTTGCTTGTTTGGGATTTCGGCACAGACAAACTTGTCATACTGATCGGGAGTATTAATCCTGTGTCGTGGGTGCATTATAAGAAGGAAATGTGCATGTGGCAAGCCACGCTTTTGAAACTCAATTACGTACACGTATGCCTTAACCTCACCTAGTAGGTGTCTTTTTAAGAGTTGCTCCTTTAGGTCTTCCAATTTAGCACGAAACACTCTTGAAACAAGATCTGGCCGGTCTTGTGCCTGCTGGCCAGGGCTTAAATTGTCACAGATTTCTGGCCACTGTGGATTACATGTCATTGTAAGGAAGAAGTCTGGTTTGCCGTCATCATGGACTAATGTCATGGCGTCTAGGAAACGGCGTCGCATGTCTCGAGGACCACCAATAAAAGATGCAGGGAGTACGATGCGTTTACCAATTCTGTTTGGATTAACGTCCCCGGCGTGTATGCAATCCACAATGCCTTGGTACAATTCAGCCCTAATTTTCGGTTGGTTTAGTTGATAGTACTGTAAACGGGAGGTTTCAATTTTGATGTATACATCTACCGTGAACTGTTGGAGTAATCGGCCACCCAGGAGGAGTACATTTACTGTTGGGCGGATTTGGAATTTGTAGCAGTAGTATTCACGCATGGCAACTGTTTTCCTCGAACGTCTGGAAGCTGGGTCTGATAAAGGGTAAAGGGGTATTGGTTAGCTAGTAAGTAAAAACAATAGAGTAATGATATTACTAACTATGCATTTTAGAGAATAGGTGGAGTTAGTGACTTACCGCCCGTATCGTCATCAATTATGCCCTCATTGGTGTTAGCTTCGATGTTTGTTACTCCCTCACGTGGTATACCTGGATGCCAACCGGGTACTGGTTAGCTAGTAAGTAAAAACAATAGAGTAATGGTATTACTAACTATGCATTTTAGAGAATGGGTGGAGTTGGTGACTTACCGCCTGTGTCGTCATCAATTATGTCCTCATTGGTATGAGCTTCAATGTTTGTCACTCCACGACGTGGTATACCTGGATGCCAACCGGGCTCTCCATGTGGAAAGAATAGTGGGTAGGATAGGGGGTCGTAGAAGCTATGGTATGGTTGAATGGTTTGTGGATGGTCAGATCTGCCGTACACAACGATGCTCCTTTTGTATGCAGTGATGTTGTCGTTACCTTCTACCCAAATTCCAGCCACCTCTGATGTGGTAGGCCGGTTATACACACGTTGGTCAACCTGAGACGATGCATTAAGAGTGACTCTGTAGTTGTCTAGTGGGCCTAGCTCTGCAAGGTGGCGAAACGTTCTTGTGTAGGGGTTTGCTGAAAGAGAACTTCTTAGCATCTCAGTAATAGTACGATCCAGGTTAGGCCATTGCAATCGAAGGTCCAGCTCAGTATCAGGGTCGTAGAAGTATAGTTGCAAGTATCTTGGTGTGCCATCCCGTGGAACCAATTGGTCAATTTTGTGATATATGGTTTTATGCGCACGAAAAGTGTACACACCCCCCCTCATGTTGTTCATTGTCTCATCTAATGAGACACCCATAGAGGCGAAGGAGAAGTTTGTATTGTAGGCACGTATGTTTTCCCTGAATACCCTTCCGATCTCATTTTGTGACGTGTATAGTTCAAGGAGTTGTGGTGGGATTATCGTCTCGGCTATGAGTGTTTTTCCAGACATGCAGCAAAAGGTTGGAAATTCAAATGCAAAGCGTCTTGCTTCACAATGATTGCACGGGTTGCGATTCCTTAGGGAACGGTGTGTTGTGGGGATCCCCTCGTAAACAAAGTCATAGGGGTCAGTTGTTGTTGTTGTGGCTAGGTTGATTTCGTTATCATTTATGCCTTCCAATTGAATTGTTACTGTATGCTGGCCTTCCAAAGCAATGGCGTAATTGTGTATATTTACAGGGTATGTTGGTTGGTGGTGTGTTGGTTGTAAGGTAGGAGCGTGCGCACCGTCATTTGGTATGTTTGGCACATTTGACGGTTGGGGCGTTGGAAGGGTAGTGTGTAGCATGCGTTCTAGGCAAGGTTGTGCATTTAGCGCACCCTGGCTTGTACATGCAACGTTGGGTTGTTGTTTTGATGCTTGTGAGGATGAACATGCGGGCGCGGTTGTTTCTGGAAAACTGGTTGGGGCGTTAGGGATGGTGGAATTATTATGTTGTTGTGTTGCTAATTTCCGAGAAGCATAGTAACGTTTATTACGTTCTTTAAGCAGTTCACGTGATCTTTGGGGATCACCACGTGGTTTGTTACGACGATCTGACATTCTGCGAACATCATACAATTACATTTCTATTTTTATGGTAGAATTGTAATACACTATACAAACTTTGTAGAAGTATAGTTGCAAGTATCTTGGTGTGCCATCCCGTGGAACCAATTGGTCAATTTTGTGATATATGGTTTTATGCGCACGAAAAGTGTACACACCCCCCCTCATGTTGTTCATTGTCTCATCTAATGAGACACCCATAGAGGCGAAGGAGAAGTTTGTATTGTAGGCACGTATGTTTTCCCTGAATACCCTTCCGATCTCATTTTGTGACGTGTATAGTTCAAGGAGTTGTGGTGGGATTATCGTCTCGGCTATGAGTGTTTTTCCAGACATGCAGCAAAAGGTTGGAAATTCAAATGCAAAGCGTCTTGCTTCACAATGATTGCACGGGTTGCGATTCCTTAGGGAACGGTGTGTTGTGGGGATCCCCTCGTAAACAAAGTCATAGGGGTCAGTTGTTGTTGTTGTGGCTAGGTTGATTTCGTTATCATTTATGCCTTCCAATTGAATTGTTACTGTATGCTGGCCTTCCAAAGCAATGGCGTAATTGTGTATATTTACAGGGTATGTTGGTTGGTGGTGTGTTGGTTGTAAGGTAGGAGCGTGCGCACCGTCATTTGGTATGTTTGGCACATTTGACGGTTGGGGCGTTGGAAGGGTAGTGTGTAGCATGCGTTCTAGGCAAGGTTGTGCATTTAGCGCACCCTGGCTTGTACATGCAACGTTGGGTTGTTGTTTTGATGCTTGTGAGGATGAACATGCGGGCGCGGTTGTTTCTGGAAAACTGGTTGGGGCGTTAGGGATGGTGGAATTATTATGTTGTTGTGTTGCTAATTTCCGAGAAGCATAGTAACGTTTATTACGTTCTTTAAGCAGTTCACGTGATCTTTGGGGATCACCACGTGGTTTGTTACGACGATCTGACATTCTGCGAACATCATACAATTACATTTCTATTTTTATGGTAGAATTGTAATACACTATACAAACTTTATTAAACATATATAACAAAAAAACAGAAAAGTATAATCGTTAAAGAAGTGTTAAACTTAAAACATGAAACATAAACTTTGTAACTTAAAACATGAAACATATTAATTAATCGGTATGTATATTTCTCTATTTGAATTGAACTTTGCAAATCTTAAAACATGAAACATATTAATTAATCGGTATGTCAATTCCGAAACGTAAATTTCGTATACACAATTTGTACTTGATATAAGAAACAGTTTACTTCTAGTGTGAGATGAGTTAACATTTTGACCGCGTTATTACCTTGTATACGGGGCGAAAACCTCGAGTCTTGAGGTTCTAGTTCAACACATTTACTTATGAATGGGTTGATTTGGATTATTTTTTTCACAATAAATCAGCTACGAGGCGACAATACTTATGTTAGGTGTGAATTATGAAGCTTAAATGCTAAATTTTTGGAAATTAATCTTGATGGTTCGTAGAAGTTCAACCAAAAACATAAAGGGAATAGTAAGACAAAAGTTTTCCATGAATTACTAAATAATGAGTAACAACATGCCTATGTGTTGGTAGATTGCTAACTACTATAGTATTTTTCAGTCAAATTATGTTTTAAGACATTAATTAAATAAAAAGCGATACCTATATAAACTTGTTAAATTACTAATTTAGACATTGAGTTTGTTAAACTTATTTCTATGTGAAGTTAACCATAGAAAAGACTAAAAACACATTATAATATTATATTACAATAAGTATATATAGAGAGAGTATGAAACAAATAGAAACATATGAAATTTATAATTATTTGACAGCTTGTTATCAAATTTGATATTGTGAAATTCTACGATCCTGAATAACTTTTATGACTTATTACATGTAAACGATTATAAAATGTAGTAGATAAATAGGGTTTTTTTTATTAAACACACCCAATTTTTCATTTCAAAAGGGTTTGACTTTTGAGAAATAGCCTTTGTTCCCATTATCTTCTTTCTTTTTGTTTCTTCTGTTAGAACCATAAATTACAGTTTGCCGACCGGAAAACCAAAAATGCTACATAAAGCTATCAGTCAATGTTCTCTCATATTTCAGTTTACATATCCTACGTAAGATAATCCGAAGGGTCAACCTCTAAAAAGGTTTTTCTGTGATATTCTGTGATTAAGAGACATGCAGAGAAATTCCGGTGGCCAGAGGGTCCGGTGACCCCGCTGACAGAACCAGGGGAAAAGCAGGAAGAAGACATACCTGGTGTGGCGAAAATTGGCGAAGACGCAATGGGTGTTATGTTCTCCGCGACGGCAATTTGTTTTATCAAATTCCTGCATAACAATTAAAAATCAATAGCATTATCATATTATATATCATATATTCTTAAAAGAAGAATTAGATGTAAACAGTATACCGGAACACGAATTATTAGATGTACAAATATACAGATTACAAAGGAGACGCAAAGTAACCTGAATTCACAAAAGCGCAACAGCAAAGCGGGTATCCGTAATAAGCATTGGAGACTATAAACGGAGACGATTATAAAGTGATGTGACATTGAATTGTGGAATTAAATGGCAGGTAACTGCTCTGCCGTTTAAGAGGGCATCAGTTATGTGAGGGGTTTCAAGGATGATTGGAGTACGAATTTATTTCTTCATTATTGAGGATATCATCTGATTGATGATATACCGATTTCAATGTGGAAATCAATAGCAGACCGTTTCAGGCATGAGGTGAGTCAATTCATGAATGTGAGTTATTGTGAAATCAATTTCACTTCATATACGGGTTCACTGCATATACGGGAGGAAAAGGATTTAAAGATGCTTATAATAATGGTGAAGGGTATTTTGGTCTAAAAGGGGTTTAAAATTAGAGTTTTCAACTATGTCTTTTGGACTCCCACCTTAAAAAACTTGTTAAATTACCAATTTAGACATTGAGTTTGTTTAATAATGTTATATAGATAATCATTCACACATACACTGACCTTTCATCTTTATTTTGGAGTTTAACTCCACAGCAAAAATGAGGTCCATCACCCAACGGTTATTACCATTATGGAACAACCTCAAAAAACGTCTTAACCTAAAACATCTCAACATATTACGTTGTTACAAGTCTTCCAACCGAGAACAACCATTAATAACCACCAGCAATGAGTCTAACACCGTCGGAACAAACAATAAACTCAGGTACTGTCAACCTTGCAGCGGCATTGGAAGCGGATCGTCGACAGCTTAACGTGGGTCCCACTAATGGGATAATGATAAAGCCGTTGAAAACAATAGTAAGACTGTTTGAAGTGGACGACCATGATGTGGTTGGTACTATGTGTTGTGTGTGTGTTGATAGGTGTAAAGGGGCGGCGTTGATCCCCTGTGGGCATACGTACTGTAGGGTGTGTGCTAGAGCGATGTGGTCGAAGAAAGAGACGTGTCATGTTTGTAACCGTTCGATTACGGAGGTTCTTGAGATATTTTAAGATTGTTTGGAGAAAGTCTTGAGGGGAAATATGGTAAGTTAGAGTATCTTGAGGGGGTTGTTGAGAAATGTTTAGAGAATTTGGGGTGGATTTTGGCAAGCTGCGTACTTTAAGGGTGAAAGTTGTATTCTTTTTATTGGATTTGTTTTTTTTCAACTTTAATGATGCTTAATTTATCCTTTTTTTGGAGAGACCATTGCCCCATTTTGGCAAGACTATGTTATTTTAACTAGGCTTATGCTGGCATCAGAGTTTGGCCTGACGTGCAAGTTACTCATCATGGGAGTCGAACCCGGTCTCATAGGTAAAACCGGGATGCCTCAACCATGTTGCCATGGCATCATTGGCATGGTGGTTTCGATGCTTATTTTATAAATTTAAATCCAATCTTATGAATGTATCCAAGCCGATATTGATAGCTATTCGAGATCCGTTCGAAAAAAGCTTGAAATAAGCTGAGTTTAGATGAGCTAGAGCCTAAAAATAAGATTGTTTTGCAAACAAGTTCGAGCTTTACTTATTGAGCTCAAGCCGGCTCACGAGCCTAAACAAACCTACTATTTTTATTTATTTATATAATCATAATTCTTTAAAAATCTTGATAAAATAATTATATTTTACAAAACTAATAATTGTAATTAATATACATTAATTGATTAATATTCAACGAGCCGGGCCTAAGCTGAGCTTTTTGTTAAAAACTATCTACGAGCTGAACTCGAGCTTTATAAACAAAACTTGAAGTAAGACGAGCTCGAGCTTTGTAAACATAGCTCGAACCGAGCCGAGCCTAGACAAGCTTGGCTTAGCTCATTTGCACCCTAGTCTACATTGTTTACCTAGTTGTACAGAGGCGTGAAAACGTGCCAAGAGTTCATTGATCCATCAGAGGGGAGTTTGTTTATGTTTCTTTATTTAGTAAACTGGTGACAAGAATATTTTTTTTTTTGTTTATTTAGTCGAACAAACGAACATGAATACATGTTTCGTTCATTTACGTTTGTGAATGTTCCTTTTTGTTGTTTCGTTTTTGTTTTATATGTTATAACACAAAAGTTGCTTTATATTTGTTCATTTATGTTTAGTGGTGTTCATTTAGAATTCTATCGAACAAACATAAACGGACAAGGACATGTTCATTTGTTAACAAAAACGAACATCAAGAAGAAAATCCGTTCATTTCGTGTTTGTACGATTCGTTTACAAACCTAGTTGTACAAAGCTTGGTGATTTTCAGTGACGTTTATAAAAAGATTACATAATGAAATTTCTTTCTAATACCAATTTTACATAAATTCTAATTCCACGAACCAAACGCACCCTAAGTTTATAAAAGATTACCAAGTCTTATGATTCTCGACTACAGGACAATGTGCTTGTGTGTGTGGTGGTGAGGTGAGGGTTGTTTCTAACAAATAACCATATGAAAGTACAAAAAAAAAAGTAATTAATCACATAAATCTCACATGTGTACAATTTTTTTCAAACACAAAACATCCAAAACACGATGCCAGTATTATGCATTTCCACATTCTTCTAGTGCAAGTTACCTGTAATGAACTCTCCCATATGCTTTCCTAGTCAAACTGGTGTTCCTTCCCCAAACCGGTTTCATCTAGATGCAAATATAGGGACACTATTGTCTTTGTCTGTTGATGAAGTAAACCAAGATTTTGATCCAATAAGCAACTTAAAGTATCACAAATTGACCTTAAATACTTATCTAGGTCAAATGATCACAAGTTAAACTTGTAATAACTAATTAACTTGGACTCACTAGCCGATTAACCAACCGGCCAGACCGGACTATAGTTTTTGTAAAGCTGAAGTTAATGGACCAAAAGTGAAGAAAATGAGCCCAAACTGTTTCACCAAAGGTTCAAAATGGCTTAAATCTTAGGAGTCGCACTATAGTGTTTTTATTCACTACTATCTCCTACTTTAAGTATACTTGAAAACTCCTAGTCACTAAATAATAATTAGGAGTCATATATGTTCTATTTACGTCACTTAATTAAAAAAATTGTTTATAAACATATTCACAAGATTAAAACATCAAAACAAAAGTTGAATGATTTTAAAGAACAAAACCTTTTTTTAGTGGAACAAAAGGGAAAGTTTGTTACTATAGGGAGAAGTTTTCCTTTTATTATTATAACTAGTGGTTGTACCCGCGCTACGCAGCGGGATAACGCAAAGAACATTGAAAATAAAAGTACATAACTAAATAAAATAACAAAAGGAAATTAAAAAGATAAAAATAGAACCAGGGAATAAAAAAAGAAATTTAAAAATTTAAAATAAAACCAGGGAACAAAAGAAAAAAAGAAATGAGAAAGAAAATAATAAAAACCATACGATTCGACCTTGAGTTGTTGCGGGCTACCAATGCGTGAGTTACCTTTGTACCAAAGCAAAGCCTACTCTCCCACCAAAAAAATATTTAACACAATAGACGCTGATGGTGTGTCATTAGAAAAGGGAAAAAAACCTAGTGAAATGAGACACGTGGAGCCGCCCAAAATGACCAACCAGGATTTAGTACTGTAGACGCAATTCACAATGTATAGTTATAGAATCATTTGAGTTAGTTATTGTATTTTATTAAAACATCTACAAATATGCTAGATATTTATTTGAAAAAAACAAAGTAAGAGATGTTCTTGTTCTTATCCTTATACAATTATTATTATACACCTTAAAACTAAATGTCGGTGATATTTACCGCTTGACACCCTCAACTTTTAAAATTGCATTTTTTTTAACCATGTATTATTACTTTCTTTATACAACCCTTCAACTTATAAAATTGCAAATGTAACCCCTAGACTGCTACTTCATTTTACATTTTTTACAACTTTTAAGATTTGTATTTATTTTACCCATTCACTATTACTCCATTTTACTTTACTTTTCAACCCCGTCGCAATGGCTACTATTTGATTACAAGTGTCATTTCCCCTTCATACACGTATGTTTTTTTACGTTTTCTATATATGAGTCGTGTCACACATAAATTCATTTTGATTGTACAATATAACTTTTATTACTTTACATAATGATCCCATCACAATTTTTTTTTGCGTTTCCTATATATGAGTTGGGTCGCACATAAATACGTTATGATTGTACAATATAAATTCAATTGCTTTACATTTTGATACAACCGCAATGTTATTCAGTTAAATCGCATACCTTAAAACGCGTATTTTCATATGGTTAACACATCACATAACGTTTGAAGAATCTTTTCGATGTTTGCAATGTACCCGCGTCGCAAGGTGCGCAGGTCTTATTGATAGTGTAATTGTAAGAGTGAACAACTTGCTGAGATCTCTAAAACTCGTGTTGTCCAAGAAAGAGACATGAACAATAGTCCCTTGAGGTTATCTTAAGCAAAATTCAAACATTTATACAATGTTGCCACATTTTTAAATGATTTAAACCAAGAAAAAGGTAAAACAAAGGATATTTTGCTTAAATTTCCTCCCAACTTTTGGATGCATGCTTTCAGAGGCTTCTTAGAAGTTAAATATGCAAGACAAAACAGCTCTGCCAATTTGTATGATCTTTGATCATACTATGCAAAATTCATAACTATTGTCCATAAAGTTAGAAACAAGAACATTGATGCATCCTACAAATTATTCTAGCAACAGGACTTACTTAGAATCATTTGATTGCATACAGTCATAGAAGTTCAAGATAATCTTTTTGTCTTTTTAATCTTTTATATTCATATATTCTCAAATTTGTTTGTATTGATGTTCTCTCACTATAATAATATGCAAGATTGTTCTACTTTTAGTCACATGCAAGAAAACCATCTAAGATGGCCAACAGATTAATCATCCTAGTTACATATGTTTTAGTTTTGTTTTGCTCATCAGCTTTCGCTAACCAATCGCGTTTCTTTTGGAATGAAACAACTGTAGCTGCTGCTTCTAATGCCGACGGCATTTGCCAGTCAATGGTGGTGCCACGTGCCTACCCTTGTGAAGAACATAAAGTGAGAACAAAAGATGGTTTTGTTCTAAGCTTGCAAAGAATACCATTAGGACGCGCGGGTGGCAAGCAGGGCAGTCAGGTCCCCGTTCTTTTGCAACATGGTCTCCTAATGGTTAGTGGTATAGACTCGTGTGTTAATGTCTAATTTATTCTTTAAACTTACCTTAACAAACAAACAAAAAAAACCTTTGAAACCCCACTCATAGCAGTAGTAGGGTCTGTGGGGGGTGGGATGAAGACAAACTTTTCCTCTATCCCGGGAGATATAGAGGTCCAAAATCTTTCTTTTTACGTGTACACTATAGTAATATAGATAACATAAAGTACAAGGTGACGTTACAATCTTTAAACTTACCTTCCATGTTTCTATGAAACAGGACGGTATAACATGGCTGTTGAGCCCAGAAGACCAGTCATTGGCTTTGGTGTTGGCTGATAACGGTTTTGATGTGTGGATCGTTAGTTCCCGAGGAACCAAATATAGTCGCGATCATGCATATCTCAAGCCTGAAGATGAGGCTAGTTTTTTCTTTTCCTTACATTATCCCATGTTGGTAATCCTACGCTAAACAGTTCTGTTAGTTTGCAGGCATTTTGGGATTGGACATGGGATGAATTGGCAGCATATGATCTTCCAGCTACATTCCAATATGTTCATGGTCAAACGGGCCAGAAGCTGCATTATGTTGGCCACTCGTTGGTGCGGGTTTAACCCTTTAATGTTGTCTGATTACATATAACGTCGACAAGTCAAGCTTTGACCCATTTTTTGCATATTGTGTAGGGAACTTTGACTGCAATGGCTGCATTTTCTAAAGGGGAGCTTGTTAGCATGCTAAGGTCTGCAGGTTTGCTTAGTCCCGTTGCTTATGTGGGCGAGATTACATCCCCATTAGGCAGAGACGCTGCAGAAAATTTCATTGCAGAAGTAAGTATTTATAATCTTCTACAACTGGTCACATTTTAATAATCATGAATGAGAATCTAACCGCTTTTGTTGTAACAGGCTTTGAAGTGGTTGGGCCTTCACGAGTTCAATCCAAAAGGGTAACGCTTTGTGAGTTGTCACGATTTTTGCGCATTTGTTTCTTATTTATTAATACGAGTCTTTGTTTATGCGACCAGGGACGCTGTGACCAAGTTTCTAAAGAAAATATGTGCGCGACCAGGCGTTGATTGTACCAACTTATTGAATTCGTTCACAGGTATTTTAACTAATAAGCATTGTTTTTGGGCTTTGAAACAGTAGGATTGTAGCACTACAACTCAAAGTTTGTCTGGTTTAGGTGAAAACTGTTGCTTGAAGCCTTCCATAGTTGATGTTTTTCTAGACCACGAGCCACAACCGAGCTCTACAAAAAACATGATACATGTAGCCCAAAGTAAGCTTTATGTTCTAAAACTGTTTATTTTTTTTATTGACACTTTAGACTCATGTACATACAATGGGCCGATGTAGGTTATGCGTGTCAAATGAGTTTAACATGTTGAAACTCTTATAAAATCTTCTAAACCCCTTTATTAGTCAAATATTCACAATAGTTATTTATATATTTGTCTAAAGCTCAAAAGAAAGTGTTTCTGGGGCTATCCGGCACGTTGAGGCCCTTTTGATCATGACTTAACATAACCTGTTTTGACCCGTTACCAACTTGTCCGACTCATCCTTTTGCACCTATCAAACGTTCTTTATATTTGGAAATACCTACAGTGATAAGGGATGGAACGATTCAAATGTATGATTACAATGATGCGGACCAAAACAGAAAGCGTTATGGGCAGCCCACGCCACCAGCTTACAACATAGCAAACATACCGAAGAACGTTCCACTTTTCCTCAGCCACGGCGGTGCAGATTCACTTTCGGATGTAAATGACGTAAATCATTTGTTAAGAACACTTGAACATCATGATAAAGACAAGATTGTGGTTCAATATATAAAGGATTATGCTCATGCTGATTTTGTTATGGGCATAAATGCTAGACAAGTTGTGTATGAACCTCTTATGGCCTTCTTCAAGCTTCATTGAGAATTCATTGACAGAAAATGATTTGATTATTAATTTTCTGTTCATGTTTGTGTATTTTGAATTTATTTGCTGTTAATATGTACTGTTTTTTTTATATGATAAGGAAATTAAATAAAAAAGTTGAAAAGGTTTAATTAAATTGAGGTTAATCTTAATCATAGTTATCATATAAGGAGGACAAGGTTTTAGTCCTAAGGTTAGTATGCCCCTTTTTTAAGTTCCTTTCAGACTTTCAGTGCATCGGACCAGTATTAAACAACCCATTTGCCTATTGGGCCGGCCTGATATGATCGTGTTCAAGAAAAGAATGAGGGGATGCTAAATCCAATATCTTATGGTTAGAGGTGCACAAATCGGGTTTTTTAATACCCGGTTCCGGATATGGAACCGGCTCTGGGTATGATCGAGTATTGGAAAATCGGGTATTGAGAGAAAGCGGGTAGGTTTTGGGTATGGTTATTTAAGGAAAAAACCATACGCTATCGGGTAATAAAAAAAAACTGGTATCAAGTAGAGGATAGAACCGATTCCTAGTATTTTTGAGTATAAATCGATACATATATTGAGCTCAAAAACACATACCCTATCCGTACCCAACGGGTAGGGCCAGGTTCGGTTATGGGTATGAAATAACCGGTTCAGACTTTTTTTTTTCTCGGATTCGGTTCAGTTTACGGACTTTTTGTGCACCTCTACTTATGGTAGCTATAATGACACTCATTTCACATCAATGCATCAAAATAACTAGGCGTCGTGATCATGACTATGGGTGCAAACGAGCCGAGCAACTCGCAAGCTACTCGAGCTCGGCTCGGTAAAAAGCTCGAAACGAGCCGAGCTAAGCTTGAGCCTAAAACAAAGCTCATTTATTAATCGAGCTCGAGCCTGACATGTGAAGCTCGTTAGGCTCATCGAGCCTTAGTGTAATATTAGTTTTATCAATATTTAATAATATTTACCCTTCATTTAAGCTTGCTTACTAAACGAGCTCGAGCCGAGCTTCATTTATCAACCTCGCAACCCTGTTATTTATATGATTTTATTTAATATATCGATAGTAAACGAGCCGAGCTCGAGCTTTGAAAACAAAACTCTAACTGAGTCGAGCTCGAGCTTCATAAGTTTTTCGAGTTGTAGCTAAAGTCTGGTCGAGCTCAGGCTCGGCTCGTTTGCACCTCTTCATGACTCATTTAATAAGAAATAAGTTGATTTTGAGTCATTTTTATTTAACTAATTGGTTCTTTTGGTCTTTCTAATTACAAAATGAGTCAATTTAAATTAAGACAAAACACTTTTATAAAATTTACAAATGGATCCAATGAGACGGTACTAACCACCACTCATCTCTGTCTCCACGACAAAATAAGTCACCACCACCTAGGTTGTAAATAAACTGAATGTTTAGTGAACAGTTTGTGAAGCGTTTGACGAACAAGTCGTTTAAGTTCGTTTAATAAATGAACCAACATAAAGAATAAATTTTGTTGATTAGTTAATAAGATAAGTAATAAGTGAAAGATTAGGGCTTGAAGTTCCAAAGTTGCTCCTTTCACCATCCACCTCTAGCCTCTCTCGCCTTCAATGATTTTATTTATGTTCTCTTGTGTTCGTGAACATGTTTCCTTAATGAGTGAACACGAACATAAAACTCTCGTTCAATAAGTGTGCATGAACCGTTCGTAAACACATTTCTTTAACGAACGAATACGAACAAGGTCTTGTTTGTGTTCATTCCGTTCGTTTACAACCCTACCACATATATATACCAATACCATGCCACCACTCCCGCGAGACCACCACTGATTCTTCCATCACCTCTAATTGTTGCCACTAGCCGCCATAAAAAGTATAGCCTGTGAATCGATATTAATAATATTTTTTTTTCTATATAAGTCATTTCAACTTTTAGCACATTTTGATGAGATGAGAACTCGTTTTGACCCGAACCAAATTGATATATTGTTAAAGCAATCTATTTTGACTCGTTAATAAACACCTGTTAGGCCAGTATTAATTTCGACATGGCCGACTGGTATAACTTCCAAGAACCACCTTTTTGTAACAAGTGGTTTTAACATGATCTTGTTTTCCCTTAAAAATGGGAAACTTCATATTTTTTTTACTGGCTAAGCCATACACCCTTTTAAACTTACATATTTGTTTACCATAGTTCATAGGATTTGAACTCTCAAATCCAATGTTTTAAAAACCGTTCAAATCAGCAGGTATTATCGGTTGAATCGGCTATCGGAGACATCAACGGTATAATAGAGTTTGGTCTAATTAGGGTACTAGTTTAGTTTTCGAATTGCCCGAAAATCAAGTATTACCGGTGCGTATTGATGAACTGGTTTATGCCCATGTTCAATTTTGAGTTTTATCGAGGATGAACCAGTTTCTCAAACACAAGATTACTTGTTACATATGTTACTAATCTTACGTTATTATAGTATTTTATAATTACTGGTAACCAAAACTTTGTATGTTATATTGTAAGGAACAAAAATAGTTAGTTTGTGTTGATGAGGATGACGATGACACCAAATTTTGTATATTAAGCAATTTTAAACTTAATACATTCAACACTCTAATGTCATAACTATTGTAGACTTTTCTTATAAAACCTTTGTTGGAATTGATTTTTGATTACGGAATCATGTAGTTATAGATTCTTTTTTAAGTTGAAGTTGTATTTTTATAGAGATATAGGATTGACTAGTCATCCGCCCAGTATCACCTAGTACAACTGATTGAACTGTTTCTGAGCCGAACACGATACGCTATAAAAATCGGTTTTTAAAATATTGCTTAAATTTCAATCTTACAGAAACCATACTTAATGTTAGGTTTTTCCTAATAAACTAAGTCATTTATGTAATGCAATTTGAATGTTGATTGGTGTAGCTCAATTATTACCATCACTTTTTAAATTATAAAATACAATTCTTTAACTTATTAAAAGTTTTATGCGTTAGAAAAACGATGGAGAATTTGGAATTGATTTGAAATTTGAACAATAACATGTAGAAAGTGAAGTCAAAGTCTTGTTGGTATTAGAGATAGTAAATAATTTCCGACAAGGTTGGCACTTTTTTGAAAACCAGACATGTCATTAAAAATATTAAACTGATGGCTTCAACGGTTCGCTCTGCTTGGCCGGTAAGACAATCAGCATTGCGGTCCCCCTTCGACCCCTGTGGTCCGATGTGAGAGAAGAGAAAAAAAAAAGTAGGGAAGACGCGAAAGATAGAGGGAGCGAAGAGCGCCCTTTTGCAAACAAGTGGGTAGACCAGTGACGGACCTATGATTTTTTTTATTAGTGGGGTTGATCGGAATTAGTAGGGCGGCTGCCCCATTGCTTTGTGAGTAGAGTTGTAAACGAACCGAACGTGTGAACAGTTCGTGAACCGTTTGAATGGAAGTTCGTTTGTGCTTGTGAATGTTCGGTGATGCATTTGTTAATTTTCGTCTATGTTCATTCGTATATATTTATTTGAGCTCGTTTGTGTTTGTTTATGGATGATAGTTCATTAGGGTTTTAAATTTATGTACTTCGAAATTCTCACTAATAAAATATTTGATAAATATTAGCGTGTTGTATATTATTCGAAATTTAATATATGTTCTTTTGTGTTCGTTTCTATTCGTAACGCTTGTTTGTTTGCGTTTATGTTCATTTGTGGTCATGAACATTCGTTTGTGTTTGCTACTTAAAAAACGAACAAGTTCATTTTCTTAATGAACAAACACGAACAAAAATCTTGTTGGGTGAGTCCTCATGAACAATTCGAGAAAAACATTTGTTCATGTTCGTTTGGTATGTTTGCAACCAATTTGTGAGTAGGTCTGCATCTGGAGCCGACACGGAAGGGGCGATACAACCTATGGAGCGAGTGATGTAAATAAAAGTCTAATATATGATTTTTATCGGTTTTATTTGGTTCGCTTGAATGAGTCGGTATATCTATCCATTATTCCTGGTCTATTGGCTATTAGTTGAACCGATGTCAAGACAATTTCTGGTTTCCGATCTAATCGATCGGATCCGCCAATAGAATTAAGTTTTTAAAGCATTATTGGTATGTATAAAATACTTTCCAATTTTTTTTAACGGCAAATTACATCTCCTATACTATAACACCAATAATTCTAAACTACAACACCCTTGCCAAGGATTGAACCTTGGACCTCCCCTCTAAGAGGCATATACCTCTACCAAGTGGGCTAGCCCCACATTGGCAAAATACTTTCCAATTAATCTTGCCCAACCGTCTAAACCGGTTTCTAACTTGCAACATAAATAATGTCACAATCATTACCAATTTAAAACCAGGAGTTGTTAAGAAAGTCGCTTCAAAGATATCAAATTTTCAATTAGTGCATCTCCTTAACCATTTTTATATTTTATTCCTGCCGGAAGCATAAATTCTACATATATGTATTAAAAAAACATATCGTACATTTATATATAGTTTTAGACTTAACTCTTTAAGCATCATCTTAATAGAATAACAGGATATACTTTTAAATATTTCCATAGCTCTTTGATTATTTTACTACACACAAAAAGAACTATTCTAGCTATGTTGTATATTATACTTACTAGTGGGAGTGCCCGCGCGTTGCGGCGGGTGTCCCGACTGATATTAGATTCAATTATGTTGGTAAACGTGAATCAAAATCAAATTAACAACAAAGGACGAGCTTGGTTACCAATTTTGGTGTTGTCGATGATGAAATGTTACACGTTGGTTACAAGCATGAGATGATTGAAGATAGTGGCGGATACACCTTAGAAAAGGGTGGGCATGTTCCCACCGAGGAGTCGACACCTTACATGTAATTATATGGGCTTGCCGCTTGGGAAGAGAAATTATAATAGTAGAATATATAATTGTACAACAAATTGATTAATACGTGGTTCTACATATATATTACTGCAAATAAATATATGTGCTTGGTCAACACTACTTGACACTTGACACATGTGAATCTACCCTGTAAATATTAAAATTTTTATATGATTTGTAATTTACTATGTGATGATTAAATGTTTGTTTTTTCTAATCTAAAAGGGGGGTCGAGATGTTGTGTTTTTTTACAAACATAAACTGGTGTCTCTCTCTAAATATATAGTAGCTATTCAATAAATAAATTGACTCTTGGAGTCTTTACAAGCTTGTCTGACCTGTGGTTAGGTAAAAAAGGGATTTCATATATTCTTTCTAAGACTTGTAAGATTATATATCTTTTTTATAAAAAGCAAGTTTTAATAGATGTTTAAAGAGATGAAATATTGCCCAATTGATTGTTCCATAATTATGTATAATTTTTTATGAGTTTGTATTATGTAATATTAACACTTTCCCACTTTTCCCGCCTTTTTTTAGCTGAGTCGTACTGTGCCCCTGTATAAAAAAGTTATGTATCCGCCACTGATTGAAGAGGAGGCGAGTGATAATGTATAGTGAGGAACCCTTTCAAATGTCTTTCTCTCCTTTGTACATGTTGCTTAAAAACTTGTACGCGCTTCAAAATTACACTATTGTTCATCTAAAACACTTTATAATGTATAGTGAGGAACCCGCGTTTCGCCGCGAGGTATTATCTTTATGTTTCATGAGGGGTGCAAATTAATGAGTCGATTTTGGGTTGTGTTTTAACAAAAATGGCATAAATCAAAATATAATTTAGCTAAAAGGGGAACAAACATTTTGATATTGTAACAATATTGTTTTTGTAACAAAGAACAATCCCTGGTTGTATGATTAAATGTATGATGGAAAATAGAATAAAACCTTTTGAGCTTCTTTATCATTGTTGTCACATGACTGTAGCAACTTCAAACATGAAGCATGCATTCTATAGAATGGATCTATAGCTGTCAGATTCAAAGCAACAACTTTTTCATAATATGCAAATGATGTTTAGCATAGGTATTTAAGCTTTTCAATAAGTTTTCCCAAGGAATAGACATAAGACCAATCGTCCCTGGTAACAAAAATAAAATATTAATAACTTAATATTGTGAATTGGAATATCAGATTTGAAAGGAGGTAAATGACAAAAGCAATACCTTTGAGAAAAAACCTTCTCAAAATGCTTCCTAGAATTCTGACAGAACATTGTCCATTTAGCATTTTTTTACTGGTAAATTCAATCTATGATTATAAATTCGCACCACATTATGAACACCATCGTAATACACCAACACTAATAAATCAAGAATATGCCCCTGATATCATATAAAACTCAAATTATTAATTACTTTGGTTTCAAAAAAAGAGGCTAGGTAACAAGACCAATCAGGTAAGATCTTAATGTGCTGAAACAGATTTAATCAGGTTGGGTTAGGCCGCAAGCACCTTTTACGTGAATATCAATATTACGCAATAAAAAAGAATCTTTGATATCTTGTGATCAGTTTATGTTATTGGCGATTTATTTTTATTTGGCCCGTTAGATAAAACGTAAACCCAAATCGACCCATTCATAGATTTTTTTTTATTTGGCCCGTTAGATAAAACGTAAACGTAAACCCATATCGACTCATTCATAAGTAAGCGACTCAAGCTGTCAACTCTAATTTGAACAATATTATGGGAAAGTTGTATTTATAATTACCATTTTCAGAAGACACATGGCAGCAGGCCGAGTGAATTTCCTAGCAAAAAGGAAGCAAGGGGACGGTTTTCCCTTGCTGGTGCACCATTCTCTTCGGTATTTTGTCTCGCAGTAGATATAGTCAATATCCTGAAAATTAGAATGCAAGAAAGATATATGGTGTCAAAGTGTAAATACCAAAAGTAGTGATATTGTTCACTCAAAGAATCATGCTATAGTGTGCAGAACTGGCATAGCATGGCATTATCAATAACTAAGAACTCATAAGATGAAGATGACTAAATAGGCTAGTTGGTCAAAATGGTTCAAGATGAAACATGTCATTTTTTAGTACGAGTTATAACAGACAAGTTGGCTTGGGTCGTCCAACAAACACCTTCTTTTCCTTTTTGTTTAATCTTTTTACTATAAATAACTAATAGTTAATTGTGATTATAATTTATGGATACAATATTATTAAACAGCATTCTAAATCTATAAATATAACAATGTTGGGGTTGTGTGCATCCAAAATAGCACTTAAGTGATTTTCAACGTGCTTGTTGTGTTCCCCTTTTGGATAAAGTTTTTAATCTGACCCATTAAGATTATACACGGCCAAATCTATCCATTTATATGCAAACGTGTCTTAACTTAACCTTTAGCATATGATCAAGTGTAAATGAGACCATTTAATGGAGTGTTCATATAAACAACATGAACATACTGCAAGTAATGTTGCGACATAATGTTCATCAGGTATGCAATTATGCTCCTTTGAATTATTAGCGGCTGCAATGAAATAAAAAGATCTATTAGTGATAATCTTCTTTGAGAAGAAAGTGTGATCAGTTTTCACGTTATTTGTTATTCATCATTGAACTCATCAACAAAATTCTCGTTGCAGTTGACGCCATACACACATTAAAAAGGCGATAAGCAAAACGGAATCATGGAATAAATTAATAAACCGTACAAAAAAATAACTAAATAAACTAAAATATATACTCACAACACGCCGATCCCGCCAAAACTCAGGTAGTGATTTCTTCTGTAGGGAAGGAAAACTTGCCTGGCAATGTTGCTTGAACATAGGAAAAACATCATCATTTACAATAATCTCTGCATGCTTTCTAGTCAAAATCACTCCCAAACCAAATTCAATCACAAACAAATAAAACAGAAACAGGTTCCTATAATAAGAAAATGACTAAACTGACATGGAATCAACAACAAGCAAAGAACTTCCACAAAATCAAATAAAGCAACAAAATTGGAGGTGCAAAATCAATGATTACTAACCCTAATCAATCTCTTGCAGAGAGGCAGTGCACGAAAACGATGTTGATGAGAAAGCTTGGTCTAATGATGTGCTCTGTTCTGATGGTCCGGTATTTAACGGTTCGGCGTATTATGAAGAGAAAACGGAAAAGGAAGTTAAGGTTAGTGGGTCTTTGAACCGATTGATAGGTAAACTGATGGGATTGAAAAACATTCAATATTCATCAACGATTCAATTGAAAAACAAAGTGGGTTACAAATCATCAATTGAATTGAATGAATTAATGAGCTTAGTTATGAAGAGTTTAATTGTGTAGAAGAAGCCTCTATGATAACATAGAAAAGGGTATGGATGGAATACTTTTTTCATATTGCAAAGGAGAGGGTTGGTAAAATGTCTATATTACCCTCCTAAGTGTCTTAATTGTCACAACTATCTCCATAATACCTTAATTATCTTGCTTAAATACCTTGTACATCTTGCTTTTTAAGTTGTACGGAAATGAAAATGACCATGATGGCCATCACTCCTCCTTTATAATGTATTATAGATTAGTTTCACATAATACTATTTGAGTCATGTTGTATAATCTTGTTGTGGAGTTGTCTCAAATAAGAAGCAACATCTATTGATCTAGATACCGGAGGTAAAAAATTATTCCCATGACACCCTCATTTGATACTATCATTAATAACTTTGTTATGACTAGAATTAGACTGGGTTCGTGTGACAGAGAATATAAGATATCCGAGCTTACAACAGATGAATACATATACATTCACACATCGACCATAACTAGTGAGAAAGTCGAGAGCTTGCAAAAACGAACACGACTAAAATATCTATGGTAACTGAACACATATATAATATCTAACAAGCAACTGAATTTAAATAAATTAGCATAGATTCGGCTCATTGGCATCAGAGGCGGTTCAGTTCTTGATAAGAGTTCAGCGAGTGGTTCACAACAACTTTTCAACCCCAAGGGCGAGAATTTGTTTGTAGTAGATTATAGTTTTATATTTAGAAAAAAAGATAGCAGCGCAAATTGTTACTCGTCTACCGCCTGCTATCCTTCTGTTATTTACCATTTATTTAGTATAATGATAAAAAAGAGAATAAAAACAAATAAACCAAAAACCATAATATACCCATTTTAATGAAACATTTCACGTAACTTTTTCTTAAAATTTACATAACAAGTGATTTAACCTTGTCGTTCTTCATAATTATTACAAAACTTGTTAAAAAGATCAAATACCTAAAACACCCCAAATCCTTTCTCCAACAAAGTTTAAAACCTTTCTTACAGAACCCTTCATTTCATCTCCACCGTCAATATTATTCCCTCATCTAGCGGCGGCGCGTGCGTTACACTTTCACCACTCACCGGCGCGTGAACACCAACAGAAGAACAAAAACTCTTATTATTAATATTATTCTTATTATTCTTTCTTTCCTTCTTACTCCTCCCATTCTTCTTGTTCCCAACAACCAACCCATCTTCATAAACATCAATTATCTCATGAATAACTCTCTTGTTCGGTGAAGCATCCCAACGAGCCCAAAAACTAGTGTAACATCTAAAACAGTTGCACTTAAACTGTGGAAGGTGATCATTGATAATGGGCTTGTTGGTGGGCCTGTTATTGGGCTTTGGGCCGGTGGAGAAGGTGGTGGAGATGGATAGAAGGTAGGCCAAGACTTCTTGATCTTCAGGTGAAAGAGTGGTGGCAAGGGTGGCGATGGTTATAGGGAGAAGGGATAGGTGGTGGTGATGGGTGGCGGAAGACGACGGTGGTGGTGGTGGTGGTGATGGATGGATTCTTGTGGCTTTGGTATGGTTGTAAAGTTTCTTCATTGTTTTTAAATATTTTGTGGCGGAATAAGAATATGTGACGGTTTGTAGTTTTGGTTAGGTTACCAAATGAGGGATGTATATATAGTGGGGTTAGATGTGAGATTATTATTATTAGTAGGTAAAACCATATAGCTAATCCTCTTACTTGAGTAGTTGAGATTGTAGTTTAGTTTTTGAATAATTTATTAGCATGATTAATTTGCTAAATGACTCTTGTATCTAAATTTTAGTAATAGTTTTTAGAATATCATTTTTAAGGATTGGAATTTCCGACACGAAATTGACTGGCTGGGTGTACTTGGATCGGTTCTTGAGTTAAGCCAACGTGAACGTTTACCCTGATGGGCTAATGGGTGGTGTTCGAAACTTCGAATTACCCTGATGGGCTAACATGAATAGCTTATTTTAGTGAGATTTTAAAAGGACGTGTTTCACGTTATAACTTAAATTGGTTGGTGTTTTATACCGCAAGTTAAATAAATAAGAATAAGGTTTTATGATATAAACGTAATTGTTTTACTTAATATTTTTATATTAAATTTTCTTATTTTAAAGTACTAATATGTAAGAAAAACATAATAGATTTTTCCCCTTATGGTTAAACAACTTGTGAATATGTTAATTCAATGCTCCATTCATCTTTTCACCAGATCTACTATGGGCGACAAGGGTAACCAAGACGAAGACTGGCAAGATGTTCCTAATAGAAGAAGAAGGTGAGGGAATACTAAGCGAGCGCCGACAGATCCGCCTGTCACCAAGTTCTATGTCGCTAATCTGCCGGATGGGTGCACGCCATGGGAGGTATCAAACTTCTTTGGGGCCTTTGGGGATGTAATGGGGTCTTATATTGCCAAGAAAAGGGATAAGTTCGGGAATCGTTTCGGGTTCACCTCCTTTCGTGGGGTGAAAGATGCTAAACAACTGGTTCTCAAGATGAATGGTTCGAAGATGGGGAGTTTCAAGCTTCATGTCAATGTTGCTCGTTTTGCCGTTGAGAACATAGGATGGGAAGATTGGGTGCCTCCGGTCTCGACCGCCGGCGGTAACGTCAAGGGTAAGGAGCCGACTATTCCGGAGGTTCCGGCTCCCTCGGCTCCGGGAGTCCCTATTGGACAGCGTGGTGTCCGCTCCTTTCGTGAGACCCTGGGAGGGGCTCATTCTGGTGAATCCTCTGGTTCTCAGGGTGGGAGTATCCCTCCCCACTCTCTTAGTAAGGTAGTGGAGATCCCTTCGAATGTCTCTGCCTTTAGTGAGTTGCATGAGCTCTCGTTGATTGGTAGGACAGTGGAACTGAAGACTCTTATTCAGTTGGATAGGCTGCTGGTGGAGAATGGGGTCTTTGAGGTTGAGCTTCTGTATGTGGGGGGGCTTGTCGGTGATAATCCGGTTCAAGGATAGGGAGGTGGCGTCCGGGTTTCTTCTGAATAGGGACCTGTGGTCTTTGTGGTTCTCTATGCTGGATGTCTGGCTGGGTCAAGTCCTTCCCTTTGAGAGGATTGCTTGGTTGAAAATACACGGGGTGCCACTTAATCTTGCATCTCCTGAAGTCCTAGATATGATCGCTGGTCAATTTGGGAAAATCATTCATCCGTCCTCGTTATGTGCTTCGGATGGTGATCTGTCGGTTGACTGTGTGGGTGTCCTAGTGGGAGAAGGGGTGCTGATCAACGAATCGATTACATTAAAATGGAGGAATAGATCGTTTAAAGCCTGGGTCTTTGAGGAGTTAGGGGGCTGGAGGCCGGATTGTATTGGGTGGGTCTCTGCTCCGGCTCCGTCGTCGCGGTTGTGGACCCGTTGGAGGTGGATGCTGAAGAGTCACCTGGGGACGATGGGGAGAATGGAATGTCTAATGTGCATGGGGAAGAGATGCATGGGGAGGCTCAAGGGTCACAGTCTCTCTCCTCGGATATTGGGGCCCACTCACAAGTTGCTGCTGAGGTGGCTAATCCGGATCATCTGTCTGTCCCCTCGGGCCCAGTCAGAAGAAAAATCCCAAGGTTAAAAGGGTGGCTGGGTTAAAAAGTCCTCCAGGCCCAAGTCGATTAGCCCAACAGAAGTTAGGCCCAAAAAGAGATCAAGGGTTGACTTGGAGGGCTCAATTGACCTCAACAGGTTTTATGAGGTGATCCATGGCACTGCTCCGGCTCCAGACACTGGTGTGGATGATCCCATTGACCTCAACGTTGAGGTTGCCAGTCCTGTGGCTGACTCGGGTGGTACGGATGTCCAAGAGCCTGCCCCTGACCCGCCTGTGTTGGATGTGGAGGATGAGATTCAAGCTACGGTCGCCATTGGGTCTAAATTGGGAGCGGATCTGGTGGCCTTCAAGGGTTTGGTTCGTGAATCAGTCTTGGGCTCAGGTATTAATGTGGTTCACCAATGAATTTCCTATCTCTTAATGTTAGAGGTATTGGGGGGGCTGAGAAGGCTAGGTGGGTTCGGGGAATCAAGATGGGTTTCGGTATTGGTTTCATTGCTATCCAGGAAACCAAAATGGTTTCTATGGAAGGCTTCCCTGTCTCGAGTATATGGGGGTAATGGTAGGGTGGCTATGGAGTATGTGGGTTCTGTTGGTCAATCCGGTGGTTTACTCTGTGCCTGGGACCGGGGGTGTTTGGTTTGATCTCGTTTCTTAAAGAAAGAAATTTTATGGTCATCAGAGGACAGATTAAAGGTAGTAATGAGCTTATCAACGTCGTTAACGTCTATGCACCTCAAGGCCTTGCTGCTAAATTGGATCTGTGGAATCAGCTAGGTTCAGTTATTGGTTCGCGGAGTGGAATGTGGATTCTATTGGGGGATTTTAACGCTGTTGCGGTCCGCGGATGAAAGGAAGTTCTCAGCTTTTAAGGCTTCTTGTGCTACCAATTTTAACAACTTCATCTTCAACGCGGGGTTGTTAGAATATAGCATGAGAGGCAAACAATTTACGTGTATCCGGGATAACGGCAGGAAGCTTAGCAAAATTGATAGAGTTTTGGTCGATGCCAGTTTCTTCAATAAGTGGCCCGAAGCTTGTCTTAGGGCGCTCCCGTACCATATTTCGGACCACTGCCCGCTGGTTCTTACTACTAAAGCAGTAAATTTTGGAGCCCGTCCTTTCCGTATTTTTGATTCCTGGCTGGATATGGAAGGGTTTGAAGACACGGTTTGCAACGCCGCTAATTCCTTCTCATTTCGGGTCCGGCTGACCTGTGTTTGACTAAGAAGTTGGCTCATATTCGGGATAAAATAAGATTGTGGAGAGACGAGAAAGATAAGATGGGGAAGGAAGTGGAGTTCAGTGTGAAAGAAGACTACGTCGCCTCGAGGTTTCCATGGCCTCTTGTCCGTTGTCTGAAGAAGAAATGTGGTCGTTTGCTGAATGTTCGAGGATCTTAAGGGAGTTGGAGGTGAATAAATCTAGGGACCTACGCCAAAGGTCTCGGATTCGTTGGGCGATTGACGGGGACGAGAACTCTAAGTTCTTTCATGGCATGATCAATAATAGGAAGGCTTCCAACTCCATTCCTGGGTTATTTGTGGCTGGTAGATGGGTCTCTAAACCGGCCCTGGTGAAGAAAGCTGTTATGCGGTTCTTTTCGGATCGCTTTTCGGAGCCAAGTCCGGTGAGGCCGGCCCTCGTGTGCAGCCAGCTTAAACAGGTCTCTGGTGCTGATAATGTGATGTTGACTGAGGCGTTTTCGGTGGACGAGATTAAACAAGCCGTGTTCAGCTGTGGGGATGATAGGGCTCCCGGCCCGGATGGGTTCAATATGGGTTTCTTTAAGCGGTTCTGGTCTTTATTTGAAGCTGATTTCATCAATATTCTTGCTGAATTTCAGTCAGGTGGTGTGATTAATATCGGCTGTGGCTCCTCGTTTATCACTCTTGTGCCTAAGCAGAAGGACCCGGTGGAACTAAACGGGTATCGGTCCGATCAGTTTGGTTGGTGTCAATAGTAAAACCATATCGAAGATCCTCGCGAACAGGTTGAAAAAGGTCACTGGTTCGGTGGTTTCCCGTTCGCAATCTGCTTTCCTCCAAGGTAAGTATATCCTTGAAGGGCCGCTTATTGTGAATGAAATTATCGCGTGGTTTAAGAAGACCAAAGGGAAGGCGTTTTTTTCTCAAAATTGACTTTGAGAAGGCGTTATGACAATGTAAACTGGAACTTCCTCCTTAGTATTTTGAGACAAATGGGGTTTGCGGAGTTATGGTGCTCCTGGATTCGTGGGGTGCTCGAGTCGGCGCGTTCGTCCGTTTTGGTTAATGGGGCGCCAACTTTTGAATTTCAGCATGGTAAAGGGTTGCGGCAGGGGGATCCGATTTCGCCGTTCCTTTTTTTGCTTGTCATGGAAGCCCTTTCTTGTATGATGGATACGGCTTGCTCGGAGGGTATTTTCCACGGGGTCCGCACTCCGGGTGGTGGGCCTATTATCTCTCATTTGTTATACGCAGATGACGCCGTTATTGTTGGGGATTGGGATATGGAGAACGTGTCCAATGTGGTCCGTATCCTTCGGTGCTTCCACGTGTGCTCAGGTCTTAAAATCAATCTTGGGAAGTCCATGTTATACGGCATTGGTGTGTCTCCTCCTGAAGTGGCCTCTTTTGCAAATGTGGTGGGCTGTAAACCTGACTTGCCGCCTTTTAAGTATCTTGGGTTGATGGTAGGGGCCAATATGAATCGTGTGAACAACTGGAGGCCTGTTTATGAGGTCTTCGAGAGCCGCCTCAGCAATTGGAAAGCTTCCTGTTTGTCAATCGGTGGCAGGGTGACCCTTATTCGGTCCGTTCTCGAGAGCCTACCAGTGTATTATTTCTCTCTCTATCGGGCCCCGACCAAAGTGTTGAACGATCTTGAAAGGCTGATTAAAAGGTTTTTATGCGGTGGTTCGGAGGACAAACCGAGGATGCATTGGGTGAATTGGGATAGGGTGGCTTGTCCGAGAAAGGCCGGTGGGCTTGGTCTCTCCAAGTTGGCCACTGTGAACATTTCGCTGCTGTGTAAGTGGGCCTGGAGGTTCAAAACGGAAGGGTCAGGCCTCTGGAGGCTAGTTGTGGATGCTATTCACTCGGGTATGCGCACATGGGATTTCCTGCCTTCTAAAAAGGCCGTCAGTGGTGTGTGGACTAGTATCGTGAAGGTGCTCAATAGAACGCAGATCGCGGGGGTCCCTCTCCGCAGGTTCTTCAAAGGGGTGGTTGGGGACGGGAGCTCGATTGGCTTCTGGATCGATCCGTGGATCTGTACAGCTCCATTAAAAGACCTCTGTCCGTCACTGTTCAGTCTTGAGAAGATAAAAAGGTGCAGGGTCAACGATCGGGTTTTTAGCGACGACCTGGTTTGGGATTGGAGCCGCAGCCCGCTGTCAGTCGTCGAATCTGAAGAGCTGCATTTTCTGCAGTCTGTCCTGGAGTCGGTGATCCTGTGCAATAGGCTGGACACCTGGAGTTGGGCTGGTTGCAGCCCGGGTCGTTCTCGGTTAAGGCGGTTAAAACTCTTCTTATTAAGGGGTGCGATTACAGCTCAAACTATGTGTTCGAGTGGTGTAAATGGGTTCCGGCCAAGTGTAATATCTTCGGTTGGAGGGCTGAGATGGGGAAGATCCCTACCAGGGTGGCGCTTAGGGATCGACACGTTCCGATCCAGGAGGTTGAATGCCCGTTATGTAACTGTGGATCTGAATCGGCGGACCATTTGTTTACTTCGTGCTATATTGCTTCAGTGGTTTGGGATCATATTGCGAGGTGGTGTAACTTGGCTGGGTTCTACGCCTTCGCGGTTAGGGATCTGCTTGAGTTTCACCATTACAATGGGCTGCAGGGCATGAAGAAAAAGCTGGTGCAAGGTATTTTCATCATTGCGTGTTGGAGTATTTGGCGCGCTAGGAACAAGTGGGTGTTCGAAGGTGTTCCGGTTCGGGTTGACAACATCATTGGTGAAACCAAAGCGTTGGGTTTCCTTTGGGCTAAACAAAGAGCGAAAGTTTCAGACCTTGATTGGGTCAAGTGGTGTAGATTTGTGTTTTTGTAGATATGTAGTCTCTTTTTTCCTGTTTGTTCGGTTTGTGCCTGCCCCGGTTCGTGGGTTTTTGGCGTGTTTTTGAAGTATACCTTTCAAAAAAAAAAAAAAAACTTGTGAATATGTTTGTCCCGCTTAAATTCATGTGTATGAAACGATTTTCTTGTCCATATAGTGTTGGGGTTTAGGTTTGACCTGTCAACCCGTAGACATGATCGTTCGAACTCCTAGTGTTGGGGTTTAGGTTTGGCTGATAATCATGATAAACTTTAGCAACATCCTTTTTGGAATTGTAAGTATTAATGATTGTTTTATGGTAAAGATGATGTCAAAAACATTTTAGGGAAGAATAGAAAAAAGTGAAGTGGCAGCCCGTGGAGAGAAGGGCAACAACAAAAGTAAACAAAATGCCTCGGGGACAAAACAGTCTTCTTCCATATGTCTAATCGAAATTGTTTTCTTTCTAATTCTTTACAAAATTTTGAAACTTCCAAAACGTATTACAAGGGTTGTAATATCTTAAAAAGATTTTATTTTGACTTTACTACAAAACGTGTTTGTTACTTATTTACCTTACTGATTTTTCTTAGATGGCTAATTTACGTATTTGTTTTTGGCTTGTTGGTTGACGGGTGGAGTGTGAAATGGTGTAGCGAATTGGTGTAAGGTAATCCACTTCTTTGTGTTCTCGACTACCGATGTGTTTCAGTTAGTTAACTACTTGGGTGGGTCGAAGACTAAGAAAGCGATCCTATATGGTATTAGTATTTTGACGTTTGGCGAATCTGGAAGGCTAGGAGGGAATGATACGAATGTCGTCCAAATTGTCTCGGATATAAAATCGTTGGGGTTTCTTCGGTATAGGAGTAGACAAAAGGAGGGTACTGTAGATTGGAAGAATTTGTGTAATTTTTCTTTTTCTATGATGTAACTTTTGTTTTGGCAGTTCATCTCTAGCTTGGAGATTTCTGCCTTGGTTTGTATTTAATGAAGTTTACCTTTAAAAAAATGGCTAATTTACTCACTATCTAAACCATTGTCTAAATTATATTAATACTCAATCACTTGAAATGACTACTTTGCTACATGTTTTGATAATACTAGACTACAAATATTTGATACATGTTTATTTTATTAATCTAAAACATATACTATTAATGTTTCAAACAGTTTTCGAGTTTTGATTTTTATTTATTTTTTGCAACAACATATACACACTGACACACATAAAAAAAACACTAGCATGGAGCTGGGTAAATACAAGAGTTCGAATAGGAAATTAAAGATAACGTACATTAGTCGAGCCAGACAAACAAACAGATAGTACCATAACACACTAAAACCTTACAGACATAGAGATATCGAGCAACACCACTTTGACCGACGAACGGGTTGCAATATGGATATGTGATTGATCCACCAGAAAATTATCCACCTCTAATTTGTTAACTAGTAATTTTATCTCGTGGAGGAAAGGCCTTTCCACAGTCGAGGAGTTATCGGAATTCCAGGACCTCCAAGATATGCTTCTCCAGGCTAAGATTTCCAGCGATAAAGACTCTTGGACCTGGGACCCAGATCCACAAGGGGAGTTCACAGTTAAGAATGCTAAGCTGCTGCTGTGTCGTGATCGTGAGGTTAACAGAAATTCTAATATGGTTTGGACAGGTTGGATTCCGCATAAAGTTAATATTCACGCGTGGAGATTAGAAATGGACCGGCTCCCTACCAAAAAGGCGCTAGCTAGACGGAATATTTCGATGGAAGACATGTTCTGTGTGTTCTGCAGGTCGGCAGATGAGTCCTCGGATCACATATTCAATGGGTGTTTGTTCGCTTGCGGCATCTGGCAATTCGTCGAGAAGTGGTGTGGTCTAGAGCCCATATTCTTATTCGGTATAGAAGATATAATGAAGTTTCCAGGTTTCATTCGGGGTTCAAAATGGAAGAAGGAGATTATTAGAGGTATTGTTATGACGGCCTGCTGGGTGAGTTGGAGGACGCGCAACAAAGTGATTTTCGATAAAGAAGTGCCGAAAGTTTATGATATGATTGCTTGTATTAAATCTTGGTCGTTTTTATGGTTGCGGAGTAGGTCTAAATTCCGCGATCTTAGTTGGCAGGATTGGAGTAGAAACCCTTGTATATATTGTAATGTGGTGTTTGGCGGTCCTCGCTTTGAGGGCTCAGCCGTTGTTTAATGAAGTTTACCGTTCAAAAAAAAAGTAATTTTATCTCGTGGGTTGTGTTGGAAATTTATATGAACGGAAATTAATATAATAAAAAAATACCAATGACACTCTTCAATATACGGTGATAACTTTTAAGTAGGCTTTCTTATTTCATTTAATAAGTTTTTATTAGAGTTTATTTCTCTAATAAATTTTATAATTAAGTGAGGCTTTTCACCACTCATGGGTCTTATATAGATAACAGGCTTTGTGCTTAGTTTGAGAGATGAAAAATAGATACAAGAAAATACATAATATATTTTAAAGAGTTCTTGATAAGAAATGATCACTTGAAGATCCTTTATGAAAGCAATTAGGTTGTAATTGTGTTGATTGATTATTATTGATAAAACAATACCCTATATATAGGGAATGATACAACCAAAAAATAAGGAAAGGATATATACAAAATAAATACAATGATTATCTCTAATAAGACAATATTAACTATTCCTAAATTCTAATAATTCTTAGCTGCTGATGTAGTGGATTTGGAGCGTGTAGTCATGGGATGAAGATTGGTGGGCTGGGTAGGCTGTGAAGAGGCTGATTGGGTTGGGGCGGCCGATTGAGTTTGGGCTGGGATGGTCGAGTGTGTTTTGGGCTTGGGCCGAGTAGGAAGCGTGGGCTGTGGTAGTGGGTGGGGCAGGCCTTGGACGACGGGAGTAGGTAAACAGGTATGGGGCCGTGACAGGAGGGGGGTTGGGTTGGGCCACGGGATTGGACATGGGCCTATGAAAGGTAAAGCCCAGCGGGGGGATGAGGAAGTGTAAACGGGAACACTTTCTCATCAAAGGTCACATGACGAGAGATGTGCACCTTGCCAGTGGTAAGATCCAAGCAACGATAGCCACGAAAATCGGGAGGATACCGAGAAAGATGCATCGCATGGACCTATGGTGAAGATTAGGGGTGCAAATGAGCCGAGCAGCTCGCGAGCTACTCGAGATCGGCTCGGTAAATAGCTCGAAATGAGCCGAGCTTGAGCCTAAAACAAAGCTTGTTTACTTATCGAACTCGAGCCTGGTATATGAAGCTTGCCAGGCTCGTCGAGCCTTATCGAGCCTAGTATAATATTAGGTTTATTAATATTTTATACCATTTGCCCCACATTTAAAGTTGTTTAATAAATGAGCCGAACCGAGCTTTTGACTTATCGAGCTTAAACAAGACTATTATATATATTATTTAATTTAATATATTAACTAATAAACACTAAACGAGTCGAGCCCGAGTCGAGCTCGAGCTTGAGAAATTACTAACGAGCCGAGCTCGGGCTTTAAAAACAAAGCTCGAACCGAGCCAAGCTCGAGCTCTTATAAGTTAATCGAGCTCGATCCTGGTCGAGCTCGGGCTCGGCTCGGCTCGTTTGCACCCCTAGTGAAGATTATGAGGCTAGGTAGCTGATGTGTTAGGGTAGCTCGCACATCCGAACACTCGTAAATGTTCGTAATCTGGATGGCGTAGGTACAGGACAAAGGTCGGTGTGTAAAAATTTAAACGCTTGGTGGGTAAAATATTGTGTAGGTATGTGGCAGTGTGTAAGGCTTCAACCCAAAAAGAAGGAGGTAGATTCGCATTGATTAAGAGAGCACGAATGATGTCATTCAAGCGTCGAATCATACGCTCGGCACTTCCATTTTGAGAGGATGTTTGTGGGCAGGAGAAACGAAAAAGCAAACCGTTTTGTTGGGAAAAGGTTTTAAAAGCTAAATTGTCAAATTCACCCCCTAAGTCGCATTGAAAGGTTTTTATTTTGCAGTTAAATTGGGTAAGGATTAATTGATGGAATTTGGCAAAAGTGTGAGAAATTGTCAATTAGCACAAAGTGTGAGAAATTGTCAATTAGCACCATATAATACTTATATCTGTTTTACTCGTGATAGGCGAAGTCCATAAATCGCAATGAATAATATCAAAGGGAGCAAAAGTAAATGTATTAGACGAATAAAAAGACAATCTTTTACTATTCGAAATTTGACAAGAATTGCAAAGATTATGACTTTTGTCCTTATTACATTGAAAATTAAAATTGCGATTTAAAATTTCTAAAACTTGCGCCCCGGGATGTCCTAGACGATCATGCCTTGGAAGGTGGTGGGTGGCTATAAAGGTGGCTTGAGGCGGCAGTTGAGGCGGCGTGAACGTGTAGGGAGTCCCGGTACTATTGTGATGAGATAGTGTCTTCTTAGTTTTGAGGTCCTTCAAAGAAAAACCAAACGGGTCAAATTCGATAGACACTTGATTATCACGAGTAAAACGTCTAACGGAAATAAGAATTTTAATTATTTGAGGGCTATAAAGGATGTGTGGGAGTATATATGTACGGTTTGGTAAAGGGTGAAAGCCCATTCCTGATCCGTTAATTGGTAAAAACATGCCATTACCTACCAAAATATTACGACACACAGGAGTAGAATCAAGGATAACAATTTTACCTGGGTCCTTGGTGACATGGGACTCAGCACCTGTATCCATAACATCAGAATTCCAAGCCATAGAAGGATTGTTGACCTGCATATTAGCCATAGCGGCACTTAAGTCGGTTGGGCAGAAGGGATTATAAGTAGGCTGCATAAAACCCAGCGGAACAAACTAAGGCGGCGAATAACCGGCCGCTGCTGGAAACACTGTGTATTGAACCTGTGGGGCACTGGTCTGGTCAGATTGCTTGTTGCTGGACCATTATTGCTGAGTAGGGTAAGGACATGGTGGAGGAGTCCACCATGCCCACGCCGGAAAGTTAGTCATCTGCTGCTGTCCCTGGTAGCTGGTCCAAGGGGACTATGCCTGCTGCCATCCCCTGCCCCTGCCCCGACGATTGGAAGTGCCTCCTCGACCTCTACTGCTCCGTCGAGCAGAAGAATAACACGGGGTCCGGTTGCTGAATGGTAGTCGCAGAGGGTCCGGCCGAAGCCGGGGCTGCTGTGGCAGCCAAAACCGTGTTCTGTGTGCCTTTTTGTGCCTCGATTAGAATGACTTCATCATTCTACATGGCGATAGCCTGGTCCCAATCAACACCTGCTGATTTATGAGAGAAGCAGTGGTGTTGTATTCGGTCGGAAGCCCTGCATAAGCTGAAGAACGAGTCGGGATTCAGAAACGGGCTGATCGACGTCTGCTAACTGATTTGCCAGATCAGAAAGCTGTTGACAATAGTCGTCGACAGAAGTGCAAGACGTCAGAGTGAGATTACAGAACCTTGTCTCGAGCGTCGCGGCGCGAGCCTTTTTGTTACTCAAGTAGATCTTCTCGAGTTTTAGCCAAGCCGCTCTGGCTACAGTTGTGTCCATAAGGCGTTTCAGAAGATCGTCTGAAACAGTACTATAGATCCACTGAAGGACCAAGGCATCAAGTTCTTTCCATTGGTCATATTCAGGGGATGTAGGGGCTGGTGGGGCTGAATCGTCACTGTGATTTTAAACCTTATAAGCGATCGCGTGAAGGCGGAAGACTTTCACCCATGCCGAATACGTAACCCTAGTTCCGTCCAGAGTCCGGATTTTGGATTGGATATTCGACACAGAGTAGGCCGGGTGGAGCGGGACTGGTTTGGTGGACGATTCAGCAGCATCTTCTTTTGTCATGATGACAAAGTCGGATGTATCCGGAGGGCAAGAGGCCGGAACGTAAAATAACGAAAAAAAGGAATAAGAAGGTAATCAGGAGCCGGCTATGGCTCTGATACCATGAAAGCAATTAGGTTGTAATTGTGTTGATTGATTATTATTGATAAAACAATACCCTATGGGTCTGTTTGGTATGGCGTAATGGAATGGATGAGGGAATGGAATGGATGAGGTAATGGAATGGACAAAGTAATGGAATGGATCATTACCATTCCATGTCTTGTTTGGTTGCCATGTGGGAATGAAACAAAACATTACTTTATGTTGTTGGATATGTAGGAAAAGATGAAGGAATAAAATCGGTGGTGAGTGGTGGCCACTGGCGGTGATGGTGCGTCGTGATATGTGGCAGTAGCGGTGGTGGTGGGTGGCAGTGGCAGTGGTGGTGACGGTGGAAGGTGGAGGTGGATGGCCATGATGGTGGGTGGGCGACCATGTTGAGTAGTGGCGGTGGTGGGTGATGACAGTGATGGTATGTGTTGGTGTGTGGCGGTAGTGTGGTGGTGGATCGACGGTGGTAGGTGGTGGGCGACGGTGGGTGGTGTTGGATGGCGGCGGTGGATGGGTGACGGTGGTAGGTGGAGACGGTGGTGGGTGGGTGGGTGAAGGTAGTGGGTGGCGGCAACGGCGGTGGTGGGTGGTGACGACGGTGGTGGGTGGTGGCGGTAGGTGGTGGGCGAAGGTGGTGGGTGGTGACATCGGTGGTGGGTGGTGACGACGGTGGTGGGTGGTGACGACGGTGGTGGGTGGTGGTGGTGGTTGGTGGGTTATGGTGTTGTTAGTGAAGGTGAATGAGGGATGGAATGAAAAAAAAAACATGGGGGGTAGATGGAATGGTTTTGAGGGAATGAAATGCCTTGTGGAATGGGTGATTCCATTCCTTTGACCTACCAAACACACTATTTTTCATTACCTTGTAATGATCCATTCCGTTCCCCCTTCCATTCCATCATACCAAACGCTACCTATATATAGGGAATAATACAACCAAGAAATAAGGAAAGGATATATACAAAATATATACAATGATTATCTCTAATAAGGCAATATTATCTATTCCTAAATTCTAATAATTCTCGGCTGCTAAGACTTTAGTCATTTGAAGACCATATGTTAGGTAAACTACATAGAGTGAAGCACTTTTCGCACACTACAATTTTTACACGGTGAAACCTCGGGCACGTGAGTCATCTTCGGCAGTACAAATTGCTTCGTTTGTTGTACCCTTGAGACAGACGCGTTTTCTTCAGTGGATGCACAAAATCCGTTTTAGGGAAGCGTGTTGAACATGTGTCTCTGTGCCACAACCGTCAACATTAGTTTATTCATTCTTGCAGCCAACAAGTGTACAAAAGGATCTTGTTGAACAACAAGTTGAAGACTCTACGCTTTGAAGATATTGCCTAGGAGACTACAAGAAGATCTTGTTGAAGACTACACAAAAGATCATACAAGAAAACACGATTCGTACTTTTGTTGAAGACGTTTTTCTGAATCAATTATTTACATTTTATTGTATTTCTTTTTATTTTCATTTGGATTCATACACGGTGTATGTACCACAATTTCCTAAAATTGTATAAAGAATGTATCTTAATTTGTGTTTTTTTATGTAATCGAAATACATTTGTGACCCATGTTTACAATCTTAAAATAGATTTTGTGAGATTATTGCTACAATCGTAAAACCTTATTCATAAAGATTTTAGGTTCACGAAATGGTTTAAAATAAAAATAAAATATTTTAGAGATTTTTGTATAATATTGTAAATATTTTTCTTTTTGTGGAAATATGTATGTAGTACAACTTTTTGTGTTTGGATTTATAGAGATTGTGGTATAATAATAAATATACACCATGATACAAAATGAATCGTATTGATTCACCCATTTGGTTTAAAACGATTTTAATCATTATTTTTTCTAACTTGTGTGTTAGACCGGTTTATTGGTTGACCAGGTTTATTGGTGTAAACCATATGTTTTTTTTGTAAACATAACATTCTCTAACGTGCGTGTTAGACTTGGTATATTTTATAAACAATTTTTTTGGTAAACGTTTCATTTCCTAACATATGTGTTAGAAACGATTATATTATATAAAATATAAGGGGTTAAAACGTTTGTCTAAACGTCTCATTTCTCAAATGGAGGTTTGTTCAAGGACGTCACATCTACAAACCGCTAGGAGACTAAGTATGCTTCACAAAGGAAGGTTCAAAGCTAATACTATCTATCCAGTAATACTCAATTGTCGAGGTTGCATTGAAAATTTTGTGTGTTTTGATTAATCCCCATTCATGTAGGGGATTGCTGGAAATTTATATGAATGGAAATTAATATAATAAAAATAAAAATTGTTAATAACACTCTTCAATATATGGTAATTAACTTTTGAGTAGAGGTTTCTTATGTCACTTAATTAGTTTTTACTAGAGTTTATGTCTCTAATAAATTTACAATTAAGTGAGGCTTTTCACAAACCCATGGGTCTTGTATAGATGGTAAGGTTTATGCCTAGTTTGAGGGAGGAAAAATAGATACGAGAAAGTACATATTATATTTTGAAGAGTTCTTAGAAAAGAAGTGATCACTTGAAGATCCATTAGTCATTTGAAAACCCATATGTTGGGTAACTATATAAAGTGGAACACTCTTTGCACATTACAATTTTTACCCGGTGTAACCTCAGGTGCGTAAGCCATCTTCGGCATTACAGACTGCTTCAGCTATTGTACCCTAGAGACGCCCAGGGACACGGTTGAGAGAGATGGGAGTAATAGGGACGACTACATTAGATGGCATGGTGTTATGTTTGTGTCAACTCTAATCTTATAATAAGCTCTCTATATATACACCCAGGGACACCCTAATAATGTTAGTAAGGGTAATTCCGTCCGTCAAAAAATCACCTATTATTAATTTAGGGATATTATAGTAATTGGTCATTCTTATATAAATGATAATGATGGCCACAAATAAATAAACATAAGTTATATTTATTCTAACATTCTCCTACTTGGCCGAGTAATAATTTATTATTAGTATTACATTAGTCTGCAGATTAATAATCATTTTAGTTATAAACCCATAATGTAGCAGAGAAATACAGTCATTGAGTCTATATTCAGCTCAGAACCCCCATTAATGATACTACACCCAAATTTAAAACTTAACGTTAGGATCAATTCACACTGATACTCTTAATCGCTGATTTTGTAATTATTGTCTATACGCCATTATGCATGCTTAACATCTTTGTTAGAGATATTACAAATTCAAAACGAATGAGGAAAAAATTAATCATTAGTCATTCATAGTACGATATGCAGTTTTACATGGTCATTGTAAAACCCTTTTCTCTTATTTGTCCCTTAGTGAGACTTATGGGTAGCAGACCTTTAATTATTAGATCCACAACTACATCATGAATGTATTCAATTCAAAATTCCGATTTCCTCTACTTGTTCTTAAAAAATACGTGAAAAATAGTTTCCTATCGAACTCTAATGTAGCTCCTCTTAAACTGTTACTATTCGAGAGACATTGTATTCCACTTCTTATGCTCATGTGTTATTCTGTAATACTTTTATTAGAAAGAGCGGTAGGCATGACACGTCTTAAGGGTAGTAAAGACTTATTAAGAACATATAAGAGCGGATCAATTAGTTGAGATTTAAACTTATAGAAGAGTGTGAGAGTGATTTAAATTATGGGTATTGAAGTAAGACAAACTTTTTGATCAATATATTAATGAAGGATCATTAACTGTGAGGAGCATTTTGTAAAGAAGATGTGATAATGTAATAACACCAAGATAAGCTAATTAAATAACATGCTTTCGCTTTGGCTATGTGCAATTTATTTAGTATTAAATTCGCAAACAATGAATATAGCATATAACCTTTGGGAAGAAGTGAAACACTCATGGTTTTAATGCAATACACTCAGTTCACTGACATAATCTGTAACACCTCAGCTTTTGGGCAAAAATGAAACCTTATGAAAGTTAGCTAAACTAAGCTACAATGCTCAACAAGATTTTAAATAAAAAACTAATTGTAGTACATCACCTTTGGTCATAAGTGAAACATAAAAAAATGTTATTTGAAGTTGAGCAAGGATTTAATCGTTAATTCTCAAATAAATAAGAGTTCAGGATCAACATTAGGGTGTACGGAAATAATCAGAGTGTGCAAGATCTGGTAGGGTGCACGAGATGATTAAGGTGTGCGAGATGGTTAGTGTGTGCGAGGGGAATAGGAGTGTGCGGGTTTAGTTATGGTGTGCGAGCGTACATTCATTGTCAGGTCACACACTCAATATCAAACCGTATACTCATGGTTAGGCCGCACACTCATGGTCAGACCATACACTTATGGTTACGCCGCACACCAATGATCAAATCGTACACTTATGGTCATACACATAATGTCGCACCCTGTAAGGTCGCACACGTTAAGGCCGTACACATAAGACCATGCACTCAAAACCGTACACGTAATGGCCACACACTCAAAATTGTACACCTGATTTGAAGAGATTTAAAAATAAACGTTCTAGAACCTATACCTTCTAAGAATTTTTGTTTGAAAACTTAGGGATTTACTTAATAATTGTTTCCTATTCTAAGAGATTTGTTATTATCTCCTAAAATTAAAGTAAGATTTCAAAAAAGCTTACTTGGAGATTACGTTCATGATTTCTGAAAACAGTTTTTAATGCTGAATTCGAACCAAAACATACTAATATTTTCAGATTTCTTATATGTTCTTGAACAACACCAACCGAAACAATTGAACATAAAACATAACCTGGAATCAAAATCTTATTAAGGAAAACTGTTATTAACAGATTTCAAAAAGAACATAATCATCATGATCTCGGTTACATTATGCGATCTAAAGAAAATGTGACAACAGTCAATGAACCAGGTCAACATCCGTACGTTTTCACTTATTATTACTATTATATGTGCATCTTTGTACATTCCACAAACACTATACCCCCTAGCCTAGTGAAGCAAGAGTTAATCAGAAAACTCAACATGGAACACTTGTTTAGTCATACAACACCCGAACAATCACTAAAACAAGCATTCAAAGAGGTTGCTATACCCTAACATATGGTAATCTCTCTTTAACACATGAACATGGAAACAAATAACTATGTTAAGATGCAGAAAATACATGTCAATGTCGTCATCAAGAGGCACGGAACTAAACTAACTCTTACCATTATGAGACCAGATGATATTCCTATATCAAAGGGTAACTAGAGGCTACTTAATGGACGACGAACAATCACAATGCTATTAACATATATATGACGACTAACTCGAGTCTAGGACCATAATAAAGCTATCTTAATCATAGGACTCCACAAATCATGCTCACATTGCATATATATACTACCCACATACACTCGGCTTGGATATGATGTTCACATAAACATCTAAAGAACTCGTGGAACCCTTCTCTTTTTTTGTTCCTTCGGCCGAAATCCATACCCATCCATATAATAGCTAAAAAACTAAGGACTTTGAAACATCACCATCACATGAAAACACTACTCAAGATACATCCATACCACTTGTAACTCATAGGAAATCGGCCCATATAAAACACATGAGTAACAAAAGTTAACACATGAAGTCACCACTTACACACATTTAGACATAAAGACAAGGATAACCACCTTCCCACATGAAGTCAACTAACCATATATGTAAAGGACACCCTACAAATCGGCCTAGAGGAACCAAAGCCAAAAGGATAATCACACTTGCTTATACATGATTGGTGTTAGCATAAGACAAACACTAATCCATCCACATGCTTGCTAATGAAGACAAAACAATCCCTTATACCAAAATAGGACCTATACTTAGACTTCCACCCTTCCTCTTTGCTTTCTCCTTACCCGAATACACTCCCAAGAAATCGGCCAAACATATCAAGCACACACACTATCACTATGACAACCTATGACCCTTGGAACTATCAATCTCTAGCAAGAATGTTCTAGGACAAGTCACCATCAAGTCCACACTCCTTGACTAGGCAATGGCTCCCAAGAAAGGAAACAAGATAGTGATGGATTTAAGATCACAAACCTACATTATGAGGATCGACTAGAGTGATGAGGAGGTATAGAACTTGCATACAAATGGATTAAAGCAAAAACTAACTACCAATATCAACCTTTCCTCTTTCTTGATTAGTCTTTCCATCAAATGGACATTGCAAAAATCCATGAATCCTTCCTCAAACCATGCTTCGGCCGAGGAGCATGAGACTACCACAATTGTCTTGTCATCTTCCCACTTGAACCTCTATATAAAGGCCTCATCAATCCTCAACATAACTAACACTTCACACTTCTTTCTTGACACTCTCAACCAGCCGAACACCCTCTAAAACCCAAGAACCATCAAGTACAAGCTTAGGAGGAAACTAGGAGACCCGAAGGCTCTAATCATCAGCCATCCACATCTTTCTCTACTAGGTAAGTTATCTAAGCCCCCTAAGCCCTTCTATAATCGTCCTATTATGTTCACCCAACCCATCAACCTATGGTTAAAAACAATCGGCCCTATACCCACATGAGTCACACACATTGAATGATAATCCACTAAACTAACAATCACATTGTTATGATAATACATTTAACTAATCAACCGTCGGCCCTTGCATCATTAGGATAGGTTGAGTAATGTTTTTAAATCCAAACTAGATATAATCACTCAAATAACAATCGGACTTATGAGTATCAAAACTCATCGGCCTAAAAAGAGGAAATAAACACATTTTAAGTAATGTTTTCTCAAAACCAATCACACATGGTACATTAGTGCTAATTTACGGCCCTAGACCACAATGTGGGGCCCATTTTAGTCACTATAGATACTACATTTCAAAACACCGAAGTTTTGGGATGATGTGTTTCAAATGATTGTACGTATACAAAAACACGACTTAATTGCACTTAAACACGGTCCACAAGTGTCGGGTGAACAAATTGTATGATAAACAACGAGAACTTGTGATTTACCATGTTTTTAATAAATCATAGGGCAATCACTATCCGGACAATAGTTACACGTAATTCGGCTTCACTAGACCACGTACATCTCTATCAGGTGAGTTTTCATGGCCCCATTTTACTAATTTTACTTTTCGGGGGAAATACATGCATCAATACTTGTGTCATTTTCAAGTGTGTGTACATTCTATCGTGACTACCATGTGGAACATGAGACATATTGGTTATGAGCTTACTAGTCCTCGTACAACGTTTACTGTAACCATTAGCTAAACATTTAGCCATGGAACACTTTAATAGATCGATTGGGTTGACACCCCCACTCTTGGATAGTCGCTCTAACTGGTTACATACAAAAGGAGTGTTAGTATTCTACTATACATACATTGTCTTTAGTGTACAATGCACGAGGCACAACAGTCAAGAGGTTTGGTTATGGGACTCATGGTTTGCATAGTGATCATTTGCTTAGCTAGCTTATGATTGGTCATACACGAATTACACGTTGGTTTTACTAGTTACATTCAAACCCGTGAAACTCACCAACATTATTGTTGACCAAACTTTTATGCATGTTTTTCAGATAACTAGAATGGAGGGCCACAGAGATTTGAGGGAAGGGTTCGAGCAAGCACTGTGTGGTGCCACTTGGATGGGTTTCCTTTGTCAATCCCATGTTGCTTAAACAGTAGTAGACAATATTCTCTTTTGTTAATGCGATGGTGACGTTTTAAATAAATGACAATATCCATCTCTACGGTGGTACTATTTAAATAAAATGGTGTTGCTTGAACCTTGTGCTTGAAAACCATTCGGTCGTCGCATCCCCGTGTTTTCCGCCTTGGCGGGGTGTGACAGATTGGTATCAGAGCATGAGGTTATAGCGAACTGAGATTCTTTTGAGTCAACTATAACTTAAAACATATTTTTCAAAACGTTTTCACAAAGTACCACGATGTCATGCCTTGCACCTCTCAAATCTCAAGCCGCTCCTCGTAGGACACATGGGTACGATAGTTCATTTATTTACATATGTGATCATTTTATATATATATATATGCA
>JAUTDX010001062.1:0-85291 GCA_030844895.1 Ambrosia x helenae | reverse complement strand
TTGATGCTACTCTTTTAATGGTAAGATTAGTACCCTGGTGTTAATCCCGACAAGTGACTGGGTGTATAATCGGTATTCGTAATTCCTTATTGGGCCCTATCTAGCTTTCGGGTCCTAATTTATATTCGATGAGTAATCCGGAACTCACCCGATTATCCTACGAATCAACCCATAGTCGTTGGTATGTGTTTCTATGATAATATCTATAACCGAACTCCGGTCAATCTCGGTAAGAATCCGGTCATGTTCCGATAATAATCCGGTGAGAAGTCGAATAGTCTCCGATAAGGTATAATCTAGATAGTTTACTATTATAATTGGATTTTGGTTATTGATACCATATTAAATATTGTTCTGTAATGGTTATAAGTACCGATCGAAGGCTGAGATGATGACGGGTCCGATACCTGGATCAATTCAACAACCGGAATAGAACCCGGTCCAGTATAACTCGGAGTGGATTATTATAAATTATACGAATATATTAACGATCGGAATTGATAATAATAATAATATGACAATAATAAACATATATAGAATATATATGTTTTTATATATGTAACTCGATATTTAGACGATATTCTAGACCCGGGTTAATTAATAATAATATTTTCTATTCTTTTGTTACTTTAGATATGCCAAGCTGTAATGGCCAGTTAGATTTAGAATGTTCGGGTCGTGTCTCATATAATAAATATCAATAATGAACCCCGAGTTTTGGACTATCTAATATATACCGATTTCTATATGTATATATATGTGATATATATCCTATGTATTATAATCCTAACAAGTCCCACGCGTAACACGTATCAATATATATATATGACATATAATTATAATAAGAAGATTAATCAGAAGATTATATACGCAAACCTGTGAGTATCGTGAACTCCCCACTTTTATCGTTTTACTAATGTTTTTGGGGGAATACATGTCAATTATCAGAAAACCTAGAAATGCTTTACATAATAGAATGATTATAATAAAATAAGTATAATAGAAAGGGGGGACATATAAAAACGACGTGGGCAATACTTTCTGGTATCCGCCCATTTCCTTTCTTGTCCAAGTAGAGGGCAAGAACCATTCTTGTCCAATTAGAGGACAGGAAACCATTCTTGTCCAATTAGAGGGCAGGAACCATTTTCTTGTCCAAACAAAGGTCAAGAACCATTATTTTACCATTGTAATGTGGTACTATCGATAGGAATGGCAAATAATAGAATCGATTTAAAAGAATATAATAGAATATAAACGAACTGGCCATTCACTTTATAAATTATACGACCTCACCAACTTTATGTTGACAGGAAAATATTTTTGGGCATGTGTTCAGATAACCACCCAGATATGATGACATGGAACCTGGGAAAAGTAAAGATGTTATTATCCGAATCCGCTGCGTAGCTCTGGTAACCCGACCCGACGACCCACCTCCAACAGCCGAGGCCGTTACAACATGAGAGTTGATACTCTACATCATAGGATGGATGGGTTTGGAGCGTAGATTGGATGAGATGAATGACGGGTATGATACACTTCATGAGATGGTCGGTGACTATGGATGGTCGGTTTGGTTCCTTGGACGATAGAGTAGATATTGTGGATGGTAGGATTGCTACATTCGAGGAGGATTCAGTTATTCATATTGATGCTCGAGATCAGATGTGTTATCGGATTGAGAGGTTGGAGTTGACCTAGCCATTATGCAAGGAGATTTGTTCGAGACAAAGAAAAATATGGCTAAGCAGGATGTCAAGCTAGAGGAGATTGAAGCTAGTAAGGTTCGGATGGAGCAGCATTTGATGAATGCTGAGGAGAGGTACAGTGCAAAGAATATTATGGTATTTTGTAATTTACGGGAACAAGTTAACATTGGTTATTATTTATCATTTACTTGGTTTTGATTGTTCGTTTTTCCTTTATGTTGTGTTGTCGACTGTTAGCAGTGTGTGATTGTTTTGAAAATTATTATGTTAAGTATAAATATCATTGTGGAATGATTTTGATATTCGATATAGTTAGATCTCAAAATCATTAGCTTATTTTCTTAGGTATATTTTCTTCAAAATCGTATAGATAAAAAGGAAAATTATGTTACCCATGTCGAGAGAGCGAACCTAGAGGCATGAGATCTTTCACTTTCATATCGCATGAGCAATTAGCCAGGATGATAGCTCAACAAGTGAATTATACCCTTGATCAGCGCGAAGTGAATGTGGGAATTGGTAGTTGTAAAGGTGGAGGTACACTAGGTGGTAGTAGTGGAATTGGTGAAGGAATCCATTTCGGAAGTTCTGCAGGTAAAGACACTTGAGATTGGTCCTGATGTTTCATAAAGTTGTTATTTTGATCATATATCAAATAGTGACTTTGTTGCGTTCAAATGAAACAGGAAACCTAGAGTAAGGTTGCGACTATAAGACGTTTTTTCTTATTAACCCCGTACATTTTCTGGAACTGAAGGTCCTTTCGGCATTATCAGTCAGATCAAGGAAATGGAATCGGTCATGATGATCAGTAACTGCTCTGAATCTCAAAAGGTTAGGTATGCAGTGTGTTCTTTCCAGGATGATGCCATCCCATGGTGGAATACACAGGTTTGGACACTAAAAGGATGCCGCATACGGTTTTTTCGTGTAATGGATTGAAGGAATTGTTGCTGAAGAAATACTATCCCCGTAATGAGATACGGAAGGTTGAAGTTGAGTTGTGGTCACTCTCTATGAAAGGAGCAGAGATAGAGGCTTCAAATCTAGGTTTCGTGAGTTGGCAAGTTTGGTCCCTCATTTGTTTTGCTTCAGAGGCAGCATGTATTTGAACAATATATTTGGGGTTTGACGCCTCAAATCAAGGAGATGGCACTTTCTTTGAAACCAACGACCATGCAAAATGCAATGTTTTTGGCAAATTCCTTAACAGATGGGGCGATCAAAATGGGAACACTGGCGGGCGAACCAGTCGGAGACAAGAAAGATCTGATCAAGGTGGTTGAAGAGAGTCCAAAACCAGCAGCTCAATCGCTCGGTAAAAAGGGAAATGGTTTTGGTGGTTCCGGAAAGCAGATGAAGGGAGAGAAGAACAAAAACACAAGTTCAGAAAAGGGAAATGCAGGTGGTGCTTGTAAGAGTGGGAAGGATGTGGAGTGACTCCCAGCTGCCAGAAATGTTTCCCTCAGAATGCCAAAGCAGGTAAGTGGTTTGTTGTAAGAGATGTGGTTATGCGGGGCATACAACTTCGAAGTGTAAACGAAAACTTCCAAGAGAGGTACACAAGTTTTACGCACTAAGGGTTGTTTCTTTTGTGGGGTGGTAGCTAGGACATTTTGTGAGAGATTGTCGAGAGCTCCTCCGCAAGGATGATGCAAGGGGTAAAGCTTTGGAGGTGAAAACGAGCACAGTTCGCAAAGTATAGATGGGCGTTGTAGCAAAATATCCTCAAATAGAGATAGTTCCAAACTGGAATCAGTAGAACTAGATGAAAATTTCGTGAACGAAATTTCTTAAACGGGGGAGACTGTGACAACTGCCAAAATTCGAGTAATTTCGCATATGTTAACAGTTATCGAAATAATAACGGGCAATATGTGTTAGACTTCACTGGAGATAATTGGAGTCATTAGAAACACTTTAGCAATATGCAATATATAATTGAGAGATTCGGTGGAATTTTAGGAATTTCCGGATCGTTCAATGATAAGTTACCCGTATTGGACGTTCGTAACGACCAGGCTAATATTAAATAGTTTAAAAATTTATCACGTGATGTTTGGTTTCGCATGGGATGATAGTTTTGGAAGGAAAAATGTTATTAAAACCAATATAGATTTATATTATTAGTTAGTAAATCGTTAAGGTCTATTAGTTATTTGCTTTAGAATTTTCGCGCAAATTCAATACCCGATACGGTAGGGAAATCTCTAATATAATCAAATTAGCCAAAATGAATATGGTATGTGGGGAATATTATGATTGACCAAAGGGGTAAAAACCTTAATTAATTAAGTATGGAGGTTTTTTATAAATGGTGAGATTGTGTATTATGAGTTTTAGTTTTTTTTAAATACCCACCCCCCCATTATACAATATTATTATTATTATTATTATTATTATTATTATTATTATTATTATTATTATTATTATTATTACTACTACTCATTCCCTTCCCCATAAAAACCCACCAACACCAAAACATTCTTCATCTTACACCACTTATCATACACACTACAAAATAAACCATCCAACTCCTCTTTTCCTTCTCCTTGGCCGAGACCCACCTATAACATCCACATCTGTAACGACCCAGGTGGCGCAGCGGATTAGCATTAACAGGTTTAATTGTAATGATTACATTAAACTGAATTTCAATACTAAGGAAATACATAAAATGTAGCCATATCATCCTCTTCTTAATCCAGATCTTCTATTCGTGCAGCTTTCTCTTTAATATCTTGTATAAATGCCTGACCACATGCTTAAAAGTACGTTAGTATTTTCATACTAGTGAGACATACCGAGATTTAGACATACTGATAATAATAACTCAAGTTTAACAAACATGTAACTCTTTCTATATGGTTCGGTCATTCTAAGGTGGAATATATTATCCATGGGAGCACCATACAAATGCTTATTGTGGTTCCAAACCTCTACTTGGTTTAGAAAAATATATTCCCGTGATACCGAATGGATCCATTCTACGTGATTTCTATTCGACCGAATTCTATTATATAACATGATCATGATTAGATGATATTCTATTAACAACTCGATAACACTTTTATAATATAAACCATATAAAATATCTTGATAATGACTGGACAAGCATGTAATCACCCCAAAAGCTTTATAAATAAAAAGGGGATGGGTCATGTACTCACCTTTATAATATTCTTCTGATTCTGTAGTCTATTCCTTATCAGTATATTCCAAGATCTATTGTACCTATTATATTTTAATAACATTAACGCGTGCAAGGCTTGTGCACGTGATGACACTGGGGACAATCCTTTAATATTATATTCTTTTATATTCTCGTGTGTATATATAGATATCCGGTTTAATATTGTCGGGTTAATATTATCGTCCCCACACGTTTCACGTTTATAATAATAATAATAATAATAATATTAATATAATAATAATAACTATAAATAATCATAATAATAACCTCTTAGTAGCTTCCACGTTCTGCACGGTTTCGAGATGTAAACGGTTTGAACTTGGGTTGGTTTATGTTTTGATACAAACTGGTGAGTCGGTTCCGACAGAAGAGTAGGAGGTAGATGTTGGGTTCGATTCGGTTCGTATCAGGAGGTAGTTTGGAGATGATGGCTTATCAGAACAGGACGGTTCAACAGAACCGGTCGTAACAGAGACGGGTTCAAGGTGAGGCGATCGGTGCTGGAGGAGTTGACTGGACCTGGGTAATAATGGTGATGGGTTATCGGAGAAGACAAACAACCGGATGATATTAGTTCGTAAGAAGGTATCTGGTGAAGGTTTGGGTTATATATAGTTGTATGTTTAGTGACAGAAGGGTGGAAAGGTTTGTCTGTCATGTTGCCGAAGAGAGGGTCGGAGCCGGTTATTCCTTGTCGGAGACAGGTGAAAGGTGTTCGGAGATGATGAGGTGATATTATGGTGTTTGGTTATTGGAACATGAAGGCGAGGATCATGGTTGAATGGAAAGTCATGGGTGGTTGTCTACGGTGATCGGAAATCAGCCGGAGAATGGTCGGAGAAGGTGACTGATCGGTGGTATCTCTCTCATCTCTTTCTCTCTCTTACGTACTCTCCCTCTCACTCATATACGATTGGTGCAGGCTGTGAATGCTTATTATGTTAGTGTATTTATAATATCATTCCTATTATTAGATGATGATGATGATGGAGCTCTACATATTGTCTAGTGAATGAATGTAATGATGGAAAGGTTGGCAGGTGGCGAGATAAGTGTGAATATAGATGGATGAATGTTGTACAGAGCATGTCTCCTTTTCTATCTTTATATTATAATATGATAAAAGGATGAACGGATAATGATTGGTGTGATGATTACTTAATGATGAGGTGTGAAGGTTGGTGATTAGTGGATGGTCCAAGAAGAACACATGTGTGCATGAAAGTTAAGATTAGATGAGATGGTGATGATGAAGTTAACTCTTGGACAGGTGCTCAAGTCTTAGAGGTATAGGTAGAGGTGCATGGATAATATGGATAAGGGTGATTGAACATTGATGATGATGCATGAATCTTGCGTAGGTGTCATGGGCGTAAAACATAAGCAGAGAAAGGGGCTCCATGTGCATTATCTAAATGAGGTTGAGATATAACCAAGTGTGGGTTTGGGCCAGGGGGTAGATGAGCCGGGTAGACTTGGTGGGCCGAAGGGGTTTTGGGCTTTTACAAATGGAGTCCAATTGTTATAGGCTAATATGTTTTGGTCTTCTATTATCGGGTAGGCTTGATATATTGGGACGATTCCATTGGGCCGAATTAGCTTAGTTATAATATTAGATAATTATGTTAATTAATCATAGATTATATATATATAATTTTGGGTACTTAACAACGGGGTATTACATTCTCCCCAAACCTATTGGAATCTCGTCCTCGAGATTCGATTTGAATTATCTTATAATGTTTAATAAATATCTTTTTACTATTTTTGATAATCTATATACTATTATTAGGTTCTCCCCAACCTATAGAACTTGTCCCCCTCTTATTTTTCTGATAATAAAAACTAACCCTATAAAAACAGAATTAATATCTTGGATTCTTAATCTTTCTAATCCTTTCCCGTTTGCTTATATGATCAAGATATGAAGACTAAAACGGTTTCTTACTTCTGAGTGTTTTCTATAATATTCTTTATCATTGGCCAATCCTTTGGCCATACCGAGTCTTATCATAAAGTTCTAAATTCTTATACGGGCACGATTAAAAATTTATGGATGTCTAATCCTGAAGCTTTCCCTTAAGGGTTATATAAATCAGACTATAAAACTAAGGTTGCTTTCTATTTTCAATGGTTTCTCGTAATATTATTTATCTTTGGCCAATCGTTTGGCCACCTCAATTCTTATTATAAACTTTCTTGTGGTGGTATGATATCCCCATACCCTATTATTTCTATTAAATAATGATATTTATAATCATCTATAGTGTTCATGTCTATACGAATTATAATTCTTATGATAATTTATTGTTGGCCAATCTTCTGGCTATACTGATTCTTACTATCGATTTTTCTGGTGGAGGTATCATAACCATTCTTTCATTATATAACAATGGCTCGGTATACACTAAGTTAATATTCTTGAAACGTATCTATTATAATCTTGATGATAATTTATTTATCCTTGGTTTGTTAGTAATAATATAAGATATCTGGATTTTCTTTCAAATTTCTCTTAGATAAATTTTATGTATTCTAAAAATAACCATCGGATAATCACTTATCAAATTGTCGTAGGCATATACATTCATATAACTCACGATATTTTATTAATCTTTAAATTATCTTCTATAATTTATTGGCTTACGTAGAACAGTATAGATATTTCTAATTTGTTTTCTATAATTTGTCGGCTTATTCAAGTTTGATAAGCATAAACGAATATTTTCAGGAGTAGATAGCTATAGATATTTTCAAGCTGTAATAGATATTCAGGTTGAGACTAGGCTTCGCAGAAAATTCAAATGAATAACCGTATAAAATAAGTCTTTACGAAGTATCATTTGTAGTTGGGTGGAATATATTTAACGTATAAATAATTCTCAAGAGATTTTATGGAGCATGATCCTTTATCATACAAAAACGAAGATCATTGAAGATAATACGTCGAGACTTACATGATGTCAAGAGAAATATTCATGCTGGGAATAATTCGTCAATGTCATACATACATACATACATATATATATATATATATATATATATATATATATATACTGGAAAGAGATTTAATACGTATTCTCTATATATGGAAATGATTATGATAAATTTTTCCAGCGAAATGGTCAAATTGTGATTGAATCAAGTTGGTTTTAACGAGTAACTCTTATACTGGATTTCTTATAACCAACCAGGATGATGAAGACCAAGAATAACTATTCATGAAGTCGATACAATAATCTATCTTAGAAGATATGTTAGGAGGTATTTTCCTATATATATTGAAAATTGATCCCCATCATATAGGATATTTTCTATGTATGCGAACGATAGAGTTCTCTATTGATGTGAAATGACCAGAATATGACCGAAGGAAGTCAACCTGTCTATAAGATACTATTTAGAATAGGCCATTCTTGTATCGAATAAAACATAGATATTATGTTGACCAAACTGAAGGATTTCAATATACTATTCTTAGGATATTAGTAGCATCTGTAGTAGAATTGTGAGAATTCTTTCGATCATTGGATGGTGCATCTTTTCTTTCACAGTATCATATGTCCCTACACAGAATTCTGTGGGAAACGTCCAGATATACCTCTCATAAGGGTCCGGATCTCTTTTTTGCCACAGGGGTTGCATAGAGGACATGCAGCCATCTTTGATTCTATATATCGATTTGATCGTTAGATTTTAATCAGTTCTGTATATAGATGAATATGGTTATGAACGAGATTCTTATTTCAAGATCTAGGCTGCCATAAACACGACTGAATTTTTCAGAAACTCGATTTTCTTGCTTTGTATGAAGGTGGTTTATCTTTACGATATTTTACACCTTTTATATAAATCAAGCTCTCTTATCACATTGTCGCAAGTTTCAGGTTTCGTGACTCAATGGTTGAGGATACTGAGCATGATAATCGTCCACGAATTTCTCCAAATTTCTTAAACAAATAGAGATGATAGTGGTAATACTATTGGTGTATTATAGTTTCGAACTTTCACAAAAGTTTACTGGATTCTCAAGTCTTCGAACTTGATTTCCAATAATATTACTTGAATGATGCAAAGAAAATAGATATACACTAGGATATACATAGTTTTCTTTATATTCTTTAGAATAAATAACCAACTTCATATTTGAAAGCTTAAGCTACCACGAGGTGGCTTATAACTTTCCAGAATTTAACATGTCGTTGGATTATTTGTGGGGCTATTTTTCTAGTTGGGGTTTACAACTTGAGTGTTGGGTTTTAAGGAAAGACCAAGGCATCGTGAGTTGGAGATAAATAACTGAATCATCTTCAGTAGATTGCAGAATCTCACTGAAAAGATATGAGGTAATTCGACATATGTATTATTCTATGAAGTTAAGAATATAATACACTGAGTTTGAGTAGTGATAACAATCGGGTGGGGATAGTTTCTAGGATTCTGGAGTAACAATTGACGATAGTGCTAATAACCGAGGTATAAAGTGGTTAAGATCGAGTTTCAAACTTTGATGAACCAAACTAGACGGTGAAAGTGTTACTGAGAATGAAGTCGATGGGATAGATTTTTATATCGGAGGCGTTTTTAGACGTGATGTTTTAACAAAAGAATGTTAATCTTTAATCTAGAAAAAGAAAGTGATCGGGATTATTTCCAACCGAAATTTTGAATATCCAAAGTATTCTAGAATTTCTAGTGACTTGTGAGAGACATGCTTTAGCCTATAAGTGAATGCTCATCCCAAGAGTTCCCAGGTAGCCCTACGGGTCCCGCGGTTGATTAGGATTTATACGAAATGCCAACCTTAGACAGAAAACTCAGGATACAGGCGCTAACCCTTCCAGATTGCACGTGTCTCGTCATACTAGTGATCCCAAAACTTTTGAAAAGGAAGATAATTTATATACTGATCGTATACTGATAAGGTTTCGAATTGTAATACAAGGAAGTTTTCAGGTGAAACATTTTGAATTAAGTCTAACGAGCTAGACTTTTAAACTTTCAGATTTGTTTCGGATGGGATGAAAATATCTTTTAAGTGTCTCGATTTAATACAAACTTTAATCTTTACTTCTATTGATTCTTTCAGATCGAGATGACACTGATTCCATTTCTTGATAATACGAGTTGGATTCTAATATTCTTTTATCAATTTCTTATAAGATTTCTGATTTGAGAGAAGTTTGTTTATTACTTTGAGAAATGATCCTTCGAAGTTCAGAAGAAATATATACATATCTTTCGAAATGGGCAAAACGAGTTTTAGAAGGAATTCTATATATTTCTGGATATATTTGTCAAAATATCTATACCGATGGTTTCAAAGGATGGGTTATACGAAAGGGTATATTTTTATAGAATATAATTGTGTTCACTTGTTTTTTACCAGAATATATGCTGCAATTATAAAGGAGTCGTTAGAGAAATAATATCTTTCTAGGAAACTTGATCACAGGAATGCTCAAGTGGGAGTACAATATTTGTACAGATTTGTAAATTTTCTTTAATAGTCGAATATATTTTTCTAATTATGTCTGATTTTGAATACTTTTAAACATAAATTTCTTCTAGGGAAGGTTACTACCTTGATTTTCTTATATTTCGAGTGGATATTTTGATAATTTTTCATGTGATAGGATATGAAACTTATAATCGCATTCTTATTCTTAACATGTTGCTCTTATATTTTTCTAACTAATAAGAGAGATCGAAAGAATAATTCTATAACAAATTATCTGTACTTCAAAAAATTCTTGTTTATAGATAATTCATATTTCTTGTATTTCTTATATTTTATAACTTTTGGTATTACCAAAGAATTTTCTAGAAATCAATCGTGCCTGTAAACTCACAATTTTCTGGCCACAAAAATTGTCAATTTACCTCACAATATTATTCTAGTAATTTCCTTGATAATTTTTTTTTCTGTACTTTCTTATAATTTCTATTGACATAAATTTCTTTCTAAAATATTTTTGGTTGATCCCGGATCCGAAGAGGATTTCTATTAAACCTGCTGCTCTGATACCACCTGTAACGACCCAGGTGGCGCAGCGGATTAGCATTAACAGGTTTAATTGTAATGATTACATTAAACTGAATTTCAATACTAAGGAAATACATAAAATGTAGCCATATCATCCTCTTCTTATCCAGATCTTCAATTCGTCAGCTTTCTTTTTAATATCTTGTATAAATACCTGACCACATGCTTAAAAGTACGTTAGTATTTTCATACTAGTGAGACATGCCGAGATTTAGACATACTGATAATAATAACTCAAGTTTAACAAACATGTAACTCTTTCTATATGGTTCGGTCATTCTAAGGTGGAATATATTATCCATGGAGCACCATACAAATGCTTATTGTGGTTCCAAACCTCTACTTGGTTTAGAAAAATATATTCCCGTGATACCGAATGGATCCATTCTACGTGATTTCTATTCGACCGAATTCTATTATATAACATGATCATGATTCGATGATATTCTATTAACAACTCGATAACACTTTTATAATATAAACCATATAAAATATCTTGATAATGACTGGACAAGCATGTAATCACCCCAAAAGCTTTATAAATAAAAAGGGGAAGGGTCATGTACTCACCTTTATAATATTTTTCTGATTTTGTAGTCTATTCCTTATCAGTATATTCCAACATCTATTGTACCTATTATATTTTAATAACATTAGCGTGTGCAAGGCTTGTGCACGTGATAACATTGGGGACAATCCTTTAATATTATATTCTTTTATATTCTCGTGTGTGTGTGTGTGTGTATATATATATATATATATATATATATATAGATATCCGGTTTAATATTGTCGGGTTAATATTATCGTCCCACACGTTTCACGTTTATAATTATAATAATAATAATATTAATATAATAATAATAACTATAAATAATCATAATAATAACCTCTTAGTAGCTTACACGTTCTGCACGGCTTCGAGATGTAAACGGTTTGAACTTGGGTTGGTTTATGTTTTGATACAAACTGGTGAGTCGGTTCCGACAGAAGAGTAGGAGGTAGATGTTGGGTTCGATTCGGTTCGTATCAGGAGGTAGTTTGGAGATGATGGCTTATCAGAACAGGACGGTTGAACAGAACCGGTCGTAACAGAGACGGGTTCAAGGTGAGGCGATCGGTGCTGGAGGAGTTGACTGGACCTGGGTAATAATGGTGATGGGTTATCGGAGAAGACAAACAACTGGATGATATTAGTTCGTAAGAAGGTATCTGGTGAAGGTTTGGGTTATATATAGTTGTATGTTTAGTGACAGAAGGGTGGAAAGGTTTGTCTGTCATGTTGCCGAAGAGAGGGTCGGAGCCGGTTATTTCTTGTCGGAGACAGGTGAAAGGTGTTCGGAGATGATGAGGTGATATTATGGTGTTTGGTTATCGGAACATGAAGGCGAGGATCATGGTTGAATGGAAAGTCATGGGTGGTTGTCTACGTTGATCGGAAATCAGCCGGAGAATGGTCGGAGAAGGTGACTGATCGGAGGTATCTCTCTCATCTCTTTCTCTCTCTTACGTACTCTCCCTCTCACTCATATACGATTGGTGCAGGCTGTGAATGCTTATTATGTTAGTGTATTTATAATATCATTCCTATTATTAGATGATGATGATGATGATGGAGCTCTACATATTGTCTAGTGAATGAATGTAATGATGGAAAGGTTGGCAGGTGGCGAGATAAGTGTGAATATAGATGCATGAATGTTGTACAGAGCATGTCTCCTTTTCCATCTTTATATTATAATATGATAAAAGGATGAACGGATAATGATTGGTGTGATGATTACTTAATGATGAGGTGTGAAGGTTGGTGATTAGTGGATGGTCCAAGAAGAACACATGTGTGCATGAAAGTTAAGATTAAATGAGATGGTGATGATGAAGTTAACTCTTGGACAGGTGCTCAAGTCTAAGAGGTATAGGTAGAGGTGCATGCATAATATGGATAAGGGTGATTGAACATTGATGATGATGCATGAATCTTGCGTAGGTGTCATGGGCGTAAAACATAAGCAGAGAAAGGGGCTCCATGTGCATTATCTAAATGAGGTTGAGATATAACCAAGTGTGGGTTTGGGCAGGGGGTAGATGAGCCGGGTAGACTTGGTGGGCCGAAGGGGTATTGGGCTTTTACAAATGGAGTCCAATTGTTATAGGCTAATATGTTTTGGTCTTCTATTATCGGGTAGGCTTTATATATTGGGACAATTCCATTGGGCCGAATTAGCTTAGTTATAATATTAGATAAATATGTTAATTAATCATAGATTATATATATAATTTTGGGTACTTAACAACGGGTGTTACAACATCTTCTTGTTTTGATCATATGTTTATGAAAATGGCACCACAAGAATAGATAGGTTAGTGTTTGGGGTGATTTGAAGCCAAAAATCCATGATTTTAGAGAGAGAAACATCAAAACCCACCACTGTTCAAGAGTTTATAAGGTATGTTCATAAACAAAAATCTTGTTTTAAATCTTAGCTAAAGTGTAATAAGGTATATATGAAAGACCCAAGTTTAAACTCTAAGTATGGTTACAAAAGATGCGCAAAAACGCATGTTTTCGACAAGTTTTACGTGTCTAGGTCACTTATTTTTAGATCTGATGTAAAACAACATATTTTGTGTCAAAATGGATATAAAGGTCATTATTTAAGGTGTATAATATGTTTACCATGGTGATGAATGAATACAGTGCAAAACAATGGTATAAAAGTCGCCGAAATGTGATTTTTAAGGCATAAAACGGTTAGGTTTTATAATTAGATTGAAACAGCAAATTGGTTTTCTTTTATGACTTAAGTACAGGTCCTATAACTTAGGTTAACTGTACAAAAGGTCCTAAGTTGATACGATAAATTTTGGAACATGGTTAATATGAAAGTTCCTAGCATATGCTTTATTGTGCATTCTAACGGTTTAATAACTAGGATTGGTAATATAAGATAAATTATATGATGATTCACATGTAAGATGACTTCTTAAGAATATTATCATGAAGCCTAGGAATGTCTATATGTAAATCATGTTTACGAATAGTGGATACGTTTCAATAGGAGCGGCCCCATATAAATATGAGTCTTGATGAAGTGACTAAGGATATGTGTTACTTGCATGTGTATGATTATGTTATGATAGATTATGGTGATGGGATATGTGGCTCTTAGCACTGAATGATCATGTGTAAATTTGGACCGAAGGAATGGGTGATTTGCTATGATATTCATGTGTGAAAGGATTAAAGCTAAATCGGATATTGGAATAACCAAAGGGTTGATAGGGTAAGGGTCAATGGAAATTTAATCGCTTTGGCTAAACTAAGTCAAAGAAGTTTGGTGAATGACTTGATTAGACATAGGATGATTACTGAAATGACCTTATGGATTATAGGGTGTACTAAGTAAAGGATTGTGATTTGTCGGTTTCGTGAATTGCTACGGATAAGGTGAGTTTCACAGCTCCTTTTCTGTTAAATATTTTTGAACATTTTTAACACCGGGGGATTAACATGCTGTATGAAGGGTGGGACTATAATTGTAGAACATTTGATCGCCATAGGCAGGTGTACGAGTTGTTACTACGAGTACCTCGTCAGTCCCACCGGACGGATACTTCCCTGCACTTCTTAATCATTAGCTCTTAAGATTAGAGTCGGTCATGTTAGTACATCTATTGGGTTTGACGCCCCTTTTCAGACCAGTAGAGTGGGTCTAATGGAAAAACATAATCCTATAAATTCCTCTGATAGGTGACGGGTTTTGGGAAGCAAAAGTTATGGTTTGATTAAGAGCCTTAGGTTAACATCATCCCTGTTGGACCTAGCGAGTCTACTTGGTTCTCTTCGAGTTGTACTCTATCATACTCTTTAATTAAGATTACATATATGTTTGGTTACCATAAAACCTGTGAACTCGCCAACATTTTGTTGATATTTTAAAGAATGTTTTTCGGGTACTGATGCCTAGGAATTATGAGAGTGGGTTTAGCGGGCACTACAATGGACATGATGTTGGGACCATAAAACTATGAACAATGTTTTTGCTTTAATTTTAAATAATTTGTAAAACAAGAACTACGTAACTTCGCTTCACCTTGGTTATGACATGTTTTTATTAACTTTCTTATGACCGGAAACGTAAATGTGTTAGACTACAGGGTGGTTGCAAGATGTCCATACGTATCTTCATGTGTGCTGCTAAACTTTATGATAACAACTTCTGTTACCTCATGACTTGCCTTCCACTGTGCGCTGTCGGGGTGTGACATGTTCTGTTTGATTCGGGAGACGAAAGGAAGTTTATATCGGTAGGGTTTAGTCGGTTGCTAAATATAGTACCTACACCTTTAGAGGCTAAGTACTTGATAGAACTGGCTGATGGTAAGAAGATCGAGGCGACACATATTCTCGGGAATGTCACTTAGAACTTTCAGGTTTTTCCTTCCCTATTGACCTCATGCCATTGTCCTTGGGTAGTTTTGACATTGTTGCGGGCATGGATTGGTTATCGTTGTACCGTGTGGAGATCGTTTGTTTTGATAAGGTTATTCGGATTCCTCTCCCCGATGGAGAGATCCTTTCGGTGCATGGTGAGAAAAGCGGTGCTCCTTTGAGTATCATTTCTTGTATGAAAGCCTATAAGTATCTTCGGATGGGTTATTCGGCCATTCTGGCTCTTGTATCACTGGCGTCTGATGATGAGAAAAAGATCGAAGATATTCCTATTGTTCGTGATTTTCCTGATGTGTTCCCTGAAGACTTGTCTGGTCTTCCTCCTCATCGTTAGGTTGAGTTTGGTGTCGATCTTGCACCTGGTGCAGCCCCTGTTGCTCGAGCTCCTTATCGTCTTGGACCTCCCGAGATGCAGGAATTGTGTAACCAGTTGCAGGAACTCTAGGAAAAGGGTATCATTCAACCTAGTTCTTCCCCGTTGGGAGCCCCTATTTTGTTTGTGAAGAAGAAGGATTGAAGCCTTCGCATGTGCATTGACTATCATGAGCTGAACAAGGTGACCATCAAGAACCGTTATCCTCTTCCTCGTATTGATGATATTTTTTACTAGCTCCAGGGTTCTAGATTTTATTCGAAGATTGATTTGAGGTCCAGGTACCATCAATTTTGTGTGTAGAAAGCTGATAGTCCGAAGACTGCTTTTCGAACTCGTTATGGCCATTTTGATTTCTTAGTCATGCCATTTGGTCTCATCAACGCACCAGCGGTGTTCATGGATTTGATGAACCGTGTTTGTAAGCCTTATCTTGATAAATTTGTCATCGTGTTTATTGATGATATTTTGATCTATTCCAAGAGCAAGGTGGACTGTGAGGAACACTTGCGACTAGTCTTGGAACTCTTGAGGCGAGAGCAGCTGTTTGCTAAGTTCTCAAAGTGTGACTTTTGATTACGCGAAGTCCAATTCCTTGGTCATGTGGTTAATGAAAAAGGAATTCATGTCGATCCGGCTAAGATCGAAGCCATTAAAGACTCGGAAGAACCAAAGAAGCCATTTGAGGTACGGCAATTCCTAGGTCTCACGGGTTATTACCATCGTTTTGTTGAAGGATTTTAGAATGTTGCTTAACCCCTCACCTCTCTTACCCCAAAAGACCGAATGTTTGACTAGGGAGACTCGCAGGAATCAACATTTCAGATGCTGAAACTTAAACTCTGTTCTGCACCTATGTTATCCTTACCTAAGGGTACTGATAATTTGGTTGTTTACTGTGATGCTTCTATCCATTGTCTCGGTTGTGTGTTGATGCAACGCGAGAATGTTATTGCTTATGCTTCTCGTCAACTTAAGGTTCACTAGAAGAACTATACCACCCATGATTTGGAATTGGGTTCCGTTGTTTTCGCTTTAAAGATCTGGACACATTACTTGTACGGTACCAAGTGCACCATTTATACCAATCACAGAAGTCTTCAACATATCTTTAATCAGAAGGAGTTGAACATGCGGCAGCGTTGCTGGGTCGAACTCCTTAACGATTATGATTGTGCCATTAAGTATTATCCTAGCATGGCGAATGTTGTGGCAGACGCCTTGAGCAGGAAGGAATCCGCTAAACCTCGTCGTGTTTGTAGAGGATCGTTTGTACAAAAACAAGTTAGTTGATCATACAAGTTTACTAATCCAGGTGCGGAAACCCTAGATCAGTTACAAAATGATAATAATCGAATCAAACACACGAATTCACCTTTTCAACATCCATTTCATTCATAAACAATTGATATAATCTTTACAAATAGTGTTTAAGATGATATAATCACGTTCTAGACTCTTCCTGAAACCTAGAGAGAGAATAGACCAAACACACTGACACAAATGGCAAAAGTTAATTAGAAAATAAAATTTTGACTATTTATAGCCTGCACATTCGACCCCACGATGTGGTCGAATGTGCACCTTCGACCCATACATAGTTCGAATCAGCACATCAATCTTCAGCATCTTCATTCGACCATCACATTCTTCCTTCGACCCTCATAAACTACATTCGACCTACCAAAATGACTCCTTCGACCCCACGATTACATCAAATCCAACTGTTATATACAACCCAAAGCATTAGTCGCAAAACGTGCATCTACAAACTCCCCCTCGACTATTGCTTGGATTGCTGTCGTTCATAATCCATCTGCTTGTTCATTAACTTGATTCTGAGCTGCTTCTTCTGATCTTTAGTCATCTCAGGCTCATGCTTTCGTTTGGTCGATCTTTTAGGCACTTCATTCATCTTCACATCTTCCCCAGTTTCTTCTCAAGATTACTCCCAGAGTTAATATCATAAGCAAAACATACAACAACCACATGTTGATATTTTCTCGCTTGATTAGCATCCTTCTCTTCACAGTAGATAGGATTGTAGTACAGCATGATGATGTCTTCAAAAGAACAGTTTATGATCCACATTGGATCAAAACCATGAATCTTCTTGTAAGCACCCTTCTTGTCTTGCAACAGTATCACTGCTTCAGCAGTCCTCCAATCATAGTACCACATAACAAATTCATCTTTGGTTGGCACTATGTAACTTTTATCTCTGGCCACTTTCTTCACATACACCAAAAAGATCTTCAATTACATCCGGATACATCAACTTTGAGGCTTGTGAAAAATGAATGTTAACTTCACTATTATGGCTACGTATGATGATGCCACATGATTTCAACAACGGACCATAAGTATTGGTCTTGAACGTCCATTCTCTCAATTTAGTAAACGGCATAGTGACATTTAAGTAATGATATTGGGGGTGTGTGAATGTTGGTTTTCCTCTAGATGGTGTGCTTGAAGGGAATGGAGGAGTTATCGGTATTATACATATGTGGTTAGCCGTGCGTGAAGGAATAATTGGTGACGGTATTAATGGAGCAAACGGGTCATATGATGAAAACATCGGCTTCGGCAGTGGTTTGGTAGCAGAAACATACGGTGATGGCGGTGTAACGGCTGGTTTGGGACCTGTTAGGGGTGGTGTATTTGGTGTCGGTTGCTCAAGTTTTGCTAACAAGGTTTGCGATAATGACGTTGATAGGGTAGTGATGTGGTTAACCAAGTAAGCAATGGTTTTTGTTTAAGAATGAAGTTTTGTGACGAGACTTATGGTGGCTTTCACGAGGGTTGCTAATTGGGTGGTGATGATGGCTTGCGATGTGGAGGCTCTGGTGGTGATTGTAATTAGTTGGTTGAGGTGGTCTGAGATTTAGGGAGGGAGATCGTCACAGAACGAGTCTTTTTGTGGTGGCATGATTGAGGATTGAGATGTCAACGAGAGCACCATTGATAGATACCGATTCGAGATGGTCAATCTCCCAAGATAAATAGCCTTTTCTAGTAAACAAACACTCCCAAGAAATATAGAGAGAAACGAAAACATGACTTTGCCATTGTAACAATTTTCTCCGTTAAACTCAAAATGAAAATACATCAAATTAAATAGGTAAACTCAAGACTTAACTAGACACTACTCCACTACTCCCTATTTTAATGTCATGCGTGCACTTTATTCTCAACCAAATTTACATGAATACTATGCCAAATAACTACTCCTAATTTAACACAATAAAAGGAACAAATGTATAATTAGATAGAACATGGGTGACGTAGCATGTTAGTGTGGATTATGCACGTATCAATGAATCTGTTTGTTTCATTGAGTGATTTCATGTTGTTCATCTATTTCGATTTGGTAATGAATTATGTTTTATTATGGTAATGATTAATGAATTCGTATGTGTTCCTAATGTAAATTTTAGCTCTAAAGTTTATAAACCACATTATATGTTTACGCCTATGGTTTTGGGTGGTGAATTTGCGTTGTGGATACTGGATTTTTTAAATTTATTATTGGGGATTATGTAGAATGCTAATTATTTCCGATCAGATGGTAATGGTAACAGTTTTTAATCAAAATATAGTTATAAGTTATTTGATGAGAATTGAGTTTAGACTATTAATGATGAGTTCAACATCTAAACTAATTAATCTCCTTATTTACAAATGTAATGCTTCATTGATTTATCATCAAACAATTCCTATATGTTGATAAAGCATTTATATATGTTATGAGTTTTTGTTTAGCTTGCTTGAAAATAGCTTCACGGTATTTTGGTAACGGCTAAATCACAAGGCGCACAATGCGCGTCCATGAAAACTTCCACTTTAGATAATGGTTCAGCATATGACCGAACATTGTTCATCAACATTATTTAATAATATATATTATAATTAGAATAATGTAAAGTGGTTTTAGATTACATAAACAAAGAGGGCCACTTTTGTATAATAATAGAGGGTTAGGATCAAATATATAGTGAAAGAAAAATAGTAAGTCTTAGGAAGGGTATCAAATGGACTCCGATTGAACTCATTCAAGCGGTATTGGAACCGTCTCATCGAATCCTACGATTTAATGTTTTCATGTGGCGCTTTTTTGGATTTTTAGCTTATAGTTTTTAGAATTTACGTTATAGCATTGTCTTTTATGTAATATTGTGTCTTTTTCTTATTTTCATCATTTTGTAATTTTTGCGATTCATTGTGTTTTTTTTTTTTTTTTTTGAGGATTGTATTATATTTTCAGCGTTGTGTTATATTTTGTGACTAATTGTGTCATATTTTGTGATCTATTGTGTTTCCGATATCCTTCTCACCCTTCTCATTTTTGTTATACTGTGTAGGATAACTTTGCCCAATAGGAGTGTTCTTTGTAACTTTTTTTTTATTATTATTATTATTATTATTATTATTATTATTATTATTATTATTATTATTAACTATAACGTTGTAGCTTGAGTTATAACTTTTTTTTTACAAATCACAAAGAACATAGCTTAAAACCTTTAAATTGCCAAATTATAATATACTAGTTCAATATCAAACTACAGCATATATATTTTGTCACTATAAATTAACAGGCTTAATAAAAAAATTCATCAATTAAAAACTAAAAAACTGATTCACACGTTTTATCAACACATGATACCTCTAGGCAACAAGCCCTTTGGTAGTCTTTATTTTATAGCTCATATAGTAAGACAACATAAAATACAAATGTTTATATAAAATACAAATGTTTATACAAAATACAAATGGGGACTTTGCACTTTCTTATTTAGTTTACATCAATACTACCTGGCAAAATCAGTCTCACTAAGTGTTTGTAGTCAAGACAATGACAATCCAATTGTCTTCGGAACCGATCCCGACTCCAGTAAACTTGGTGTCATTTAAGTAATTCGAATATCTAGACTGAGTGTAGTTTGGAAAGTACAAGGGTGGAGTCAAGATGAGGAACACAGGCAGGAAGAATAACACTATCTCTTGCAGTATCGATATTAAAATGACATTTGTGTAAAAGGTCTGGATAATTGGTAAATTGTGGTTCGGTTCCTGGTACGGAGTTGGGGCCTGTTGTGTTTGTGCAAGGTCGGTATTTAAATCGGTCCGCGATCTCATCAGCTAGGCATTCAGCTCTCTCACTTTCTATTAGAGCTGTTATGTTTAGGGTTGCTCTATAGCTATTGATTCCAGCAAGAAGAATGTCTTCTTCATCTAAAAAATCTGGAAAATTACCAAAACATGTGTTAATCAATGGTGCTAATTGTTGGATGTAATCAAGTATAGAATAAATTTAACGGGCTTAGCATGTTGGATAATTGGTCAAACTAGTTTGGGTTGAAATAGATCACTCTAGTAGACGTAAATATAGGCTAGTTTAAGTTGGGTTGATATGTTTTTCTACTTCCCAGATTTTATTATGTATTCATACATTAATTAGACTTTGGGACACGTTTAACATGAGTTAAAAGCTTATTTTGCTATTTTTCTAAATGAACTATTCCCTTTTCAACTAAATAAAATAATTACTTCTTTAACATAGCATAATCCAAATTCAATCACTTAGGACTAAATAGGATGGATTACCACGTCTATTTATAGGTTAGAGCACTTCCAATGTTGGAAAGCAGGCGCACACACAAAGTGTGCATTGGCATATGTTTTCCGATATAGCATCAAAGGCAGCATTGGATTGTCATCCAAAAATCTGGACTCTGGTGGACGAATACAAATGGGGCCCTCTACACACAAACAATATGGTGTATGTATTATTTTAATATTTTAATAGGTGTTTGAAGGTGGATGCAACATTGAAGAGGAAATTGATGTTTTTAAAATATCACGAAATCTATTGTGGTAGGTAATGTGACGCGTTTAGTTGTGTTTGAAACAAAATGTATTTAATCAGTGTTGGTAGTCCTATCTTTTTTTTCAATAGTTAGAGGCTCAACCCACCGGTTTATTTCAAAACATTTTGTGTAGGTTTGGTTTGGTTTGGTTTGAGTTTATCCTCGTTTTATACCAAAAAGGGAAAAAATATGTTTGTTTAATGTGTTAAACAACATTTCAATAACAATTTACTATGTATAATTGAAAACCTAACCTGAATAGTTAGTGGCAATTCAGTAATTAACCTACATATTACAGCCTATTTCATAATATTAACATCTGATTTGCTATATTATTATATATTATGTTTTCATAAATCATCATTCTCATTCTCACCTCACTGAGAGAGAGAGAGAAACTGGAAGTCTTCCGCTCACCGCCCGGGCGACGCTGCTCTCAACGACGATCTCGCACACACACGTCCATATGGAAGAGAGAAAGAGAACTGGAGCAAAGGGAAAAGAGGAAGACACCATTGGTCGCGGTTGTTTGTAGACAGAGAGGAACACTATATTATAATAACCATCCATTATTGTCATTACCTTTAATAATAACTTTCTCTATTATAATCACTAATCACCATCCATTATTCTTTGCACAGCCACATTCAATAGACAGAGAGAGATAACCATCTTCTCACACACAGACATTCAGCACACAGAGACAAAACACAGAGACAGAGACGAGAGCCATAGAAAGAGAAACTGGTTAAAGCGAGAAGCAAAGACGAGCCGGAGGCCTTCCGGCCACCGACCACCGGAAACTGCGGAACCCTCGCTGCTACCACGTGCCGAAGACCGTATACGAAGAAGAACCACAACACAAGTCGGCACAGCCACTATAGGATCTTGACACGTCTATAGACCCAAGAATAGCAGTGGTTGTTCCGATTGTTCGGTAATAAACTTTCTTATTTCAGGTTGTAGTTGTGACTTGATTAGTTAGTTGCTTTAATGACTAGATTAGTTTATTCGTTGTAGAAAAGAGGAAGAAATGTAAAGGGACAGGTGTGGTTTCATCTTTATTTGGACTTGGCCCTATCGAAGCTTCGTTGTTGGGAGTACAAGTAAGGCTTCCAAAATTGTATCAAATCACTAAAATAACTTTTCAATTACTTTGTTTTAACCTGTTTGTGTACTTGATTATGTATGTGGGTCATGTAACTCAATGGAACTTGCTTTAAATGCTCAAAATAAAACTACTTTTGTCTTGCAAGATACCCACTCAAAACTCACACTTTTCTTAAAACTCTTGCACTCACGGTTTAAATTAGGGGGGGCCAGGCCGACCACCACTGTGCACAACGGAACTCACGACCAAGTCCCCTCACTCCGACGCGTGAGCTATCTTAAACCCTCAAAAGTTGTTGCGTTGTCGCCGCAACGCGCGACCGGGCAGAAATTCTAGTATTATATTATTACAACAATAAAGTAATTAATAAAGTTGTATGTATTGATAAAAAGGCATGCCATTGAGACACCACCATAACTCTCAAATGGCCGTTTAAACATTGGTGGACGGACTATGACATAAGCTTTAACATTCAAACGACCTTTTGGTGTAGCCTCAAACGGCCATTTAAAATGGTGTATGATCAGCGATTGGTGTGGGAATAGCATATCCAATATTAGAAACACATATTCTAGATTCTCTAATCAATAAGTAAATTAATAGATAATTGCCACATCTACTAATTCTGTATCAACCATATTTTATGTAAAGTAAGATGATGTACATAGTTGTAAGGATGAATAAAAAGAAATTAAAAGCAGGAAAGTGAAGTTACCATCGTCGTCACACTTGACTGTTTGGTTGATGTAGAAGATGGAAAGGAGCAGAAATGTAAGAACCAAGTATTTGTGAAGATACGCCATCAACGTTTTTGTTTTTATGGTTTTTATTGTTTGGTTGGTTAAGAAATCAAATATGAAAGATGCACCTTATATAGAGCCACAATGCTTCTGAAATGAAGTCGTCTTAGCAGGACAACATATTCAAAGTTGTTGAATGTTAATAGGTTAAATAGATTGACATAAGAATTAAATGCACAACGTTGAATATCAAAAGAATAGTAATAATAATCAAACCAAATAAAATTTTGAATTGTTGACTTGTTATTATTGGAAATTGAAGAGACAAGTTGAGTATATATATTATAGAGGATGGGGCACATGTGGGTTAACTCCGTCGGATACGAAGCTAATTCGGCTACACCGGTCCGTCTACTCCGGCTTTGGATCTCGGCTTGGATTCTCAGCTACATCTCGCCGATGGTGAAGGTGGGTTTGTAGGTGGGGTCCATCTCATGGGATGTGTGTGATTGGTGTTTCCGGTGTTTATGCTACTTTGAAGTTGTGGCGCGATGAGATTGGTGCACCTTAGGCCTCAAGCCTAAGGTGCCCCTTTCTCCCTTATATGCTTGGTTTTGTTAGGTGATAAACCAATAAACTTTGTCAAACTTAATTGGACATACTAATTTATATTTGTAATCTGATAATAACACTTTTAACTTTCACTTTTATTATCAGATAGTTTCATTTTAATTGAAAGGTAACTTCGTCTAACCCTAATAAGGAGTTGACTCATTATTTTGAAATGACATGAATGAAAGTTGGTAACATGCCAACTTAGTTTTCCGTTATGAATCATAAAGTCGATGTTAGAAGCATCATTGGTTGTTTTAACAACATGGATTAATACCAACCATTAGATTATGGTTTTATTTTAATTTAATAGCCAATTTGATTTTTTTTTTCTATAGAATTAATAACTAAATTACAAAGAACATAATATAACTTAAAACTATTTAGATTAGTGTAAATTATTGGTAAGGGAGTAGTTAGAATTATTTGTGTAAAAAATAGAATATATATAACATTTTTTTGTTAAAAAAATAAATTGGCTAATGAATTAACTAGTTGAATATCAAAATAGAAAATATGGATTTAGTTTACTAAGATAAATACAAAATAACTAGGACAATTTAAAAGTAAGTAAGTTTTCCGTTAAAAAAAAAAACTTACTAGGACAATTTAATTAAAGTTGAAACACCAATGAAATTTACCATATTTGATTAACTTTTTAATAAGTAAACTAAAACATTCACAAGGTTCGTTTAAAAGATTATTCTTAGCTTCTAGACAAGCGAAAAACATGACAAAAAAAAGACACCGACTCATGAGATCGATTGATAGCAACCATCATACTTTTCTTTGTTGAAATAGATGATCATAGACCTAGTCTTTTTTAAAGGAGTTGGTACAAACTTAACCATCATCGTATTTGTTTGTTGACACCGACTAACTATTTTCCCATGACCACTACCATGGCTACAATTTGTTTACCCTTCATTTAACTTCTATGCATGTATTTTTATTCGGCACTTAAATTTGTAATAAATTGTGACAATTTTGTATGTTGTGTGTTATTTTCTGGTAGGTTTAAGCGTCAAACAAGATATAATAAACCAGTTAATATATATGATGATTACAGGCGACAGAGTGTAGCTTTTGCATGCTCACTAGAGCATATTTGCGAAACTCGATATGAAATGAAAGTGTCCGCTTGTTGGTTTGGGGGGGGGGGGGGGTTATGGTGGTTTTGAGGGTTAACCATGAAAGTGGGTATAAATGGCTTCTTATTTGTTTTAAATTTATTTTCTTATTTATTTTTTAATTAATCATTTTAAATCATAACTCGATTTATATCAAAGAAAATGTGATGCTTTAAGTTGAATAAGGATATTTATATTTTCAGTTTTCAAGTTGTGGTTTAAAAGTCTAAGGCAATGGTTTTAAAAAAAAAATGTAAATAACAACTGAGTCCTACAATTAGTTTGGGAAGAGGCAACTCTATGATCTTATAATGTGGAGGTCGTTGGTTCGAATCTCACTTAGTGTACTTCGCTTCAGGTTGGCAGGGGTTTTACTAAAGTCTGGTGGGTTTCCCCAGTAGTGGGTGACCTTTTTTCAATGAGTTTACCCGGGTGGTAGGGGTATTTGTTGGTCGTATAAAAAAGATGTAAATTTTAAAATTATGCTGCTAATTGCGAATGGAAAGTTTTCATCTATACGGCTTTTGATAAGTTTTGTAGATTGTTTTGAAATACATTTTGTAAAAACTTTTCTTCATGACTACTCAACCAGGTTAACTCGTTATCTTTTTATATTTGGTCAAAATAGTTTTTATTTTGTTTTGTATTTTTGGAATTTGTTTAAGTATATTCAGGTCATATGTATATATTATTGCATTTAACTATTTGATTAAACTGGTTTCAAAATATGGTAAACAGTCTTTATCATTTTTGGATTGTGGTATACAATATTTGAAAATGATAGGATATTAAATTATTGTTGAAATTTGCATGATGTTTAATTGTATAAACAACGGACATTGTAAGTGGCTTTTGCATTGTAGTGTCGGTGGCTTTATTTTTTGGTTGAAGAAAAGTTTTATATTGAAACGTTACTAGTACTAGCGTTTATGAAAAAATTCCTATTAGCGACAAGTTTTTAATGAGTAAATAACACAAATACCATTATACCAAAAAAATATATAGATACATACAAGCTTTTATTAATGTCTATCTTGGTCATTTTATACATTTTATTAAAAGCTCCTGCTACTTTGTCAAACACCAAAATATATTTAAAATAAGCTACAGCTACCGGCTACTAACTACAGCTACCAGGTTCCAACCACCAGCTACCAGCCTCTAGCAACCAGCTAGTTGCCAAACATTAATAAACAAAAAGGGACATGTCACATAGCACTAGATGAAACTTCTCACCCTTGATTTCTCTTCAAAAGTCTTAGGGTATGTTTGGTATGGGGTAATAGAATGGACGATAGAATGGAATGGACAATGGAATGAAATGGACAAAGGAAGGAAATGGATGATTACCATTCCATGGTCTTGTTTGGTTACCACGTAAGAATGGAATGAATCACTACTTTGTATTGTTTGGTAGGTATGGAAAGACTTAGGAATAAAACCGCCGGTGGTGAGTGGTGGCGATGGCGGTTGATTGTGTGTGCCGACGACGGTGGTTGGTGGTGGCAGAGGTGGTGGTGGTCGGTGGGTGGTGGCGGTCGTGGTAGCGGCAACGGTGGTGGTCAATGGCGGCGGCAACGATGGGTAGTGGTCGGTGGGTGGCGACACGAACTGACAGGGACAGTGATTGGTGGTGGTGGCGGCGGCGGCGGTGGTGGTGGTTGGTGCGTGGCGATGGTCGGTGACGGAGAGTGTCGGTGATGGCCGTCGGTGGTTGGTGGTGGTGGTGGTAGTCGGTGGTGGAGGTGGCGGCTGGTGGTGGTGGTTGGTGATGGAAAGTGTCGGTCTTGGCAGTCGGTGCTGGTAGTGGGTGGCGATGGTCGATGGTGGAGGTGGAGATGGAGGTGGTGGTGGGTGGCGGTGGTGGTAGTGGTCGGTGACGGAGAGTGTCGGTGATGGCGATCAGTGCTTTGTGGTGGGTGGCGGTGGTGGAGGTGGTCGGTGATGGCGGTAGTCGGTGGGTGGACGTGGGGGTGGTCGGTGACTGGGAGTGGCGGTGGTCGGTGACGGAGAGTGACGGTGGTGGTCGGTGGATGGTGACAGTCCGTGGTTGGCGATGGTCGACGATGGCGGTGGTCGGTGGTGGCGTTAAGTTGTGGTGGCGATGGGTGGTAATGGTAGAGGTGGGTGGTGGTGGTGGTCGGTGCTGATGAAGAGTGACAAAGGGAATGAAATGGAAAAATACAGAGGGGATGGATGGAATGAATTTTGGGGTTTTTAGAGGGAATGGAATGGTGGAGGTAATGGATGATTCCATTACCTTGACTGACCAAACACCTTTTTTTTTCATTCCATCGTAATGCTTCATTCCATTCCGCCTTCCATTCCCGCATACCAAACGCTACCTTATTCTTTCTAATATGTATGATATATGCACTTTCTTCCACAAATTTTAAACGTTAATAACTTTTATATATGACATTTTAAAAAATTTACACCAAATTAATGAGCGTTTTATTATCTTTCCAACAAATAACATATGGTTATACAAAGAACGAAAAAAAAAACTTTGAAAGCATGTAATATTGATACACATTAAAGTTTATTCGACAACATGTGTATGTATATCTAAGTATCTAACATATGCCTTTCATATACAATACTAAGTAGAAAAATAAAAAAAGTGTACATGTATAATTAGAAATAGGTTTTATAAGTTATCGAGTGTTAATCCTATACAATTTTTTTCTTCTCAAAAAACGACCTATTCCTTTTACAGTATACAAATTTTGTCACTTTATATTAGAATTTCTATTTCGGAAATCTCCGAAGAGATGATCTAGCAAAAAATATACTTATATGGAAAATTCATACATTTTACTTTTGTAAAGACGATCACACTTTGTTTAACATTCGTGCGGTTTGAAAGTTGAATGATTCTATCATAACACATGATATAAAATATATTAAAAAATAAATAAATAAAAAGGTTATAGGAAAAGTATCCATATAATTTACGCAAAAAAAAAAAATCAATATTGGGAGAATTTTTTTGTCGCATAGCTAAATGAGTTGGTACAAAAGTGTTGGTACAAAATGAATTAGTTGTATGTAACTTTATGAAACCTTAGGATTGAGGTTTGGAGTGATGCCTTTCTGGGAATGTTAGTATGAATATTTGTGACACCCGACATATTCAGATTAATACTTTCTCGAACACATAAGTCTACCTTAGCGAAAAACATTTATCAAACTTACTTTCTGTACACATAAGTCTACCTTAGCGAAAAAATCATTTCTGATCGTGATTCTCGTTTCGCTTCGAATTTCTGGAAGGCTCTACATAAAGCTTTGGTACTCAGTTGGACATGAGTACGGCTTATAATCCGCAAACTGACGGTCAGAGTGAGCGGACAATCCAAACGTTAGAAGATATGCTTCGGGCATGCGTTATCGATTTTGGCAAGAGTTGGGAGAGTCACCTACTGTTAGTGGAGTTCCCTTACAACAACAACTACCATTTTAGCATTAAGGCAACTCCGTTCGAGGATCCTTATAGACGGAAATGTCGGTCTCCTATTTGTTGGGCCGAAGTGGGTGAGCCTCAGCTTACTGGTCCGGAACTTGTGTACGAAACTTCAGAGAAAATCGTACAGAGTCGTAACCATATAGCAGTAGCTCGTGATCATTAGAAGAGCTATGCAGATCGTCGTCTCAAACCTTTGGGTACTTCTCCATGGAAGGGCGTCAGACGCTTTGGAAAGCGTGCCAAACTTAATCCTCTTTGTGTCGGACCATTCGTAATTCTGGAACAAATTGGGTCGGTGGCATACAGACTTGACATGCTGACGGAGCTCGGTAGTGTTCATAATGTCTTCCATGTTTCTAACTTGAAGAAGTGTTTGGTTGATGAATCTCTTATTGTTCCTCTCGAAGAGATCAAGGTTGATGATCGTCTGCGTATTGTGGAGGAACCGGTTGAAATTGTTGATTATAAGATTCATAGCCTTCGTCGGAGTGAAATCCGCATTGTTAAAATTCGTTGGAATTCAAATCGTGGACCGGAGTTCACGTGGGAACGGGAGGATCAAATGAAGGCTAAGTACCCTCATTTGTTCCCCAAGCGCGCTCTTGAGCAAACACCTGTTACTGTTGAAGCTTAGTGAATCTCGGGCTGAGATTTCTTTCAACAGGGGATGATGTGACAACTGGAAAATTATTCTTTCTTTTCGCCTCTTCCTTTTCGGCTTCGGGCAATTTTCGGGACTAAAATTCTTTTAACAGGAGGATGATGTGACACCCGACATATTCAATATAATACTCTCTAAAACACATAAGTCTACCTTAGCGAAAAACATTTATCAAATGTACTTAACTAGGTTAGCTGAGTCGGTTTACATTACGTATTGTCCAGGGTTCAATGATTCGGAGGATCATTGGGGGTAACATACGCACACACGGGTCTTGAGTCCCATTGTTGGTGAATTACATGAATTGAATTAACTGACAAACATGAACTGCTCTCTATAGGATGTGTAATGTGTAAATACATGATTATATGATGTTTATATGATTAGACATACTTACATATGTTAGGATTGCATGTTCATGTGTTAGAATGTGTTAACATGTGTTAAAAACGCGTTTAAACGACAAAACCATAGAAAACTGAGAACCAGGAAATTGGTTCGACCCTAAGGGGTTCAAACCAACCCATATGACTCTCGTTCGACCCATATAATTCCTCATTTGACCCCAAGAGGGTGTGAACCAACTGATACTATAAATACCATACTTTGCAACTTTTTCATCATTTCAACTCAAACCTGTAGATAGGAGTTTTTGACCTCGTTTTTCAGATACTAACATAAAAATACCTACTACATCATAAACAAGAGAAGATTCAAGGTGTGCTCTTAATCTAAAACCTTTTTAAGCATTTTTCATTCGTTTTTCTCAAACCCTAAAGGTCCAGATCTGATTTAAGGAAGTTTTCATGGATAAAAACATTTCTAACATCTTTCTAAACAAAACCTTTTCACTAAAAATGAGTTTTCATACAAAAAATACATGTGTTAATGATGTTAAATGATGTGATATGTAATATTCATTGTTTGAATGATGTGTAGATGATATATTAGTGATCTATAAATGTTTTAAATGATGATTTAGGATTATTCTAGGGTGTAATTGATGATTGATGATGTTTTGCCCATTTTGGGGGTTTTGTGTTAGATCTAGGGTTTGTTCATCATAATATTGTTGATGACATGATTAGGGGTTTTTATATACATGATATCTGAGCATAATAATCTGATTATAAGGTGATTTTGATAAGTTTCGATTTTAGGTAAAGATTACATGCATTGATGTGACATTTCCGTAATTTGCCATTTTGGGTAAGTTGTGAAATGGACTGATTTCGGGATAAAATTTGGTAGGGTTTTTGGGGATAGGTTAAAGGTAATCAACTACTGTAATTTGTGGTGTTCCGTGATGTTTTCGGACCGTTTTGGTGCGATTGGTGCGTTTTAAGAGTTTTTGCAGCAGTTGGGTTGAACAAGAAACTGGTTTGCACCTTCCGGAGGTTGAACCAGTTGACTGGAGGTCGAATGAACCATGATCTGACTCATTCGACCTACACAGAGGTCGAACCAACATGTTTTTCAACCCATTCGACCCCACGACTTCCTAAATGCGATTTTTGATGCAAACTAAGTATTTTATGCTTGAACCTTATGTGTAAATTATATGTACTTGATTAATTTGTGTAATGGGTTACCAAAGGGATGTTGGGTCTGTCTGGTGTGTCGGGTCACCGTTTCAAACACATTTTCAAACATACTTTGTCATGATTTGGACAATCGGGGACTAGTTAACCTACGGGTTATTAGTCAAAACACTTAAACAAACTTTTATGATAGATTGCCGGTATTTGGGACTATCAGATTGTGTCGTTAATTCTTTTTATAGAAGAAACAACCTATGGTGAGTGTCACACCCCATTCTTTACTGTTTTCATATTTGGGGACAAACATGCGGTACAAACTTACGAACTTTTAGACCAACATATTACATTATATCACATGGATACTTAGTGACATTTCTTCATCATTAAAGTCCTCTCAAACATTTAGTGAACCATTAATATGTGGATACATAGCGGGGAAAGTGTGGGTTTGGGCCCGGCAAGCCCCACTCGGGCCGACTGGAGGTTGGTGGCGGGTGCATATTTCTCCTACCAAACATTACGGCATCGAGTGATGACCGGTGACGGGTTTGTGGCGTTCTAACGTTCAGCAGTGGTTCACGACACTATAGTATCATGTAGCGATGTCTAGCTAGCATCAGGTATAGATGTAAAGATTATAGGGTCTGGATTACTAACATTGCATGCTTTCTCAGGTCGCCAAGGTAGCAGGGAGTTTAGGCACACTGGTGTTTCATTGCGTCTCATCTGGTCTTGCATACTTGAACTTTGTTGGTTTAACTTCATACTTTTGAACTGTGGTTTTGTAAACTTATTTCTTCCTCTGCTTTCTTTGGTTTATGCAAACTTTTAAACTGCGTGGTTAGTTTTATTACGTCATTTTCATTACAGATAGTTGCCGTTTATTGTGACCGTTGAATTGGATCTTGGTATGTCACGCCCTTGCGGTAAAACCCCGCAAGTGGAATTTGAGGGTGTGACAGATTGGTATCAGAGCCAAATGTTATAGTGAACTAGGACTGCATGTAGAGTCTGGTTTATAGTCGAGTCTCATACGCTAGATGGTCACACACTTATGAGTCGTTATAAGTGCGAAACTTACTAACTTTGTTGGGTGTCTATATCATCATCATACTTATGTGCTACATCATCTGTTTTATCTTTGGTCCATCTAACTTATATCTTATCTTCTTCTTTGAGATTTAAAGACGAAGAGGTTAGGTTATTGATCTTTGCACGGCGGTGTTGTACATTAGAGTGGCTTTGGTGTACCTTCGAGATCGGTCCAGGATTCGGACGTCTTCATTTCATGCTCCAATGGACACACTCTTCTTACACACACTATCTTGCACTTGTACTTGATTTAGTACACCTCAGGATGATTATTCATTCGGGGATGCTTATAAGCTTGATATACTGATCGGATGATTCGTGGTTGATATGGAGTGGTCGGATCGGGATGATTCTTTATCATAGTTGCTAGTGGTTGATACTAGTGACGAATCTGAATATCTTATTCTTTTGGATCCCAAAAAGATGTCTGCTGCTCGTGGTGGTGGTCGTACTGGTGGACGTCGTGGTGGCGGTGGTGGTTGCAATGGTGGACGTGGTAACGTCACTATGACCCATGAAGAACTGAACAATCTGATCAAGCAACAGGTGTCTGCTGCCCTTGGTTCTTTTCAGGCTGCTCAGCAAGGCTTCGGTGGTAATTTGATTACTACTACTCTTATCTTTGTCTTGTGTGGTGTATTCATTTATGTTTTTATCTAGTGTGTTGGTTCAGGTAATGTTGTTAACCCACCTCCTCCTATTTGCACCTACAAGATGTTTATGGATTACAAGCCACACAATTTCATTGGATCTAAGGGAGCAGTGGGATTGCTCCGGTGGTTGGAGAAAGTCGAGTCTTCGTTTGCTATGTGTAGCTGCCCTGCTGAGAATCACGTGAAGTATGCTTCCGGTACTTTGAGGGTCCAGCTTTGACATGGTGGAACTCTACTGTTCAGGCTATGGGTTTAGTGGAAGCCAATGGAACCACTATCCTAACCATCATCAACAACCGATTCATAACAACCTTTATGTTCCTGATTGGAAATCGGTACCCCCAACCCTCTCTTTTGTTTCGGGTGTTCTGATGGGACAGTCACGGATCTGTAACCCACCTTCTCGTTTTTCCTGTCCGAATAATCAGACAGTCACCGAGATATGGTGAATGTCATCAGCTTTGTAATCCTTGACCTTTCCTCTGTGTCTGATATGAATCCCGAGCTATGTTCGATAACCCGTATAAATATTCCATGCTCGCACACACATCCGATGATGTGTGTGTGATGCTACTCTTTTAATGGTAAGATTAGTAAACTGATGTTAATCGGCAAGTGACCTGTGTATAATCAGTATTCGTAATTCCTTATCGCGCCCTATCTACCTTTCGGGTCCTAATTTGTATTCGATGAGTAATCCAGAACTCACACCGATTATCCTACGAATCACCCCATTGTCGTTGGTGTGTGTGTCTGTGATATTATCTATAATCGAACTCCGGGTCAATCTCGGTAAGAATCGGTCATGTTCCGATAAGAATCGGTGAGAAGCCGAATAGTCTCCGATAAGGTATAATCTAGACATTTTACTATTATGATTGGATATTGGTTGTTGATACCAGATTATAATATTGTTTTTGTAATGATTATGAGGTACGATCGAAGGCTGAGATGATGACGGGTCCGATACCCGGATCAATTCAACAACCGGAACAGAACCCGGTCAGTATAACTCGGAGTGGATTATTATGATTGTACGAATATATATATATATAGGGTAAGGATTATACGAGAACCAACTTTAGGGAGAGAACCAGAGAACCAATGTGAACATAAACAAAAAAAACCTAAAAAACCCACCTCCACCCCTAAAAACCTAAACCCACACCACTCACTCACTAAAAACCTAAACCCCATCCCCCACACCGCCCCAACCCCGCCCCACCCCCACCCCCCCCCCCCCCAATTTGTGAAATGCACATGTGCAGCTAACCCCACACCCCCAAAACCAAAACGCTCCATCCCATCCCCTCAAAAAGATACCCCCTCTTCCACCATACCAAAAACTAAACTCATTAAAAAACTTAACTATAATAGTGAAATGCACATGTGCATATAGTACAATTATCTTATTTTTAGTTTTATATAGAGGTTTTTTTAAGTTTATTCACCAACAACCCAAAAAAACCTAACCCCTTCCCATCATACCTAAAAACTAAACCCTAAAGCTAAGCCCATGAAAAAAATAACCTAACTATAATAGTGAAATGTACTTCGCGTTTATTTAATGATCATTGAATAAATTTTTTTCCACCTTATAGATCATATCACGTCCATTTAATGATCATTCATTATGGTAATTCATAATTTATTCAAAAGTGTGCTCTAATAGTGAAATGCACATGTGCATACGGTATATGTATGTATATATATAACAGCAAAATGCACATATGCATCAGATCTGACGTAAATATGACGTATAAAACATTTTTTTATTTTGTTTTTTACTTTTTTTTATTTTTTTTTATTTTTTTTCAAAAAGATTAACACTAAAAAACATTTTGGTGTTTTTACTTTTTTAGTTTTTTCGGTTATATAATTTTTTTATTATTATTATTTTTTGTGGAGGGGTTTTTGTGTTCACACTTGGTTCTTTGGTTCTCTCCCTAAATGGTGGTTCTCAAATGATCCAAATCCTATATATATATATATATATATATATATATATATATATATATATAAAACACGGATAACGATCGGACTTGATAATAATAATATGACAATAATAAACATATATAGAATATATATGTTTATATATATGTAATTCGATATATAGACGATATTCTAGACTCGGATTAATAATTATATTTTCTATTCATTTGTTAGTTTAGATCTGCCAAGCTGTAATGGCCAACTTATTAGTTTCGAGTGCCAAGCTGTAATGGCCAGCTAGATTTAGGATGTCCGGGTCGTGTCTCATATAATAAATATCAATAATGAAGCCGAGTTTAGGACTATCTAATATATACCGATTTCTTTATGTATGTGTATATATATATATCGTAAGTATTATAATCCTAACAAGTCCCACGCGTAACACGTATCAATATATATATATGACATATAATTATAATAAGAAGATTAATCGGAAGATTATTTACGCAAACCTTTGAGTATCGTTTTATTAATGTTTTCGGGGAATACATGTCAATTATCAGAAAACCTAGAAATGCTTTACATAGTAGAATGATTATAATAAAATAAGTATAATAGAAAGGGGACATAGAAATGATGACAGCAATACTGTTCGGTATCCGCCATTTCCTTTCTTTTCCATGTAGAGGGCAAGAACCATTATTTTACCATGGTAAAGTGGTACTATCGATAGGATTGGCAAATAATAGAATCGATTTAATAGAATATAATAGAATATATTTTCCCCTCCAGAAGTTATAATCTATAAAGTGTGTTTCATATGAAAGAATATTATAAAAAAAAATTTTATAAACGAACTGGCCATTCACTTTATAAAATACACGACCTCACCAACTTTATGTTGACAAAACTATTTTTGGGCATGTGTTTAGGTAACCCACCAAATATGATGACATGGATCCTGGGAAAGTAAAGATGTTATTATCTGAATCCCCTGCGTAGCTCTGGTAACCAGACCCGACGACCCGGCTCTGACAGCCGGGGCCGTTACAGGTGGTATCAGAGCGGTGCGTAATAACAGTCTTGAAATCATTACTAGTCCAGGATCTACCAGAATATTTTCTAAAAGAAATCTGTGCTTAGAAAAATTTCCATTATATCAGAAATATTAAAGAGAATATCAGGCGATTAAATTTTTGGGTACCTAAAACCCTAACCATTATAAAGTTGGTGAGAACCATAACGGTATAATAGAAATCAGAACGAATCCACTAAAGGATATTACTAGAATGATTATGTGGGGTAAATTGACAATTCTGTACACAATTGTGAATCTACATGCACATCTAATTTCTGTGAAATCTTACAGGATATTAAGGCTATAAGAAATAAGAAAGAATACAGAAGAGAAACCAGGATATTAAAAGAAACAAATCATGGAAGTGTATGTATAAATAGATTATGAACTACAAAATCATTCTTCGATAATTCAATCGACTTGAACGACAGTTTTGAAATCATTTTTCATACTTTAGAAACTCGTTGAATTGATAAATCATTCATCGTATATTAAAGAAATTTCGTATAAATTTATTGAATCATCCCAGTCTACATGACTTTTCGTATCCGCTTTCAGATTGTTAACCTTATGGTTATTCCAATATTTATAAATAAAATACAAATATTACGCTCCAACTTGAACATTCCTATGATCGAGTTTCTAGAAATATTATTTTTACTCTGCAAATTTTGCAATTTTATTAAAATCAGATATGCTAGAGACATACGAATATTGTGATTCTAAAGAATTTTCTTCCAAGTATATAATCAGAAAGCAGATAGATTCCACAATTTTCTTCCAAATATTGTGATTCTAAAGAATTTGTTCCCAGTCATTTCTAGTATATACTCAACTGAGTATTCCAGTTTGAGAAATAACATAAATATCCTCTGCTTTTAACTTCAAACAGACATTTTGTTAATTTATCAGATCATAACTAAAGACTTTTCCATTTCGTAAACTCTAGAAGTTAATCAAGTTACAGTCTTTCCGGTACCGTTTTTAGTTTTCCTTGCACGGGATTAACATATTCATTAATAACTCAAATCAGTTCAAGTCCATTCACAATCTATTATAAGCTATACATTCAAGATATCTCAGCGAATAAAATTTCTTCAAGAATGTTTATTCTAATAGAAAATCTATCCTAAGAAAGGATCCCAAGATATCCATCGAATTATGTTTTCAAGCCCAGAATTTTTCACAAATAGATCCTTATTGGCAATTCTATTCATTAACCAGTATTGTTATTATCATCCTAAGAAATCCTATTTCAATACGTGAAATTCTATCGCACCTCTGTGAGAATTGTTATCTTTATTTCTTACCAGAACAGATTTCACACCATATCTGGTACCATTTTTCATGAAGATCTTTAATCGAATCCATATCCGTATATATGCCAAGAGTCTTTTTTGGCATGATTCTCCATCCATATCTGATTGTTTATCACCATCAATATTTTTCCCGATATGAACAATGATTATTGTTGATCACATTCTATAAATCTCTCTTTGTGTATATATAGAAATATCAGCTATATAACACCTTTGATGGTTTTAAAAAGAGCAAAATAATATTTGGAATAGAAATATTATTATCCTGAAATATCATGACAAGAATATTTTGGGATCTATACAAAGAAACCAAATTCTTACTCAGTCGATTGAGCCACAATATGAAAATACCTTAATCTTATTATTCGAGCAAGTCAGAATGATTAACAGATTGAATTTCATATTGAATATTCCTTGAACTCCAAACATTCAAGAATAAGTTTCATCTGCGTGAAATAAATTCGAAAGATTGAAAGTCTATTTTGTTAGACTCAAATCAAGATGTTTTCTTCCAGATTAATGTAATTTCGAATCCAAAAGAAAAAAAAAGAAAAGAATAATAGAATAATGTGTGAAGGACACATACCTATTGTGATTAAAATAAATCAATACTGGAATGTTAGTTGAGGTGGAATAGTAATTATGGTTGCAAACATAATTATGAACGCCACAGGCACAGGAATATTCAAGTACGAATTTATCGAGATCATGACAGGTTTGGGTCACAAACATATTCAAAGAAATTATAATAAGAAAGTTGAACTCTTAGCGTATCGTATATGGAGAATACGACCATATAATTGGCAATGTAGTGAAACTTTCCTTCGTGAAATAAGACTACAAAGATATTCACATAATAGAAATCATCGAGTGTTCAAATTCCATGAATCAAAGAGATCAGTTTATTGATTTTTGATTGCCAACCAAAATGTAAAACCGAAGATAGTTTCATGTCCTCTGCACAACCCTTGTGGCAAAAGATATCCGGACCCTTACAGAAGGTATATCCAGACATTTGCCACCAAGCCACAAGATTCTTTGTGAGGATATATGATACTATGAAAGAAATGCCACCCCATCCAAAGTTGGAGAAAGAATCTTCGCAATCGCTTCTGTATAAAAACTCGCGTGAGTTATAGTATAATTGAATTGGTAAAACGGTCAAGTGTTACCAAATTGAAAATGAATAAGACGTGATGACAGAATGGTTAAATCCTTTAGAATAGAACAGATGGAAATATGGATTCAGAAACCGGAAATGGTGGAATCCAACGATTTATCAAAAGAAAATAATTTCTATCGACGATTAGATACCAAGTGGAATTATGTAAAGATCCGAATGGTATAATCGAGGTGAAAATGGAAAATGAATAGAATTATGCTCATTTTTCCAGTGAAACTCTCTAGCCAAAAGATGATGGAACTCCCTGTTCTGAGTTTAAAGTTTTGGAGAGATAATTTAAGAAATCACTGTTATGGCAAGAACTATCTACACGAATATCCCGATGAAATAAGCCTCGCTTATAATAGTTGGGATTAAGAAGATATGATACATTTCCTATGTATAAATTTATCAGAATGTGTTTTCAGACACTCAAAGTATAAACTTTAATCGACTATATAAATAAGAAATAATTATACCCAAGCAAGTGTATATTATAGAAATGATGAATTTATAGTGTTTGCTATAGATATTATCAGTATTCACTTGAATATTAATAGAATATAAATAGAGAAATAAAAAGAATTATAATTTGAAAAGACATCCGATATGTCTGAATAATAGAAAGGCATTGGAAATGCAAGATATCATGAGAAGGCATTGAAAATGCCAAATATTTTCAGAAGGCATTAGATATCAAAATAAAAAGATATTAAAAGAAATTACCAGATAAGAATATAAGTCGTAAGAAAACAACTAGAACTTTATAAAGAATGTTTTATATGAAGAAATTATAGAATATTTTTATCGAGAGTGTCTACGAATCCCGAAAGTGTTAAGAAGGAATTTTACAGAATTACTTGATGCAATAGGTACCCCTGTATTTTATCCCAAGTGATAATCATGATTTTGAGAAAGAATGAATAATATATTGTTATAAGAATCTTAAGTCAAAGAATCATAACAACGACTGTTACAAAAAGATTCAAAGACTATACAAGAAAAGTTACATATATTGACTGTAGAATCGTGAAAGCCATATTCACGATAATACAAGAGAAAGTTAAGTAATATGTATTGAAATACAATGCAGTCAATCATCAACGAAATAGTCAGTAAGGTTATTATCAATGATTTAATAAAAATCTTAAAGACCGACTTGAGTAGGTCAAGATAATGAAAGGCAAAAGCGATAAGAATTCAATGTTAGTTGAATCATTATTGAAGAAGGAAGAATTAGCACACAATTGAAGAATCTTTCTTAAAAATACTCATCAATGCTTATGCCTTTCATCTCTCCAGAGATAAAAAGGAATTTTTGAAACGAGTATAATTCAACAAGTTCGATTAGTCTTTTCTTGCACCTTTTGGCTCCAGTTAGACGTCCGATGGTCTGAGAAACCTCCTGATTATATATGAATGGAAATATTGACCGAGAGGTCAACCATATTACATCGATATAATGAAACTTACAAGGTAGGAATTGTAAGAAGAAATAATCCAATATTTACTAGAAATCATTTCTACTCTCTAAGAAATCAGAAATACAATGATGGTAAATTCTATGTTCGATTCACGAGTTAGTAGCTCGGATCCCATTCAAGTCAAGATGACAATGAAGGGATGTGACTTCCGTATCTATCTCTTAAGAACCATCTAGAATCCATCATTGTGAATGAATCCGTATATCAAACGATGAGTATATCGTATCGATTTGAGACTTTAGTGATGTTTGATGGAAGTTGGTAATTCCTTCAAAATAACTAGAACCTCAAAACGTTTCTAATCCTCTTTATATAGAAATAATATTCAGTCTGCTTCTCATTCTAATGAGGAACAAGATAAGAAGAATGTTAATAGTATAAAGCAAGTATCAATCTATATAGAAAACCTTTAATAGTCATACCAGAAAAATACTGATAATCCATGTATCTGTATTAACATGACTATAGCAAGAAAGGTTAACACATAATTAGAAGTACGATCAAGAAGTAGTCTTCAAGCACAAGGTTCAAGCAACACACATTTATTAAAATAGTACCATCAAAAGATGGATATTGTCGTAGATTTATTCAAATAACATTGTCTTTAAAACGAAATTGTGACAGAGTTCATGAAAATGGAACTTAAACATTATGAGACTGACAAAACCAATGCTTTAGAGGTACCACCAAGTGTTTGCTCAAACCCATCTCCCAAATCTCTGTGGCTCGTCATTTAGTTACCTGAAAAACATGCACAAAGATTTGTCAACAATAATGTCAGTGAGTTCACAGGTTTAAATGTACTAAGTGAAATACTTGTGTAATTCGTGTATGACTAATCATAATCTAGCTAAGCAAATGATCACTGTGCAAACCATGAGTCTCGTAACCAAACCTCTTGATTGTTATGCCTCGTGCATTGTACACCAAAGACAATGAATATATATAGTAGAATACTAACACTCTTTTGTATGTGACCAGTTAGAGCGACTAACCAAGATCGAGGGTGTCAACCCAATAGATCTATTAAAGTGTTCCATGGATTTTTATAACTAATGGTTACAGTAAATGTAATACGAGGACTAGTGAGCTCATGAACCAAATTGTCTCATGTTCCACATGGCAGTCATGATAGAATTATTACCCAAATTGTAAATTGGACTAGGATTATTGCATCTTTATCCCCCAAAAATGTAAAAATAGTAAAACGGGGCCGTGAAACTCACCTGATAGAGTCATATGTGGTCTAGTAAAGCTGACAATGTGCGATGGCTACTATCCTGATGATACCCTATGATCACTAAAGGACAAAATGAGTCGTACGGTTGTTTATCATACAATTTGTTCACCCTATATTCATGGACTCTTGTTTTAGGTGTATATGAGTTTTGTTTTTGTGTACGTGCAACTATTAGTGCCTTCCGAAACGTATCATCCCGAAACTTCGGTGTTTTGTTGTAATCTAGTATCCATGGTGAATTAAAATGGGCCTCACACTTTGTCATGGGCCGTAAATTGGCACCAATTCATCATGTGTGGTTGGTTTTTGGAAAACATTACTTAACATATGTTTATTTTCCCTTTTTGAACCCTTATAGAAGTAACACATGTTTCGGCCCATGTTAACACATGTTTGCTAGACTTAGCCGAAACAATGCCCTTTATATGACTTGAACTTGATAGTTATTTGCATCAATAGTGATTGATCTAAACTTGTTAAGGTAGTACCGAAAGTTTATAAAGTGTTCTAGCAACTTTTGTGACAAAACCGATTATGAAATGATCCATGGAAAGCCTTAATCTTTTGAACATGAACCGATGAGTTTTGGTAATCTAACTCGATTCTAGTTGATTAACCTCATTTTATTCGACTTAGTGTATGAATAAAGAGATGTTTAGTACCTTGTGTGTGCAAATGTTGGTTTAGAATGTTCATAGGGATCGACTAGGGGGTCGGGTAAACAAGATGGTTCGAGAGTTAAGAAGAAATAGGGCTTAGGGAACTTACCAAGAGGTGCTTGACTTTAGAAGGCCTTGTGATAGCTTCCTAACCTTCTCCAAGTGCTTGCAATGCTTCGGCTAGGAGGGATGGGGTCCGAAAGTTTGTGAGAGGTTTGTAGAGTGTTGGTGTGGCAATGGTGAGTTATTCTTAACCTCCTTTTATAGTGGATTGGGTAGGAAATGGACAAGAACAAAGATGGCAATGAAATCTCCTAGTTATGGATCGATCAAGGCATAGGTTTACAAATGAGTGTTAATGTTGACAACACAAGTATTCCTTGTCCCTTTCCTTAGCTTCGGCTGATAGTTGGTAGTCACAAAGGGGGTATGCCTTCTTTCTTGGGAATGGAGCATCATTCATATCCTACATCCACTTCCATGCAAGTATGTATCATGCCTTCCACCTTGTTCTTTGCCGAGAGGTTGTAAGAGGCTTCAAGAGGCAAAGGTTGACTAGTAAGGTGAATATGGAAAGTTTGTCTTATTGCCAATTTGGTGTAACTTGCCAACTATCATGACCTTTTGTCATGCTTCCAATCAGACGAGTATAAGACAAGAGGTTGGTGACAAAAATACCTAGATGATGGTGATGTTTGGAAGCTTCTATCACAAGTCCCTATCATTCTTGATGTTGTCTAGACTGTTTGTGAGTTAACACAGGTCGTGTTAAGTTAAGACATAGAAATGTCTCTTGGGAGTTAGATGATGACATCAACATGTATTAGTTTCCATAGGTTTCGGATTTGTGAATCATGTGTTTGTTAGATGATAAACCATGGTGGTTCTTGTATTGATATACATGTGTTAAAGGTGAGCTATCATGTGTTAGGGTGTAGTAACTTCATGAAATGCTTGTTTGGTGAGTTGTCCGGGTGTTGTATGACTAAACAAGAGTCCTATGTTGAGTTTTCTGATTAACTCTTGATAAACTAGACTGGGGGGTATAATGAATGAAAAATGTGTAATGATGCACATGTAATGACAATAGTAAATGAAAAACATACGAATACAGACCTGGTTTACTGACTGTTGTCACATTCTCCCTTTGTTTTGGAATTTCATCTGCGAAATCCAGTTTTCCTACTAGTTTCTGTAGTTTTAGGAAAAAGAGCTGGGTACTTGGGTTTCATCTGGTCTTCGCGTTCCCATGTAAATTCGGGACCAAGCTTTGCATTCCATCTGACTTTCACAAGTTTACTGCGGCTCCTCAATTTCCGGATTTTCCAATCAGTCACCTCGATAGGCTCCTCAACAAAATGGAGCTGATCATCGATGTGAATTTCTTTGGGAGGAATGATCAAAGACTCGTCAGACAAACACTTCTTCAGATTGAATACGTGGAAAGTGTCATTAACACCATTTAGCTCTCCTGGTAACTTGAGCTTGAATACCACGGGACCAACCCTAGAAATTATTTCGAACGGACCAATGTATCGGGGATTAAGTTTTCCACGCTTGCCAAACCGTGGTACACCCTTCCAGGGTGAGAATTTCAAGAGTCCCTTATCGCAACCTGAAATTCAAGTGGTTTGCAACGGCGATCAGTGTAGCTCTTTTGACGATCTCGAGCGGCTTTCAAGCGATCACGGATTTGAGAGATCTTGTCGGTTGTTTCTTGAATGAGCTCGGGGCCAGTCAAATATTTGTCTCCAACTTCTGCCTAACACAAAGGGGATCTACACTTACGTCCATACAGCGCTTCGAAAGGAGCAGCCTTGATGCTGATGTGATAACTGTTGTTGTAAGAGAACTCAACCAATGGTAAATGAGAATCCCAGTTCCCACTGAAGTTGATTACACAAGCCCGAAGCATGTCCTCCAATGTTTGAATTGTGCATTCACTCTGGCCGTCAGTTTGAAGATGATAAGTTGTGCTCATGTCTAAGCGAGAGCCTAATGCGTCCATCAATGTCTGCCAGAATCGGGAAGTAAATCGACTGTCTCGGTCGGAAATGATTGATACAGGCACACCGTGCCTCGTTACAATCTCTTTGATGTACAAGTTGGCTAGTTTCTCTAGCTTGTCGGTTTCCTTAATCAGCAATAAACGGGCTGATTTAGTCAACCTATCAACAATTACCCAAATCGTGTCGTGACCACTGGACGTCATAGGTAGCATGGTGATGAAATCCATGGAGATTTGTTCCCATATCCAAACGGGAATCTCTGGTTGCTACAGCAGACTGGACGGTTTCTGATACTCGGCTTTGACCTTGGAGCAGGTAAGGCATCGGCTGACGTAAGAGGCAATTTCACCTTTAAGGTTGGGCCACGAGTAAAGTCCCTTCACGTCTTTGTACATATTGTTAGCTCCGGGGTGGACTGAGTACTTAGACTTGTGGGTCTCCTCAAGAATATCGTCACGTAAACCGCCAAAACGTGGTACCCAGATACGATTGGCAAAATACCTTGTGCCATCAGACCTTGGTTCCAACAGAATAACCATCTTGAAGAACGACTCATCCTTTAGATTTTCACCCTTCAGAGCATCCTGCTGAGCGTCGCAGATACGGGTGGTTAGATTTGTATAGATGGTCAAACCTAGCGTACGCACACGCATGGTCTTAACTCATTCCTTCCGGCTCAAGGCATCAGCCACAATGTTGGCTTTTCCTGGATGGTATTTAATCTCAAAGTCGTAATCGTTCAGCAACTCAACCCATCTACGCTGTCGCATATTCAGATCCTTCTGATTGAAGATGTGTGGCAAGCCCTTATGATTGGTGAAAATGGTGCACTTAGTGCCGTAAAGGTAGTGCCTCCAAATCCTGAGGGCAAAGATCACTGCACCTAACTCGAGGTCATGAGTTGTGTAATTCTTCTCATGAACTTTGAGCTGTCGGGATGCATAGACAATGATATTATTCCTTTGCATGAGTACACATCGAAGACCTTGATGAAAAGCATCGCAGTAAACTACAAAATCATCGGTACCTTTAGGAAGAGAAAGAATCGGAGCACTGCACAAACGGTCCTTCAAAACCTGGAACACTTTCTCCTGCTTGATTCGCCACTCGAATTTCTTGTCTTTCTGCATTAAGACAGTCAATGGCTGGGCGATCTTGGAGAAATTCTCGATGAAGCGTCGATAGTAAGCGGCTAATCCCAGAAATTGTCGCACTTCAGTCGGTGTCTTGGGCGCAGCCCAATCCCTGATGGCTTCAATTTTTGAGGGGTCAACTTGTATACCCTTCTAGTTCACAACGTGACCGAGGAAATGAACTTCTCGAATCCAGAACTCGCATTTTGAGAATTTGGCAAACAATTTCTCGTTTTTGAGCAACTCTAGAATCAATCGAAGACGATGTTCGTGCTCTTTTTGGGTTTGCGAGTAGATCAAGATGTCATCGATAAAGACAATTTCAAACTTGTCTAAGTAGGGCTTGCAGACTCGATTCATGAGGTCCATGAAAATAGCAGGAGCATTCGTCAACCCAAATGGCATGACTAGGAATTCGTAATGCCGACAACGAGTTCGAAATGCAGTCTTCGGGATGTTGTCTTCCTGAATTCGCACCTGATGATAACCCGAACGCAGATCGATCTTTGAGTAGTAGCTGGAGCCCTGCAACTGATTGAACAGATCATCGATTCTTGGCAACGGATACTTGTTCTTGATGGTCAGCTTGTTCAACTCCGGTATTCAATTCACATGCGGAAACTCCTGTCTTTCTTCTTCACGAACAGGACAGGTGCTCCCCAATGAGATAAACTAGGTCGAATGAATCCTTTATCTAACAATTCTTGCAATTGACTAGATAACGCTTGCATTTCGGATGGCGCCAGATGATATGGAGTGCGGGCTACAGGGGCAGCTCCTGGGACTAGGTCAATACGAAACTCGACTTGCCGCGGAGGGGGAAGTCCGGGCAAGTCTTCTTGAAAGACCTCAGGATAGTCTCGTACGACCGGTATGTCCACAAGTTTCCGATCTTTAGTCTTCTAATAAACAACGTGTGCTAGGAAAGCGACACAACCCTTCCTCAAACACTTATGCGCCTTAATGCAACATATGACTCAAAGAGTCTCCACCTCGGTCTCCTCGAATCGCTAGGATGTCACCATTGGGCAAAGGGATACGAACCAGTTTCTCATGACAGACAATCTCCGCATGGTGCTTGGACAACCAATCCATGCCGATGACAACATCAAAACTACCTAGCTTGAATAGGCAGCGAATCAATGCGAAAGGTACTACCAATGAGTTCCAGAACACAATCCCTAACAACTTCATCAGAAGAAATCAACTTCCCGTTGGCCAACTCTATGCTAAAAGGAGTGTCCAACTTAGTTGAGTATAACCCAAGAGAATTCTTAAAGTCGGTCGACACAAAGCAAAAAACCGCACCTGAGTCAAACAAGACTGATGCAAAACGATTGTTAAGGAGAAACATACCGGTAACTACGTTGGGATCATCACGTGCTTCGTCAGCTCCCAACACGAACGCTCGACCGCGAGCTTGATTCTTGAGCTTAGGGCAGTCTTTGCGAAAATGGCCGGTGGCTCTGCATTCAAAACACTCATTCTTGACTGGTGGAGTGTTGGCAGCCTTAGCCTTGCAGTTAGCGGTTTGGTGGCCTCGACGATTGCAGTTCTTGCACAGGATGCTTTCACACGTACCAACATGGTGGTAGTGCCATTTGCTGCAGTAGGGATGGGGCCCATTGTATTGGCGTTTGGGCTCCTCAACAGCAGTAGTGGCAGCAAAAACCTTCATACTTTCCTATTGCTTGTGGGGCGAGTTCCTAACCTTCTTGGAGCCAGATCGCTTACGCTTACCTCCAGAACTCTCTCCCACATCTACAATATTCTGACTCAAAGAACCCATACGAACAGCATTGTCGGTCAGACTGTGAGCTAGAGTAACAGCAACTTGGATAGTGGTAGGTGCAGACGTAGTGACCATGCCTCGAATCTTGTGGGACAAACCCCAGATGTACCGCTCAACTCTCTTGTATTCCGGTGTGACCATGTGAGGAACTAGTCGAGAGATCCCATGAAAGCGGATAGTATAGGCAGTCACTTTAGCATCTACGATGGCAAGATTCCAGAATTCTGCCTCCAGCTTTTGCAGTTCACTCCTAGGATAGTAATTCTCCATGAGTAAAGTCTTGAGATCGCCCCAGGTGAGACTGTAAGCCGCATATCGACCCATGGTTTGAACTAGAAGATTCCACCACGTGAGGGCTTCATCTTGGAAAGTGCAAGTAGAGTACTTCACTTTCTGGTCCTCAGAGCAACCGCTGATGTCAAGAACTGACTCAGTCTTTTTGATCAAACGGACAATTCCGACGGCACCCTCGCTACCTTGAAGGTTCCATGGTTTGCAAGCCATGAAAGTTTTGTATGAACATCCGTGGATAGTGTTTTCAACTTCGTTGTCCGTTTCGCTTCCCCGTCGGCGACCTGTACCTCCAGAGCCTACACTGGAACAGCTCGAGCAACATCATGTCGAGCGATTGCCTCAGCGATCACCCTAGCTAGCTCAGCGGGAGTGGCTGGCAATGGTTCGCCATCGGTTGTTCGCGCAGATTGTCGGGTTTGCATAACTAAAAACACGCAACAAACATAAGAGATATATACATGTAATCATATAGTAGTTAATACAAGCATGCATAGTATTTAAATCACAAACAATATAAACAACATAACATGATAATGCAATCCATATACGATCCCTAAATAACCGAGTTTTAGTACCAAAAGATGGGCGGTCGAACGGCAATTAGTTTTGGTTTAACATAAACACATCATAAATGTCATAGCATAAGAAATACAACCACAAATAATCTAAGAAGATGGTGGTGGAAAAGCAGCAGCAAGTGCAACAATCGCCTCCCTCATACGCCGATCGGTCGTTGCCATCCTCCTCTCTAGTGCCTCTAAACGTTTCCCATCTCCACCCTCTCCATGACCGCGGATAGTCTCCCCTGCTCAGCCTCAGCTAGCTGACTCTCAAGCTCTTGAACTCGGACTCCCAAGGCCACTAGTTGTGCATCGTGTGATAGGATGACGCCACGCTCGGTAAAAAGTGGTTTCCCAGAAGATCCTCCCAACGTCATGGCCTCATGATCATCCTCCTCATCTCTATGAGCTAGATCACTTGTGAGACTAGGAAGAAAAGGCCGCTAGCGAGCCTAAGAACGTCTCTTCAATCTCTTCGGACAGCTCCATCGCTAGGGGTCCTGCCATGGGGTCTGCGGACTCAGTAGGCTCACTAACATGGGCAGGGTCAGTGGGAAGGGGAAAGATCGGAGCTTGGGCAGGGATAGAAATAACAAGGGCTGGGCGAACCCTCCTTCGAGGCGTATACTTCGTGAGCGTACGTCCCGAAGTGTCAAGGCACAAAGGAGGGGTATGACTGGTCAAGGGATGAGAAGCAAGAGAAGTCATAGGAGGGTGGGTGTCCGGGGCAGCTAGAGATGGTGGAGTGTCATCCTCTACGTCATCGTCCGAAGTATGTCCCATAACAGGGGGAGGGTCTACATCCATCGCTGAGTCGGAGATCCATCAACACTCCTGATGAGGGAAATCAGGAGCCTCATACGGAACGGGGGCTGGCTGTGTAAGCGGTAAATCCTCCTCTGGAGAGTCGTCCACTAGGTAGTCCGGCTCAGAATCCGAATGTACAGTAAGGTTTAATGTAATAGCCATGGTCCTGTCATAACATGCATATATATGTAAATGAACACGTATGTAAATGAATGAACTAGTGTACCCGTATGTCATCATGTAGCAGTTTGAGATTTGAGAGGTGCAAGGCGAGATGGTGTGGTACTAGGTGAAAACTTTTCGAAAAATGTTTTAAGTAATAGTTGATTGAAAAGAATCTTAGTTCGCTATAACCTTATGCTCCAATACCTATCGGTCACACCCCGCCAAGGCGGAAACACGGGAATGCGACCATCGAAATGTTTTCAAGCACAAGGTTCAAGCAACACACATTTATTAAAATTGTACCATCAAAAGATGGATATTGTCGAAGATTTATTCAAATAACATTATCTTTAAAACGAAATTGTGACATAGTTGACGATAATGGACTTTAACATTATGAGACTGACAAAACCCATGCTTTAGAGGTACCACCAAGTGTTTTCTCAAACCCATCTCCCAAATCTCTGTGGCTCGTCATTTAGTTACCTGAAAAACATGCACAAAGATTTGTCAACAATAATGTCGTTGAGTTCACAGGTTTAAATGTACTAAGTAAAACACTTGTGTAATTCGTGTATGACTAATCATAAGCTAGCTAAGCAAATGATCACTGCGCAAACCATGAGTCTCGTAACCAAACCTCTTGACTGTTGTGCCTCGTGCATTGTACACCAAAGACAATGAATAATATAGTAGAATACTAACACTCTTTTGTATGTGACCAGTTAGAGCGACTAACCAAGAGGGGGGTTGTCAACCCAATAGATCTATTAAGGTGTTCCATGGCTTTTGATAGCTAATGGTTAATGTAAATGTAATACGAGGACTAGTGAGCTCATGAACCGAATCGTCTCATGTTCCACATGGCAGTCATGATAGAATTATCATCCAAATTGTAAATTGGACTAGGATTATTGCATGTTTATCCCCCGAAAATGTAAAAATAGTAAAACGTGGCCGTAAAACTCACCTGATAGAGTCGTATGTGGTCTAGTAAAGCTGACAATGTGCAATGGTTACTGTCCCGATGATACCCGATGATCATTGAGGGACAAAATGATTCGTACGGTTGTTTATCATACAATTTTATCACCCTATATTCATGGACTCTTGTTTTAGGTGTTCATGAGATGTGTTTTTGTGTATGTGCATTTATTAGTGCCTTCCAAAACGTATCATCCCGAAACTTCGGTGTTTTGTTGTAATCTAGTATCCATGGTGAACTAAAATAGGCCTCACACTTTGTCATGGGCCGTAAATTGGCACCAATTCATCATGTGTGGTTTGTTTTTGGAAAACATTACTTAACTTATGTTTATTTTCCTGTTTTGAACCCTTATAGAAGTAACACATGTTTCGGACCCTGTTAACACATGTTTGCTAGACTTAGCCGAAACAATGCCCTTTATATGACTTGAACTTGATAGTTATTTGCATCAATAGTAATTGATCTAAACCTGTTAAGGTAGTACCGAGAGTTTATAAAGTGATCTAGCAACTTTTGTTACAGAACCGATTATGAAATGATCCATGGAATGCCTTAATCTTTTGAACATGAACCGATGAGTTTTGGTAATCTAACTCGATTACTAGTTGATTAACCACATTAGTTTACAACATTGCTCACTATAATCTCTTGTGGGCCGATTATTGTTTATCAAATAAACCTCATTTTATTCGACTTATTTTATGCATAAAGAGATGTTTAGTACCTTGTGTGTGCAAGTGTTGGTTTAGAGTGTTCATATGGATCGACTAGGGGTCGGGTAAACAAGATGGGCAGAGAGTTAAGAAGCAATAGGGCTTAGGGAACTTACCAAGAGGTGCTTTGTCACACCACGCCAATGGCGGAAACACGTGGCGCGACGCTCGAAAGCATATCAAAGTCAAGATTAACACAAACTATATTTAATTAGAAAAGATCATTATATTAAGATGTCGGGAAGGAGTACCTGGTTTCACACATTACTTAAAACCACAAACATTAAGTTTTAAAGTGGGGTGTTTTCGTTTATGTCCCAACCCGAAGGTAACAATAGATGAAACCCCCAACCATTGTCCGACATCCCAAATTCCACCGTACTAGCCGCATACCTGTTCAGCACTTAGTTACCTGAAAGATATGTTTTAAAAAAAAGACGTCAATATATAAAATATTGGTGAGTTCACAGGTTTTAGTTTCGTAAATACGACATTTTCACATCCTGTGCAAATCCAGCACATTTTTACATCCTGTGCAAATGCAGCACATTTTATATCCTGTGCAAATCCAGCACATTTTGTGGCCTTTGTACGGAGTAGCTAGCTCCTACAAACTATGATGATAAGCGATCCCCTGAGTCCCATAACCAAACCAAGACTAACAATTATGCCCGCTCCAAGTCGTTTCTCGGAACCCAACGACTTAAGTTCAGAATACGTGCACCTCTTGTCTTTACCGGGTTGACGCTATCAACCAGAGGTGGGCCTCGTCAGGCACCAATAGTACTATCCAAATATTCCTTTGGTTTCATTTACCTGAATTAATGGTTACAGTAGCGAGGACCCAACCCCGAGTGGCGACCAAAAACTCAAGTACTCATCATGCCACTTATCACTTTTTAACCTTTGAAAACATTTCAATATGTGATAACTTTTGACAAACATATCTTTCCCCAGTTAAAACAGTAAAATGGGGCCGTGAAACTCACCTTGATTTCCTTGCTTAGCTAGAAAACAAAGCCCGAAGCTTTGACCGACTTCCTTGTGCCCTAATTACCAATAAAGGACACCTTAAAGTCTATTGCATATAAGCCTAGCTTAATTTCCGGTTAAAAGATAGTTTATTCGACTATCTAGACTCGTGGGTACTAACCCGAGTCTCAAGCGTTTAACTCGCCGAACCGATCGTGACTTATATTGATTTGTTTAACACACGACATAGCACCCAAGTTGCGCACCTGTTACTATTCGCGTGTAAACTATGTTGGACTACTACTACGAAACGTATAACTCACCGCGAGTCATAGCTCATCTTCGGATAATATACCTTAGGGAAATACAATATAGTTATCAAATCCGTTAAATAACATTTGTAATTCTTTCCCAAAATCCGAGTTATTTTAAGGGTTTCAAAACATAAGTTTTCATATAATCTTTTTCTCAAATAAGCCGAGCATTTATGTATTTCATACTCGTATATTTAACAATGTCTTGGTTCCCTAAAACCATTGAAGTTGACATAATTGACGCTTGACAAATATTATGTATTTGTTTTGGAAATATTGCTCGACGTTTATCTTTATCATTGTAAATAACCATTTGTCGAAAACGTCGCGACTTTGGGCAAAATCCTTTGTCTAAAACACTTGGAATATTTACTTACAAAATTGCGCCACAACACTATCACTTTCGTTGCGCTTAGGATTTTATAAAAATTTTGGCAGAGTTTCCTCCGTTTTCGTACCAACCCGACAACACAAGTTGTCTACAATTTTTCCCAAAACCAACTTCTAAAACACAAGACAACAATTTCATTTATCCGCATTTCCATTTCACGAGACTTCATACGTTTCGACAATGATATAAATTATACTTGTTTATATAAGCTACATACGTATATTTTTATATACATACATACAGTCCAACAACTTTAGTCCGATATTCAATAACACAAAGTCACGCATTTATTTACAATTATCAAATACTCCGATTATACTTATCGCTTATTAGTCATATCGGTTCGTTAGCGAGTTAGTCGTTTATATTTATATATTTTAGAAATATATATGTGTAAATAATAATACAACGAAATAATCACGAGTTAGTTATACCGAAATGCTTGACCGAAGCTGACTGAGTTGATCGGGTCTTGACCGAACCCGAAATCTGACCCGTTGACCATCAGTTGACCGGGTTGACCAGATCTGAACTTGACCCGCGACTAGAAAACGTGACTCGAGACAAACCAGATCTGACTCGAAACACCCGGATCTGACCCGAAACGCCCGGATCTGATCCGAAACGCCCGGATCTGACCCGAACACGCCAAACTCAACTCGAACAACAAATCTGACCCGAGACAACCTGTTTTCGTGGCCTAAAACCTGATCCGGACCCTCGATCCTGCCAGATCTGGAACAACCGCCACCTACATGTAACCACCTTCGAACCACCACACCTGACCCGAACTCTATCAGCCCCGAAACACATGGATCTGACCCGAACCAGATCTGAAATGGACCTACGACTGAATCACGAAGAAATAACCACCACCGATCGTCACCATCCTACAACCGGACACCACCTAACCACCCACAACCGGTCACCATCTAAACCACACCACCACCGAGACGCTACCAGCCACCGGACCAACCACCAAACCCAACACCACCACGATAGGACCGCCACACCCACCATAGTCTAAACCCGACCCCACACCTACTTTTCGTTGCTGTTTCAGCCCGTTTTGGGGCCTAAGACCACCGCACAGTCACCACCATGGGTGGTGGCGGCCGATCTTTGGCGTGGTGAGGAGGAAGGGAGCTTGTGGGTTCTTGTATGTGTAGAGAGAGAGAGAGAGGTCCAGATTTTAGAGAGAGAGTAGAGAGAGAGAGGGTAGCGGCTGGTGAAATGAAGAGGAAGAGGAGAAAGAGAGTATTTATAGCTAGGGTTTGTTGGTAGGTGGGTGTATACCGCGTATCGAACCCGTATTAACATAAATCGGCTCGGTTTTATTTTAGGCTCGATAACTACTTACAAAAATTAGCCGGTTTTGTTCAAAATCATAAATAACACTAAACCGAGCAATTTAATAATTATTTTCGTCACCCGACGCATGAAGACGGCACACGCGTTAAAATCGCGTTAATCGGTTCGGTTGTGTTATCCTTCATTTAAATGATCCGATAACTTTCGAAATTCAACCGATAACATTATTTATAATAAATAATTATTCCGGAAGTTCGGTAACGTTTAAAGCCACGCGTTTCGACGTTCGAATCCCACGTCAGTTCCTCTCCGCGTTCTTCAAAACGCTGCGTTTTTGGCCGTTTACCACGCCGATTTCACATCCGTTCGCATCGATAGTAAATACGTGTCGTATTTTCATAGAATAAGCTTATGTTATTCCAGTTTGACAAATTTTTGCTGATGTCAGTTCGTTACGTTAAACACGCGAAGTCTTTCTTTAAAGGCATCAAGACTTCAACGAACTTTCAAAAGGACATCGTAGGACTCATATCAGCTCAACTAACCATAATTAACCTTAAACCATGTTAATTATTTCTAAAACATGATTAGCATCACGTTAATCGTTGTACGAAATTTGCCGGTTGTCACATTCTCCCCCCGTTAAGAGAATTCCGTCCCGGAATTCAGTTCAAGTCATCCGATACATTAGTATCCTTGAACAGGGCGGGATGTTTGCAACTCACACGATTACCCCTTTTCTTCGTGAACTCCAGTTCACGCTTAGCGTCCTAACGAACACAATGTCATGAGTCGGCTACGGCCGAGCTCTTGGGTATCGCAATCCGGCACAAATATCGGTTTTCCCGAAATAGTAGAGCTTTGCGTCAACCTGAATCCTGTCGGTTGAGGAATTGACAATGCTTCCTCAAGCCAGACCTGCGGGATTCGTCAAGAGTCCCACTAAGCTCTTGCGATAGTTCGAGCTTGTTCGTTGCAAGGCCAATTTTTTTAACTGACATATCCGAGTCACTGGAGTACTAAGCGAAGTCACTCCATTACCGTTTTCGTGCTTGACAACACCCCTTTCAGTGTATAACACTCAGCAAAGTCCTATACCGATTTGAAGTTCCTAAGGCTAGCTCCTTGTTAGCACAACTTCCCGATCGGTTTGTCCACTTATTCAAGAAGATTTGAATCTACCGGATTCGTTGATCACCTCTTGAACTCACGCCAGATCATGTGTATATCTCTATCTGTCATTCAATGTACTAGAGACGTACACGTATGCACTCCAGAGGACTTCGAGCAGTACACCCCGAACACTAGGGTGATAATTCCTATCACATAGGAAATTCTGGCGATGAAGTACACGAATTTGATTTGCCACCGACACTAATCGTATCACACCGGACACTTCCGTCTAGGACAATAATTCACTCGTTCGAGAATGGTAGTCCATACTCATCTCAAATTGAGTATCCCAGACTTGCGTTCAAGGTTTGGCACACCCTGGGGCAGGATGACTACTAAAATCCGATATTATGAACGTTGGCATCTAGTGTCTAGCCACAACTCTCCAAGAGTATAGGTGGCTATCCGTATGCCTCATATTATAACTGCAACGAGTAGGGGATGAGAAGGTTCCAAACAGCAATTGATCAATACCTGTGTCCCATCACAGCCACCGGACACCTCAGGCGACAGGACCATTAAGTTCGCTCGTTGAATTTCACTAATCGGGTGATCTTACCAGATCACAAAGCAGTCGACATTCTTGAGGACGCTTAAGGTTGTTTATAGTAGCGGATGGCATTCCCGTATCCTCACATGGACTGAAATCCACTATGCACCCACTTACAACCTTTCGCATGAGCGATTATGGTTAGTGGTACCAGGACGCCTAATGTGGACTGACAGAGGTCGAAAGTTTTTGCGTCACTTTCACCCCTCAGTTCCCCAAACAGTAGACAGTGTATATTCAACATACGACCGTACAATTCCACAATACGCGAGAATTTAAGCCCACTTAAACACAAATGTCTAGAGGCTCACTTCGCCTCATCACATTGGTCAACATAAGGATGATGTATATGAATCATCATAATATGGTTGTCGTAACAAACAGAGGATAGGGTCTCGGCAACATCTCGACACGTTGGCTTTCCTCGAGGCGGTAAGCAGAGCATTGGTAACTACCCAAAACAAGGGTACCCAGTGCTTGTCCTGCTATATGTGCCTCACAAGCACTGGTGTCCTATCGTTATTAGCAACCTAGTAAGTCAATTCTGAACAACACAGGACGCTTTCCCTCGAATTGACTATCCGATCCTATGCAGTGATCTGAGTGAAAGGAGTCCTAACACTGGAATCCCTCACTCGCCAAAGGTTCCATCTTTCGGACCTTTCAAGGTAAGAGGTGAAATTGAGTCATAAATGAATACATCTAACATAGATCTTACATTTGGCTCGATGGCTTCATTCGCCCAAGTCGTTACTTAAACAAACAAACGAACGACTGAGATCGCACCACAAGCGATAGTCCTGAGCCTTCCCGTAAGTCATCCCGTTCAACAACTCAAGTAGTCACACAAATGGGTGCAATGCATAAGCTTTCGAGCTCATCTTGATTAGTCAGTTACTAAACGCACTGACCTGGCAGCTCATATTGCTATGGTGTCTCTAACAGTGTCTGTCAAGGACATGGGATTTTGCTCTAGCGCGAGCAATGCTACCGAAAAATAACTGGGAACACCTGTATTGATCCACGGTCGAAAGGGTTCCACTATCCCAAGAGTCTACGTAACGACACCAAGACAAGATAAACCTACCCTTAGCAGGATAACACCATTCGCAGGGCTGAGTTGATCGAAGATTTCATCACGGTAGGGTAGCGCCCTCACAGAGTAGACAATGCTACATGCCCTTCTAGATTCAGGGTTTCATAAGACCTCCGAATCAGGTACCGGGGACTCCACCAATGCACTCGCCGTGGGTGGGTCCACGCTGTTATTCCCGCAGTCATCGGCATGACACGTTGGCGGGTATGATGTCAAACGAATCCACTGGATGAGCAATAATAAATTGAGTCTTTCCACTCCTACTAGCCCAAAGGTATGGGTCATAATATCGCTCTCATTTACTCGACACCTTCAAGTTCGAGATGTATTCGAAATCCCTTTATCGTAAAGACGAGCCTCACCCCGTCATGTGTGGATCATGGGATTTCCTTCCGACTTGATTCAAGAGTGGTTAGTCGACCAAAATGCGCGTAAAAGGTTAAGGCTGGACATGGCGTCACCGATGCCTTAGATTTTGAAGAGGTAATGCTCACAAGACGCGCGAGCATATAAAGAGGTCGACACATGATTCGGTCAATTACCCAAACTACGAGATTCGAACTTTGGGGAGATACATGTGCTAACACTAGGACTAGAGTGTCTTAGTATGACTACTGGGAAGTCCGTTAGACACCCGAATTCCCACATTATCGATGGCATCACTACACTACCATTCAGCAACATAACAACGGTTACGAGGGTTTGGGGTAGTGTCTTTATCCCGAGGGATCCAAGAGTGAAACAAACGACAAGTTATCACATCATCAAGTCAATCCAACAATTGTAGCAATACGTTCACGGTGCAATACGATAGTAGAAATAACATGACATGACAACAACACATCCACGAACACATCAACAAGGGAACACCGCAACATGGACCGCATGACACAGAGAAATACGACAACAAGGCTACACCACTGCAGGAGCAGCACAACAACAGGAATGCACCGTCGACAGCGAAACGCAACCGCATGGATATGCAGTCGGCAAAACTGTGCAACTACAGAATGCATAATCGTTAGGGGTAACACCACAACATAAATTCACGACAGCAGGACGACACACAACCTAGCGAGTCCACTATACATAACTACAAGAAGCTCCATTACGGTGAGCACGCACCCCGGTGCGTTTCAGCTCACTTAAGGTGACAGAATCCTTATTTGTATCCTCAGCCACAAACCTATACTCCATAGGCTCATTAGTAGGAACGATTGGATCACCCAAAGGCATCCGTCATCACAACAGAAATGGGAATAATGGGTTCCACATAATTTAGTAGACTTATCAGGTCGATATCGTTCTTAGGGAGAATGACTGTATGCTCGATATAAATCACTCGAATAATGGCAACTGCAGCATCGACAGGCTCAACCATACCTGAGAGCCATCGCCAACATTAGTCTTGGCAGGAGCCAGGAATGATAACGAGTGGTTCACGAAAACCTCAAAGAAAATGGAGTTAACAGCAACGAACTCCATCGTGACACGAGCATGGTCATAGCGGCTTGGCAAGGGTCTTATAGATGCCTATGTCAATGACAGTGATCTTAGTAGGAGCCTTCGAAACAACAGCAACATCAAACTTGACAAGAGCCATAGCAACATCCTCAACACACTCAGTATGAGTTACACTCTCAGCAACGACAGCATGATTTGCTTGGGCCATAGGACAATGATAGCAGCAACAACAGCAGGCTCAGCAGAAACCTTAGGCCCGTCGTAGCTATTAGATGTGTGGTAAATAGTATCCATAGGACCTAGAAACCAACCAACATCTTTTCCAGTATCAAAGCATTGGTCACAACAAGAATAGTAGAGGTAGAAGGATCATGATTTATCGAGACACCACGATAAAATAAAAAAAAAACGATACAGACTCTGGCAATTCAGCCGAGTCATCCTTCTCATTAGGGTCCTCTTGCATGTTATTTGGCCCTAGCACCAATGGTCATCAACTGAAATGCCTCTCCGACACTTAAGCGAGGCCAGTGAACTTTCTTCCTGGTAGGCCACGCAGTGAGAGTATCGGAATACGACAAGAGATTAGACAAGTCACTTTGTCCATAACGAATGGATCTCGCATCCTTAGTTTATAAAACACCGTGACAAAAGGGACGCAACGTCTCAATATCTATGGGGATTGATGGAAAACACTTCGCATCAATAGCCACCCCAAATAACCAACCAGTCTCGTCGTCCTGACGAGGGTGGCGGACGTTCAACATTGCAAGATGAGCAATGGAATTGCCGTCCCATGGGTAAGTTTAGTTGACAGAATAACATGACCACTTCCAGTAGTCCGTTATTTGATTTTTCGAGGGGAATTTCGATGTCAGCCAGAGCGTTCCGTGACACTTGACAATTACGAGTCACACGCTTTACGATTTCGGCTCCCGAAATGTGGTTTCACTCCCCGAGTGTTATGACGGATTCAGACGCAAAACGCACGTCGTGATCCTATATTCAATATATATGTATGTCTCCATATATATTAACTGACTTGGATAAAATTATCTCCGACTCGACTCCCTTTACCATATAACTACTTTCCCATTAAGTAGTTATACTAGGATCTTGTCAGTCGAGATTTCATTTTTCCCATAATCGACTCGACTCACCTTTCCATATATTTATTTTCCCATTAAATAAATATACTATGATCTTGTCGATTCGATATTACATTTTTCAATCATGAACTCGACTCCCCTTACCGTATAATTATTTTCCCATTAAATAATTATACTAGGATCTTGTCGATTTGACATTTCGTTTTACAACCATCGACTCGACTCACTTTACCGTATAATTATTTTCCCACTAAATAATCATACTAGGGTCTTGTCGATTCGACACTACGTTTTACAACCATCGACTCGACTCACTTTACCGTATAATTATTTTCCCATTAAATAATTATACTAGGATCTTGTCGATTCGACATTTCGTTCTCGACACCCGACTCGGCTCACTTTACCATATATTTATTTTCCCATTAAATAAATATACTAGGATCTTGCCGATCGACTTTTCGCTTTCAACACCCGACTCGGCTCACTTTACCATATATTTATTTTCCCATTAAATAAATATACTAGGATCTTGCCGATCGACTTTTCGCTTTCAACACCCGACTCGGCTCACTTTACCATATATTTATTTTCCCATTAAATAAATAAACTAGGATCTTGCCGATCGACTTTTCGCTTTCAACACCCGACTCGGCTCACTTTACCATATATTTATTTTCCCATTAAATAAATATACTAGGATCTTGCCGATTCGACATTGTTGATTTAGACGCGGGCTATCATGCCTTTTAGTTAAAGATGATCAAGCCTATTAACTCAGCAAGGACGATTCTGCCCTCCAATAGGGGAAGGAACGCCTGACCCTCGAAGACAACTTGGGCATGTGTTAGATCAAGAATGACTTACTCACAGTAATAATATAGCAGCACACGGGCCACTAGTCTCAATACTGATCCACACAGGGTCCCGTGCTCAAAACGCACTGGTTTTGCAGGGACGCACCCTCGGTCTTCACTGGTTTCCAAGTTTAGCATTCCACGCATCGTACCAAGCATTCATCTCCTCGGTAGGCAGTGCATCCTCGTATGTCCGCTCCTTTGAGGAACCTTGATTGGAGGCATTCAACTCCTATACAAGGAAGTTTTCATCTCCTGTCCCTATCCGATGCGAGGGTTTACGTCAGATTACTCATATGAGGTAGACGTTCGAGCTCTTCCGTGTTCGTACCTTAGAGGTAATGCTGAAGAAAGCTCATTCAGTTTGCGAGGATCGAAATCAAGGGATATCAAACAGACCTCCCTTTTAGCCCGCTGGCCAATCAAAAGTTAAGACTGAACCTAAGGAACAAGGATAGACAAGTCAAGAAGTGATCACCAACCCCAGCCCTAGCGCCCACCAAGGTTACCGTGCACCACAAGTTATTATTACGTGTGCACCCGCAATGATAATCGGTGTTGCCAGGTAATTTTGGTGCCCGCTAGTTCCGAGCTTCCTGATCCAAAAACAAGGATTTCACACAATAAAGGACCTAGACTAGCTTCGCCTTCACAACATCAGCAACACGACAACGTCCACTAGCACGATAAAGGTTAGCCCTTCCGATCATCCCGTCTGCAGGTAAGCGGGTGAGTTCGTCGTAGACCACCGCTTGTCCTTCCCGCTTGTCGATATCGGTAATCGATGCAAAAGTGTGGACTAAAGTGAAGTGTGAGACGATATCCTTATAGGCAAGCTATCTGTACTACTTATATGCATTAACTAGCACTAGTCAGAAAATCGGATCTCTACACAATATAAACATTCATATCCATATTTTCTAAAATTTTATATATTGACACACATGGCTAGTCGGTCGGAATTTCCCCTTGTACAATCCATGTACAATTTTCTTTCTTTTCTAAAAATATTTCGTTGTGTTTTATTTTTGAAAACTTCGTTTTCGAGCCAATACCGGTTATAGTCTAGATTTTTCAAAAATACTAGTTCGCTATAACCTTGGCTCTGATACCACTTCTGTCACACCACGCCAATGGCGGAAACACGTGGCGCGACGCTCGAAAGCATATCAAAGTCAAGATTAACACAAACTATATTTAATTAGAAAAGATCATTATATTAAGATGTCGGGAAGGAGTACCTGGTTTCACACATTACTTAAAACCACAAACATTAAGTTTTAAAGTGGGGTGTTTCCGTTTATGTCCCAACCCGAAGGTAACAATAGATGAAACCCCCAACCATTGTCCGACATCCCAAATTCCACCGTACTAGCCGCATACCTGTTCAGCACTTAGTTACCTGAAAGATATGTTTTAAAAAAAAGACGTCAATATATAAAATATTGGTGAGTTCACAGGTTTTAGTTTCGTAAATACGACATTTTCACATCCTGTGCAAATCCAGCACATTTTTACATCCTGTGCAAATCCAGCACATTTTATATCCTGTGCAAATCCAGCACATTTTGTGGCCTTTGTACGGAGTAGCTAGCTCCTACAAACTATGATGATAAGCGATCCCCTGAGTCCCATAACCAAACCAAGACTAACAATTATGCCCCGCTCCAAGTCGTTTCTCGGAACCCAACGACTTAAGTTCAGAATACGTGCACCTCTTGTCTTTACCGGGTTGACGCTATCAACCAGAGGTGGGCCTCGTCAGGCACCAATAGTACTATCCAAATATTCCTTTGGTTTCATTTACCTGAATTAATGGTTACAGTAGCGAGGACCCAACCCCGAGTGGCGACCAAAAACTCAAGTACTCATCATGCCACTTATCACTTTTTAACCTTTGAAAACATTTCAATATGTGATAACTTTTGACAAACATATCTTTCCCCCAGTTAAAACAGTAAAATGGGGCCGTGAAACTCACCTTGATTTCCTTGCTTAGCTAGAAAACAAAGCCCGAAGCTTTGACCGACTTCCTTGTGCCCTAATTACCAATAAAGGACACCTTAAAGTCTATTGCATATAAGCCTAGCTTAATTTCCGGTTAAAAGATAGTTTATTCGACTATCTAGACTCGTGGGTACTAACCCGAGTCTCAAGCGTTTAACTCGCCGAACCGATCGTGACTTATATTGATTTGTTTAACACACGACATAGCACCCAAGTTGCGCACCTGTTACTATTCGCGTGTAAACTATGTTGGACTACTACTACGAAACGTATAACTCACCGCGAGTCATAGCTCATCTTCGGATAATATACCTTAGGGAAATACAATATAGTTATCAAATCCGTTAAATAACATTTGTAATTCTTTCCCAAAATCCGAGTTATTTTAAGGGTTTCAAAACATAAGTTTTCATATAATCTTTTTCTCAAATAAGCCGAGCATTTATGTATTTCATACTCGTATATTTAACAATGTCTTGGTTCCCTAAAACCATTGAAGTTGACATAATTGACGCTTGACAAATATTATGTATTTGTTTTGGAAATATTGCTCGACGTTTATCTTTATCATTGTAAATAACCATTTGTCGAAAACGTCGCGACTTTGGGCAAAATCCTTTGTCTAAAACACTTGGAATATTTACTTACAAAATTGCGCCACAACACTATCACTTTCGTTGCGCTTAGGATTTTATAAAAATTTTGGCAGAGTTTCCTCCGTTTTCGTACCAACCCGACAACACAAGTTGTCTACAATTTTTCCCAAAACCAACTTCTAAAACACAAGACAACAATTTCATTTATCCGCATTTCCATTTCACGAGACTTCATACGTTTCGACAATGATATAAATTATACTTGTTTATATAAGCGTACATACGTATATTTTTATATACATACATACAGTCCAACAACTTTAGTCCGATATTCAATAACACAAAGTCACGCATTTATTTACAATTATCAAATACTCCGATTATACTTATCGCTTATTAGTCATATCGGTTCGTTAGCGAGTTAGTCGTTTATATTTATATATTTTAGAAATATATATGTGTAAATAATAATACAACGAAATAATCACGAGTTAGTTATACCGAAATGCTTGACCGAAGCTGACTGAGTTGATCGGGTCTTGACCGAACCCGAAATCTGACCCGTTGACCATCAGTTGACCGGGTTGACCAGATCTGAACTTGACCCGCGACTAGAAAACGTGACTCGAGACAAACCAGATCTGACTCGAAACACCCGGATCTGACCCGAAACGCCCGGATCTGATCCGAAACGCCCGGATCTGACCCGAACACGCCAAACTCAACTCGAACAACAAATCTGACCCGAGACAACCTGTTTTCGTGGCCTAAAACCTGATCCGGACCCTCGATCCTGCCAGATCTGGAACAACCGCCACCTACATGTAACCACCTTCGAACCACCACACCTGACCCGAACTCTATCAGCCCCGAAACACATGGATCTGACCCGAAACGTTCGGATCTGACCCGAACCAGATCTGAAATGGACCTACGACTGAATCACGAAGAAATAACCACCACCGATCGTCACCATCCTACAACCGGACACCACCTAACCACCCACAACCGGTCACCATCTAAACCACACCACCACCGAGACGCTACCAGCCACCGGACCAACCACCAAACCCAACACCACCACGATCGGACCGCCACACCCACCATAGTCTAAACCCGACCCCACACCTGCTTTTCGTTGCTGTTTCAGCCCGTTTTGGGGCCTAAGACCACCGCACAGTCACCACCATGGGTGGTGGCGGCCGATCTTTGGCGTGGTGAGGAGGAAGGGAGCTTGTGGGTTCTTGTATGTGTAGAGAGAGAGAGAGAGGTCCAGATTTTAGAGAGAGAGTAGAGAGAGAGAGGGTAGCGGCTGGTGAAATGAAGAGGAAGAGGAGAAAGAGAGTATTTATAGCTAGGGTTTGTTGGTAGGTGGGTGTATACCGCGTATCGAACCCGTATTAACATAAATCGGCTCGGTTTTATTTTAGGCTCGATAACTACTTACAAAAATTAGCCGGTTTTGTTCAAAATCATAAATAACACTAAACCGAGCAATTCAATAATTATTTTCGTCACCCGACGCGTGAAGACGGCACACGCGTTAAAATCGCGTTAATCGGTTCGGTTGTGTTATCCTTCATTTAAATGATCCGATAACTTTCGAAATTCAACCGATAACATTATTTATAATAAATAATTATTCCGGAAGTTTGGTAACGGTTAAAGCCACGCGTTTCGACGTTCGAATCCCACGTCAGTTCCTCTCCGCGTTCTCCAAAACGCTGCGTTTTTGGCCGTTTACCACGCCGATTTCACATCCGTTCGCATCGATAGTAAATACGTGTCGTATTTTCATAGAATAAGCTTATGTTATTCCAGTTTGACAAATTTTTGCTGATGTCAGTTCGTTACGTTAAACACGCGAAGTCTTTCTTTAAAGGCATCAAGACTTCAACGAACTTTCAAAAGGACATCGTAGGACTCATATCAGCTCAACTAACCATAATTAACCTTAAACCATGTTAATTATTTCTAAAACATGATTAGCATCACGTTAATCGTTGTACGAAATTTGCCGGTTGTCACATGCTTGACTTTAGAAGGCCTTATGATAGCTTCCTAACCTTCTCCAAGAGCTTTCAATGCTTCGGCTAGGAGGGGATGGGGTCCGAAAGTTTGTGAGAGGTTTGTAGAGTGTTGGTGTGGCAATGGTGAGTGATTCTTAACCTCCTTTTATATTGGATTGGGTATGAAATGGACAAGAAGATGGCAATGAAATCTCCTAGTTATGGATCAATCAAGGCATAGGTTTACAAATGAGTGTTAATGTTGACAACACAAGTATTCCTTGTCCATTTCCTTAGCTTCGGCCGATAGTTGGTAGTCACAAAGGGGGTATGCCTTCTTTCTTGGGAATGGAGCATCATTCTTGTCCTACATCCACTTCCATGCAAGTATGTGTCATGCCTTCCACCTTGTTCTTAGCCGAGAGGTTGTAAGAGGCTTCAAGAGGCAAAGGTTGACTAGTAAGGTGAATATGGAAGGTTTGTCTTATTGCCAATTTGGTGTAACTTGCCAACTATCATGAGCTTTCCTCATGCTTCCAATCAGCCGAGTATAAGACAAGAGGGTGGTGACAAAAATACCTAGATGATGGTGATGTTTGGAAGCTTTTATCTCAAGTCCCTATCATTCTTTGGCGGCCGCTAGTTCTCAAGAGACAAGGAGGGAAAGGGTGGTTTTTTAGGTGTTGTAAATTCTAATGTCCCTTCCATTTGTGTGCAAGTTTTGATTCCTTGTGTGAAAGTGACTTGAGGTGTTTGGGGTTTGTGCATGCTTCGGCCGAAGGGGGTGTCACCAAGATCATCATGCTCATGTCTATTTCTAGGGTCTAGGATATAGTGTAAGGTATTATGTGGAATGATGACAGTCATCGGATCTGTAACCCACCTTCTTATTTTTCCTGTCCGACTAATCAAAGAGTCACCGAGATATGGTGACTGTCATCAGCTTTGTAATCCTTGACCTTTCCTCTGTTTCTGATATGAATCCCGAGCTATGTTCGATAACCCGTATAAATTTTCCATACTCACACACACAACCGATGATGTGTGTTTGATGCTACTGTTTTAATGGTAAGATTAGTAACCTGATGTTAATCCGACAAGTGACTGGTGTATAATCTGTATTCGTAATTCCTTATTGGGCCCTATGTACCTTTCGGGTCCTAATTTGTATTCGATGAGTAATCCAGAACTCACCCGATTATCCTACGAATCACCCCATAGTCGTTGGACGATAGAGTGGATATTCTGGATGGTAGGATTGCTACATTCAAGGAGGATTCAGTTATTCATATTGATGCTCGAGATCAGATGCGTTATCAGATTGAGAGGTTGGAGTCTGACCTAGCCATTATGCAAGGAGATTTGTTCGAGGCAAAGAAAAAGATGGCTAAGCAGGATGTCAAGCTAGAGGAGATTGAAGCTAGTAAGGTTGGGATGGAGCAGCATTTGATGAATGCTGAGGAGAGGTACAGTGCAAAGAATATTATGGTATTTTGTAATTTACGGGAATAAGTTAACATTGGTAATTATCTATCATTTACTTTGTTTTGATTGTTCCTTTTCCTTTATGTTGGTTGTCGACTGTTAGCAGCGTGTGATTGTTTTGAAAATTATTATGTTAAGTATAAATATCGTTGTGGAATGATTTTAATATTCGATATAGTTAGATCTCAAAATCATTAGCTTATTTCTTAGGTATATTTTCTTCAAAATTGTATTGAAAAAAAGGAAAATTATGTTACCCATGTCAAGAGCGAACCTAGAGGCATGAGAAGATTTCCCAATTCACTCTTCAGGTATGGTCCTATCTTGAGAATAACACCGTTATGATAGTGAAAAAAGGTTAAGAATACTTACCTTTCGTTTTTCTTGTCAGGGCCATGAGTATTTATCAAAGTCTCTGGATGTTGTTGCTCAAGAACTTCATGAAGCCCAGACCAAGCTTGAAGATGTTCAAAAGATTTCTCATCAAAAGGGCAAATTTCTTGAGGCCAAGCTGGCAGAGACTGAGGCTGAACTGAAGAGAGTGAAGGCTAAGCCTGCTAAAGCCCTGTTGGATCAGAAGAAGGAGGCAGAGGATCACAGGAATGGGCTCATCAAGTCTGCTACTATTTCCGTCTTTCAGGCCAGGGTGAAAATGGCTCTCCAGGCCAGGGATCCAGGTTTCGATCAGAATACCTGGGATGTGGAAGCCTGGAAGGAGAAAATTAAGAGCCTGGGCGGAAAAGAAGTGGTTTATGAGCCTGCTCCTGTTGTCCATCCTAAAGGTGTAGCTAAGGTTCCTGAGGATGCAGAGGTGAAGGCAGCAGAGGCCAAGGTTGCTGAGGTGGTGAAGGATCTTGCAGTGGGCGATGAAGGATGTGTTGACTAGGCTGGAGCCCACTTTTTTATTTGATCTTTTGTGGTAGTATTTGGTTGAACAATTTCAGACCATTATTAATATGTAATAGCTTAGGATATTATAATGTTTGGGGTGGAGGGATCTTGGTTTCATGACGAAGCCCCAAATCTTTTGCTGACCCGGACCATAGATGTTGACCCCTGGTGGATGGGTCCTGGTTTTGGATGAAGCCAGGGGTTTACATCAAATTTTGACTTATGATGCATAAATAATATATGGTAACAATCTTTTGACGCTATCATCTTTGTGTTTCTTATTTCCCTTGATATTCTGCAAACATTAGCAAACATTTAGGGTGTAAAGGAATGATTGAAAATAATACCTTTTGTATTTTCTCTGTTGAATACTTCTTCTGATCTTGCCATATTCATCATAAGTCCTTCTCATTATCAGGATGGTCTTCATTATCCTGAGGATGTCCCCAGTTTCTTCTTTATTCTTGGGATGGTGTTGCATCCTGAGGATGTCCCCAGTTTCTTTTTCATCCTTGGGATGGTCTTGCATTCTGAGGATGTCCCCAGTGTAACATCTTCAATATAGACTTTAAGTCTACAATCGTTTATAAGAAAGAATTGTGTTTTAATAATATCCTGTAAAGGAAAACTTTGTTATTATACTGGCGACTTAGGCCTTTGGTTTAACTGGGATCAAAAACCCTTTTGTAATAACTTGGTGATAAAACCAATATATAACATCTTGAGAATAACTGGCGACAAGGCCCTTAGGAATAACTGGCGACAAGGCCCTGGTGACTAGACCAAATACGTAAGAGACATTGAAAAATGTCTAAACCTTAAGAGCTCCATTGTATATCTCAAAGATAATGAAATTGTCAGCCACTTTTACATGGACTGGTCCCACCATCCCGAAAATATACATGGGCATCTTGCGCACCAGGCGAGGGTTGCTAACCCAATGAGAAAGGTGAAAACCTTTAAACCTTAGGAAGGTGTCAGACACCTTAACGGAGGAAAGGGTGGCCAGCCCCCTAGTCTTCTAAGCATTCCATCTTCAGGATGGTATTGCAAAATTCTCAGGATGGACTATTTCTAGACCATGTTTAGTGAAAATATAATCGATCGAAATAAATTAAGGATAAGCACTTACATATGGAGATGATTCATCTCTATCAGCCTTCACATTCATCCCACCTGTGATTCGGACCATGGTTTCTCTTCCAGAGAGATCAGTCACATGCATCCCTAGGCATGGTAGTATTTTAAGTGAATAACATTCCAACCTCTTGGTAAAATCTCTCCTTCCATTGTTGACAGCCAATATGCTCCTTTACCAGCTTCGGAATCGATCAAGTATGGACCTTCCCACTTGGTTTTGTTGTATTTTTGAAGGCTTTTCTTAATACCAAGTCTCCCTCTTGAAATATTCTTATCCTGATGTTCTTGTTGTAAGCTTTAGCAATCCTTTGTTGATATGCTGCCACCCATAATTTAGCAGCTTCCCTGAGTTCGTCCACAGTTTCCAAATCCTGTAGTAATGATTCGGAATTGGTAGTTGCATCCTGAAGATGTTTCCTTGCTGTAGGCACGACCATCTCTGTTGGCAGCATTGCTTCTATTCCAAAGACCATCGAGAAAGGTGTCTGACCAGTAGCATTCTCAGAAGTAGTCCTATCAGCCCAAAGTACAAATGGAAGTTCTTCTGCCCATTTCCCTTTCTTTACCCCAAGCTTTTTCTTCAAGTTGTTGACGATGATTTTGTTTGAAGATTCTGCTTGTCCATTAGCTTGAGGATGGACTGGTGTTGAAGTCACCATCTTGATTCCCCAACTCTCACAAAAGTCAGTTGTTCTTTTGCTAATGAATTTAGAGCCATTGTCACAAATGATTTTAAATGGTACTCCAAATCTTGTTAGGATGTTTCTTTTGATGAATGAGACCACTTCTTTATCTCCGACTTGCACAAATGCTTCAGCTTCACTCCATTTTGAGAAGTAGTCTGTCATCACTAGCATGGATACCTTTCCTCGAGGGGCTTTGGGTAGCTTTCCTACTATGTCCATCCCCCATTTCATGAAGGGCCATGGTGAAATAATAGGATGTAGTGGTTCAGCAGGCTGGTGAAGGATGTTGCTATGTCTTTGGCATGCATCACACATTTGGGAATATAGCATGGCATCCTTCTTCATAGTAGGCCAATAGTATCCCGTTCTCAAAGTTTTCGAGTAGAGAGATCTTCCTCCTATATTGTTTCCACAGTCTCCTTCGTCGATGTCTTTGAGCACTTCGTTTGCTTCATCCTTGTTGAGACACCTCAAATATGGACCTGCAAGAGATTTTCTATACAAAATATTGTCTATAATTGTAAATTTAGATACCTTTACCCTGAAAGCCTTTGGATTTTCTTCATCAGGAATAACATCTTCTTGTATATATTTCATTATGGGAGTCATCCATGATGAATCGTCTTGTTCCTGAGTGGCTAAAACAGTGATATCCTCAGGATGGTCTGTTTTATCTTCAGGATGTACCTGGCTATCCTTAGGATGTGCCTGGCTATCCTCAGGATGCCACTCTTCAATCGCTGGTTTCGGGATATGGATGATAGGAATCTTGGATCCTTCTGGTAAATTAAAGGAGGATCCCAGGTTTGCTAAGGCATCAGCTTCAGCATTTTCTTCCCTAGGTACCTGTGTTAGTGAAAATTCTACAAAAGAAGTAGCTAAATTTTTAACAATTTCGAGATAAACGGCTAACTTTTGTCCTTTTACTGCATATGATCCATTAAAATGGTTAGTAATCAATAAAGAATCAACAAAGACTTCAATAATAATAACATGCATATCTCTAGCAAGTTGTAAACCAGCAATGAGAGCATGATATTCTGCCTCATTATTTGTTGTTTGAAATGCACATCTAATGGCATAGGGTATCTTGTCCCCTTGTTGCGATTTTAGTAGTATTCCTAGACCTGTGCCTCTTGCATTCGAGGCACCATCAGTGTATAGAGTCCATTTTTCCAAATTTTCATTTAGTTATTGAACTTCAGACTCTACTTCACTCAGGATGTCACTACTAAAATCATCCACAAAGTCTACTAGAGCCTGTGACTTGATTGCATTTCTAGGCTCATACTCTAAGTCAAAAGCACTTATTTTAACTGACCATTTTGTTATTCTTCCAGACATTTCAGGTTTTCTTAATACATTCTTAATGGGGTAATTAATTTAAACATATATTTTATGTGTTTCAAAATTGTGTCTTAACTTAGTTGAAGCCATTATTAAAGCTAAGATAAGGTTTTCGAGATGTGAATACCTAGTTTTAGCATCTAGTAGAGTTTTACTTACAAAATAGACAGGATGTCATTGCCCTTCGAACTCGTTTACCAATACAGCACTTATTGCATTCCCAGAAACTGCAAGATATAGCTTGAGAGGTTCTCCATCCTCAGGTTTCGTCAATAATGGAGCTACTGCAAGATAATCTTTCAGCTTCTTCAATCCTTCTTCATGTCTCTGTCCCCAGTCGAATTTGTTATTCTTCTTTAGGATGTCGTAGAACTCTTTGCATTTCTCTGAGAATTTCGAGATGAATCTATTCAGGGTTGCTATCTTGCCAGTCAGCCTTTGCACATCCTTAATATTTCTTGGGGATTTGAGATCAAGGATGGCCTTTATTTGTTCAGGGCTGGCTTCTATCCCTCTTTTTGTTACCAAGTATCCAAGAAACTTTCCAGGTCCAACTCCAAAATGGCATTTTGCTGGGTTTAACTTCATGTGGTAAGCATCCAGGATGTCAGAAGCTTCTTTGAGATCCCGAAGATGATCTTCTACTTTTTTGGATTTCACTACCATGTCGTCAATGTAGACCTCCATCGTGTCCCCAATCTTCTCTTTGAACATCATGTTCACTAGCCTTTGATAAGTGGCACCTGCATTTTTTAGTTCGAATGGCAAGGCTATATAACAATATATACCTGATGGTGTCATGAATGTTGTGTCCTCCTGATCATCTGGTTCCATCTGTATCTGTTGGAATCCTGAGGATGCGTCCATGAATGTCAGCATCTCGTGGCCTGCTGTAGCATCCACCACTGAATCTATGTGTGGTAATGGGAATGGATCTTTAGGACAGACCTTTTTATGGTCTGTATAGTCCATACACACTCTCCATTTCCCATTTTTCTTTTGAACTACCACAACATTCGCCAGCCATCTTTGGAATTTTACTTCCCTTATCATCTTAGACTTCAGCATCCTGTCAACTTCCTCTTGTATCATGATATTTCTCTCTGGAGCAAACTTCCTTCTTGTTTGCTGAATGGGCTTGAAACTCTTATCAATCCCAAGTTTGTGAGTAATGACATCCTTAGAGATGCCAGTCATATCTTCATGCTTCCAAGCAAAAGTAGACATCCTGCATTTAAGAAACGAGATTAGTGATTGTTCAATATCATGTGAGATATTCTTACCGATTTGCATAGTGATATCCTCGTTATTGTCGTCGAGGCGGACGACTTTCACATCCTGGTCAGGATGTACTTTAACATCCTGAGGATGGCACTATGCATCCTGCTGTAATTTCTATGCTTGACGGGATGAGGCCTTCATTGATGTCGTATAACAATCCTTAGCTTCCTGTTGATCGTTGTTGACCTTCACAACTCCCCATGGTGTGGGTAGTTTCACACACTGATGATATGTTGAAGGAACTGCCTTCATGTCATGTATCCAGGGTCTCCCCAGGATGACATTGTAGCAGGACAGGGAATCTATCACACAGAATCTCTGGATAGAGTTCACTCCTTTTACATATACTGGTAGCTTAATGTCACCCACTGTGCTTTTAGTTTCTCCACTGAAGCCCACCAAAACTGATGACCTGGAAACTATTTCAGACTCCAGGATGTTCATTCTCTTGAGGGCTTCAAGCTGGATGATATTCACTGAACTTCCTCCATCTACGAGAATCCCGTGAACAAAGTGGTTAGCAATATATAAAGTAATAACCAAACCGTCATGATGAGGGTCAAGAATGTTTTCTCTGTCTTCCTCCTATAAGCTGATCACTTTAGAGGTTGTCAGGATGGTCGTCTTCGTTGGTCTTTATCCCTTTTCAGACTTTGTTTCCCTCGCGTGTCTTTTAGCAACTGAGTATGAGGTTCCACAAATGTCTGACCCTCCTAAAATGAAGTTGATAATACCAGCATCCTTAGGTGGGGATGCTGCTCTTTCCGGGATGTTGGTACCATCCTGAGCCCTTGATTTCTTCTTGCCCAGGAGATCCTTAAGGTGACCTTTGCTCAAGAGCTATGCTATCTCCTTCCTCAAGGCGATGCAATCTTCAGTGGTATGGCCAAAATGTTCGTGAAAAGCACACCATTTGGATTTGTCTTTCCATCCTGTCTTGTTGTCCTTCTTCGGCCATCTCGCTTTGTCCCCTAGATCCTTCATGGCATACATCAATCCTGTTACATCCACCGAAAAACAATAGTCTGATAATTTAGGGCAGTCATCCTCATCGTCGTCCTCTACCACATTGACTTTCTTATTATCAGGCCTGGCATATGGTTTATGCTTGTATGGTTTGTATGTTGGAGTTGACTTTCAATTGGGATGGTTATAATTTGAAGACGATTCTATCCTCCCTTGTATGTTCTTATCGTCCTTAAGTCGGATCATTCTTAAAGCTCTGTTCCTGACTTCATCCAAGTTCCTGCATGGATTCATCACCAATTCTTGTTAGAATGGTGAATCTTTTTGCTGTCCCATCTTAAAAGCCTGAATTGCTGTTGTGACGTCCAGGTTCGGGATGTCAAGTGCTTCCTTTCCAAACCTAGTAATGAACTCTCTTAGTGATTCCCCTGTGGTAGAGTCACCCTGTATAGATCACTTGTCAAACGTTCGAACGTTCGACTACAAGAAAACAAATTATTAAACATGTTAATTAAATGTGCAAAAGAAGTAATAGAATAGGGAGGAACACTTAGGAGCCATTTCAGGGCTGGACTAGTGAGAGTCGAACCAAATCCCTTGCACAAGCATGCTTCTTTCAGATTGGCAGGGATTGGATTTATTTCCATCCTTTCCCTGTATTAGGCCACATGCTCCTCAGGATCTGTAGATCCATCACAGAGCTTCATGCTTGGAGTTTGAAACCGTTTTGGAATCTCTGCATCACATATTGGGGGTGCAAATCTTGACACCATATGGCATGCTGAGGATACCTCAGGGATGGGTTGCACTATACCTGGCACACTCGATACCATGTCCTTGATCTTCTAAAGCTCCCTTGCTAGTTGAGGGCTTATTCCTGTATCCTGCAAAGAAGCAATATCATTAGCAGTAAAAGTACTGGAACTTAAATTGTTACCGTTATTGTTCTATTCTTGGGATGGCACAGGTGTATATCCTGTATCCCTGATAGTTGCCATCCTGGGTGTAGTAGTTGTTTCAAGAGCAGAGAATACAGTGCTCATGGGGATGAAATCTCCTTGATGAACACCTCCAGAGATGCCATAATTGAAATCTAACACCCTTGGCTGTAATGGTGTCCCCATGTCTTCACTCGGTCTCTTCGATGATGTCTTGAGGGACTGTATCTCTCTCATTAGCATTCTGTTGGTCTCCTGCTGTTGCTGCATTTGATCCTTTACCATTTAATACATGGGTAGGATCTCATCATTTGACACTAAAACAGGAGAAAATCCAGATGCCCCCATTGCTGGCCTAGGTGGAATTTGAGAGGAAGCACTGTTTGAGAATGCAGGTGGAGGTGGTAAGGCAGTATTTCTGGTAGAGGTTGATGAAGGCATGGATGAAGAGACAGTTTTCTGGGAAGACGACATAGTTGTCATGTTTTGTAAAAAAGAATTAAATGAGAAAAGTTTTCATCAAAGTTTTTTTGTTAAAATAGCACCACTTGCCCCACGGTGAGCGCCAAATTGCTTTGGTCATAAATTACCTAGTTGAAATAATTTTGTATTCCAAATTAGAAATTGGGAGGTAGAGTGCTAAGAGTGTAAATTTATTGATAAAACTAGTTATATTCTGAAAATCTTTGATCAGGATGCAAAAAGGAATAAATAAGTGACAACTATGCTAGGCATGGCATAAGTCTGCTTCGGGATGGACAGTTATATCCTCGGGATGGAACTGTTTGTAATGAACGAATTAAGGAATAAAACACAAAGAACAACCCTCGATCTACGAGGAAAGCCCTTGATCAGTTGTAGATCGCCGGCATAAAACCTCAGGAGGAGACTAGGCCCCTACCTTGTTTGTTAATATTAATTTGGTAAAAAAGTACAACTTTGGATGAGTAAGTGGACGAGTATACTAAGATTACAATGATTTTGAGAGTGTTTCTAAGTGTATGTATGCCGCTATAGTGTAAGCAAAGTGTATGTAAGTGTCCTATACTCGTCCAATACTCCCCTTTATATAGTACATGAGAATAACTAAAGAATCCCGTGAGATCCGCTAAGTAGTTAAGCTTCTTCAATGTTGTGTAGCAGCTGCTCTAGGTGAACGTTGGAGGTCTTCAACAGAAAGTAGTCGTTTGTTAACGGTTTCTCCTTAGCTAGTGAATGTTCCAGCTGTTTCCTTCTTTATTGCCTATATTAAATGTATATCGGTTACAACTTTGACTCCATCTTCAATCCTGAACCATGAGTTATATTCCTATCTTTGACTTCTTCACTTGAGGATTATAATATAGACGTTGCTGAATATATAAATCTATATTATAACTTAGTTGTACCTGCAATTATACAAAACAAAGCTAATTCGTTAGTTCATTATCAGGATGTGCACATGCTGAATTACTATGACATCCTGAAGTCAGGAGAGTCCTTCAGCATCCTGAGGATGGTACATTAGGGATGTAAGGTAAAATCATCCTGAGGATTTTCACCCACAACAATAACGTTGTTCAAAACACTCAGGTTCAAGATGGTTCGTCATGGATAACTCCTAAAATGAAGTATTTACAAGAAGATGTCATCCATGATGGAGAAAATGCAAAAGCTTTCAGGATGAATTTATCAAAATTTACTATTATAGACAATATTTTGTATAGAAAATCTCTTGCAAGTGCATATTTGAGGTTTCTCAACAAAGAAGAGGCAAATGATGTTCTCAAGGGTATCTATGAAGGAGATTGTGGGAATCACACAGGAGGAAGATCTCTTTATTCGAAGACTCAAAAGATACGATACTACTGGCTAACTATGAAGAAGGATGCCATGTTGTATTCTCAAAAGTGTGATCCATGTCAAAGACATAGTAACATCCTTCACCAGCCTGCTGAACCATTACATCCTATTATTTCACCATAGCCTTTCATGAAATGGGGAATGGATATAGTAGGAAAACTACCCAAAGCTCCTGGTGGAAAGGTGTTCATGTTAGTAATGACGGATTATTTCTCAAAATGGATCGGAGCCGAAGCATTTGTACAAGTCAGGGATAAAGAAGTGGTGTCATTCATCAAGAGGAACATCGTAACAAGATTCGGAGTACCAGCTAAAATCATTTGTGACAACGGCTCTTAATTCATTAGCAAAAGGACAACTAACTTTTGTGAGAGTTGGGGGATCAAGATGATAACTTCAACACCAGTCCATCCTTCGGCTAATGGACAAGCAGAATCCTCAAACAAAATCATTGTCAACAACTTAAAGAAGAAGCTTGGGGAAAAGAAAGGGAAAAGGGCAGAAGAACTTCCATTTGTACTATGGGCTGATAGGACTACTTCCAAGAATGCAACTGGTCAAACACCTTTCTCCTTGATCTTTGGAACGGAAGCAATGCTGCCAACAGAGATGGCCATGCCTACAGCTAGAAAACATCTTCAGGATGCAACTACCAACTCGGAAGCCCTATTGCAAGATTTGGAAACTGTGGACGAACTAAGTTAAGGATGGCAGCCTAACAAGAAAGGGTTGCTAAAGTCTACAACAAAAGTATAAGGGTAAGAAGATTTCAAGATGGAGATTTGGTACTAAGAAAAGCCTTCCAAAATACCATAAAACCAAGTGATGGCAAGCTAGCTCCTAAATGGGAAGGACCATACTTGATGGATTCCGAAGCTGGCAAAGGAGCATATTGGCTATCAACGATGGAAGGAGAAATTTTACTAAGAGCTTGGAATGCAATTCATTTAAAATATTACCATGTGTAAAGATTCATGTGACTGATCTCTCTGAAAGAGAAACGATGGTTCAGATTACTGGTAAGATGATGGTGAAGGCTGACAGAGATGAATCATCTTCATATGTAGGAACTTTTCCTTAACCCATTTCAATCGTTTATGTTTTTACTAAACATGGTCTAAAAATAGTCCATCCTGAGAATTTTGTAGTACCATCCTGAAGATGGAACGCTCTGAAGACTAGAGGGCTGGCCACCCTCTCCTACGTTAAGGTATCGGACACCTTCCTAAGGTTTAAAGGTTTTCACCTTTCTCATTGGGTTAGCAACCCCGCCTGGAGCGCACGTTGTTCATGTATATTTTCAGGATGGTGGGACCAGTCCATGTAAAAGTGGCTGACAATTTCATCATTTTTGAGATATATATTGAACTCTTAAGGTTTAGACATTTTCAATGTGTCTTACGTATTTGGCCTAGTCGCCAGTGGCCTTGTCACAAGTTATTCCTAAGATATTACAATAGGCCTTGACGCCAGTTATCCTCAAGATGCTACATTTTGGTTTTGTCACCAAGTTATTCTAAATGGGCTTGACCCCAGTTTATTTAAAGGCCTAGTCGCCAGAACAGTAACAATGTTTACCTTATACAGGGTATAATCAGAATTCATTCTTGAAAGGAATATGAACTAAGAATCTATCTTGAAAATACTACACTGGGGACATCCTCAGAATAATGAAGACCATCCTGAGGATGACAAAGAGAAAAAAGATCCACAGGAGCTTCGGGGAGTGTGGGAACTTCTAGTGACTTCATTCCCTAAAACCTCTTGAGTCATCCTGAACAGGAGATCTGTTCTTTTGACGATAAGGAGATTCGAGCCCTAAAGAACTCAAAAATCTTCCCCAAGATCAGATTTTGCATCTCCTACCTGGGTCTGTTTCCTGTACTTACCATTCCTTCTAGGGTTGAGGTATCCATTTCCCAAGTTTATCAAAGATTTCTTTGATATGACTAGGATGGCTTATTCCCAATCCATGCTTGAACTCTGGAAAATTATGATGGTCTGTAGCAAGGTCGTCGAAGATCATGGTGTCCATCTTCAACTGGGGGACCTGGCCCATGTTTATAAGTTGAGGACACACGGTTCCCACCGTTATGTTCTTCAAGTTATAGAAAAGGATCCACCCTTTCTGTTTAATGTGGTAAAATCTGAGAAAAATTGGAAAACGAAGTTTTTCTTTGTTAAAAGAAGCTCTATTCCCCAAGGGGATGAGATTCCTCTTTATTGGTTAAAGAGTGGTAAAATTGTTTTTAGTGTTTTTATAAAAAAATTTAGTTACATCCTGAAGATGCTAACATCCTGAATTTTTTTGTTTAATAGGTGCTTTGTTTGCTAAGTTTGCTACTCCTGTGAACGACCCTTTCTCTGGTGTGAAGTTATTTACAAGTTACCTGAATCAGAAAAGACTTTGAAGTGGAAGGGAGTTACACCACCAGTCAAGCCTCTAAGATGTCTTGTGAGTATGTTATGTTACATCTTGGGGATGTTTACTATTTGGTTTATTAACCCTGTTATTGCCTTAGCATCAGCCAAGAAACATGCTTCCTTTGACCTGGATGATATTGATAGCATGAATGCCAAGCCAACCAGGGTGACCTCTCCATCTCCTTCAAGCTCCAAGATGGCTACTCCTTCATCCAACCCTCCTAAATCTAGGGCTGCTGCTACTTCAAAGAAATGGAAGGGGAGTGCTGCTACTGCTATTGCTCAGGAGATTACCCCTTTTGAGGGTTTGAGCTGTAACGATATTTTGAGCAAGATCTCTCAATTCACTCTTCAGGTATGGTCCTATCCTGAGGATAACTCTGACATGTTAGTGAAATAAGGTTAGGAATACTTACCTTTTCTTTTCTTGTTAGGGCCATAAATATCTGTCAAAGTCTTTGGATGCTGTTGCTTAAGAACTTCATGAGGCCCAGACCAAGCTGAGGACGTCCAGGAGATTTCTCATGATAAGGGCAAATATCTTGAAAGCAAGCTGGCAGAGACTGAAGCGAGCTGAAGAGAGTGAAGGCTGAGCATGCTAAGGCCATGTTGGATCAGGAGAAGGAGGCACAGGATCACAGGAATGGGCTCATCAAGTCTGCTACTATTTCTGTCTTTCAGGACAGGGTGAAGATGGCTCTCCAGGCCAAGGATCCAGGATTCGATCAGAATACCTGGGATGTTGAGGCTTGGAAGGAGAAAATTAAAAAGCCTGGGCGGAAAGGAGGTGGTTTATAAGCCTGCTCCTGTTGCCCATCCTGAGGATGTGGCCAAGGATCCTGAGGATGCAGAGGTGAAGGCAGCTGAGGCCAAGATTGCTGAGGTGGTGAAGGACCTTCCAGGGGGCGATGAAGGATGTGTTGACTAGGCTGGAGCCCACTTTTTTATTTGATCTTTAGTGGTTGTGATGGTCGTATTTGGTTGAACAATTTCAGACAATTTATTTTGGTATGTAATAACTTAGGATATTATTAGGTTTGGAGTGGAGGGATCTTGGTTTCAAGACGAAGCCCCAAATCTTTTGTTGCCCCGGACTGTAGATGTTGACCCCTGGTGGATGGATCCTGGTTTTGGATGAAGCTAATGGTTGACATCAAGTTTTGACTATGATGCATTAATAATATATGGTAATAATCTTTTGACGCTATCATCTCTGCGTTGTTTATTTCCTTTTGATATTCTGCAAACATTAGCAAACACATAGGATGTAAAGAAATAATCAAAATAATACCTTTTGTATTCTTTTTGTTGAGTAGTTCTTCTGATCTTGTCACATTCTTCATAAATCCTTGTCATCTTCAGGATGGTCTTTATTATCCTGAGGATGTCCCCAGATTCTTCTTCATCCTTGGGATAGTCTTGCATCCCGAGGATGTACCCAGTGTAGTATATTCAAGACTTTAAGTCTACAATCCTTTGTAAAATTGAATTTAATAATATCCTCGAAAGGAAAACTTTGTTATTATACTGGCGACTTAAGCCTTTGGTTTAACTGGTATCAAACCCCTTTGTAATAACTTGGTGACAAGACCAATATGTAACATCTTGAGAATAATTGACGACAAGGCCCTTAGGAATAACTGGCGACAAGGCCCTGGTGACTAGACCAAATACATAAGAGACATTGAAAAATGTCTAAACCTTAAGAGCTCAATGTATATCTCAAAGACAATGAAATTGTCAGCCACTTTTACATGAACTGGTCCCACCATCCCGAAAATATACATGAGCAACGTGCGCACTAGGCGAGGGTTGCTAACCCAATGAGAAAGGTGAAATCCATTAAACCTTAGGAAGGTGTCAGACACCTTAACGGAGGAGAGGGTGGCCAACCCTCTAGTCTTCTAAGCACTCCATCTTAAGGATGGTACTGCAAAATTCTCAGGATGTACTATTTCTAGCCCTTGTTTAGTGAAAATATAATTGATCAAAATAGATTAAGGTGAAGTACTTACATATGGAGATGATTCAACTCTATCAGCCTTCACCTTCATCCCACCTGTGATTCGGACCATGGTTTCTCTTCCAGAGGGATCAGTCACATGCATCCCTAGGCATGGTAGTATTTTAAGTGAATAGAATTCCAAGCCCTTGGTAGAATCTCTCCCTCCATTGTTGATAACCAATATGCTCCTTTACCATCTTTAGAATCGATCAAGTATGGACCTTCCCACTTGGGAGCTAGCTTACCATCGTTTGGTTTCATTGTGTTTTGGAAGGCTTTTCTTAGTACCAAGTCCCCTTCTTGAAATCTTCTTATCCTGATATTCTTGTTGTAAGCTTTAGCAATCCTTTGTTGATATGCTGCCATCCTTAACTTAGCAGCATCCCTGTGTTCATCCATAGTTTCCAAGTCCTGTAGTAATGCTTCAGAATTGGTAGTGGCATCCTGAAGATGTCTTCTTGCTGTAGGCATGACCATCTCTGTTGGCAGCATCGCTTCTGTTCCAAAGACCAAGGAGAAAGGTGTCTGACTAGTAGCATTCTTGGAAGTAGTCCTATCAACCCAAAGTACAAATGGAAGTTCTTCTGCCCATTTCCCCTTTCTTTTCTCCAAGCTTCCTCTTCAAGTTGTTGACAACGATTTTGTTTGAAGATTCTGCTTGTCCATTAGCTTGAGGATGGACTGGTGTTGAAGTTACCATCTTGCTCCCCCAACTCTCACAAAAGTCAGTTGTTCTTTTGCTAATAAATTGAGAGCCATTGTCACAAATAATTTCAGATGGTACTCCAAATCTTGTTAGGATATTCCTTTTGATGAATGAGACCACCTCTTTATCTCTAACTTGCACAAATGCAACTGCTTCAATCCATTTGGAGAAGTAGTCTGTCATTACTAGCATGAATATCTTTCCTCCGGGAGCTTTGGGTAGCTTTCCTACTATATCCATTCCCCATTTCATGAAGGGCCATGGTGAAATAATAGGATGTAGTGGTTCAGCAGGCTGGTGAAGGATGTTGTTGTGTCTTGGCATGGATCACATTTTTGGGAATATAGCATGGCATCCTTCTTCATAGTTGGCCAATAGTATCCTGTCCTTAAACTCTTCGAGTAGAGAGATCTTCCTCCTGTATGATTTCCACAATCTCCTTCGTGGATATCCTTGAGTACTTCATTTGCTTCATCTTTGTTGAGACACCTCAAATATGGACCTGCAAGAGATTTTCTATACAAGATATTGTCTATAATTGTAAATTTAGATACCTTCATCCTGAAAGCCTTTGGATTTTCTCCATCAGGAATGACATCTTCTTGTAAATATTTCATTATGGGAGTCATCCACGATGAATCGTCTTGTACCTGAGTTGCTAAAACAGTGATATCCACGGGATGGACTGTTTTATCCTCAGGATGTGCCTTGCTATCCTCAGGATGCCACTCTTCAATTGCTGGTTTCAGGATGTGGATGATGGGAATCTTGGATCCTCCTGGTAAATTTAAAGAGGATCCCAGATTTGCTAAGGCATCAGCTTCAGCGTTTTTTTCCCTAGGTACCTGAGTTAGTGAAAATTCTACAAAAGAAGTAGCTAAATTTTTAACAATTTTGAGATAAACAGCTAACTTTTGTCCCTTTACAGCATATGATCCATTGAAATGGTTAGTAATCAACAAAGACTTCAATATTAACAATATGCATGTCTCTAGCAAGTTGTAAACCAACAATGAGAGCTTCATACTCTGCCTCATTATTGGTTGTTTGAAATGCACATCTAATAGCATGGGGTATCTTGTCCCCTTGTGGCGATTTTAGTAGTATTCCTAGACCTGTGCCTCTTACATTCGAAGCACCATCAGTGTGTAGAGTCCATTTTTCTAAATTTTCCTTTAGTTGTTGAACTTCAGACTCTACTTAACTCAGGATGTCACTACTGAAATCAGCCACAAAGTCTGCTAGAGATTGTGATTTGATTGCATTTCTAGGCTCATATTCTAAGTCAAAAACACTTAATTTAACTGACCATTTTGCCATTCTTCCAAACATTTCAGGTTTTCTATGTACATTCTTAATGGGATAATTAGTTTGAACATATATTTTATGTGTTTCAAAATGGTGTCTTAACTTAGTAGAAGCCATTATTAAAGCTAAGATAACGTTTTTCAAGATAAGAATACATGGTTTCAGCATCTAGTTGAGTTTTACTTACATAATAGACAGGATGTTGTTGCCCTTCGAAGTCCATTTCCAAGACAGCACTTATTGCAAAAAAAAAACAACTTATTGCACTCCAGAAACTGCAAGATATAACTTGAGAGGTTCTCCATCCTCAGGTTTCATCAATAATGGAGCTGCTACAAGATAATCTTTCAGCTTCTTCAATGCTTCTACATGTCTCTGTCCCCAGTCGAATTTGTTATTGTTCTTCAGGATGTCGTAGAACTCCTTGCATTTCTCTGAGGATTTTGAGATGAATCTATTCAACTATCCTGCCAATCAGCCTTTGCACATCCTTGATATTTCTTGGGGATTTGAGATCAAGGATGGCCTTTATTTTTCAGGGCTAGCTTCTATCCCTCTTTTTGTTACCAATATCCAAGAAACTTTCCTGCTCCAACTCTGAAGTGGCATTTTGCTGGATTTAACTTCATGTTGTAGGCATCCAGGATGTCAAAGGCTTCTTTGAGATCCCGACGATGATTTTCTGCTTTCTTGGATTTCACTACCATGTCATCAATGTAGACCTCCATCGTGTCCCAATCTTTTCCTTGAACATCATGTTCACTAGCCTTTGATAGGTGGCACCTGCATTTTTTATTCCGAACGGCATGGCTATTTAACAATATATACCTGATGGTGTCATGAATGCTGTATCCTCCTGATCATCTGGTTCCATCTGAATCTGTTGGAATCCTGAGGATGCATCCATGAATGTTACATATCGTGGCCTGATGTAGCATCCACCATCATGTTCACTCTCCATTTCCATTTTTGTTTGAACCACCACAAACATTTGCTAGCCATCTTGGGAATTTTACTTCCCTTATCATCTTGGATTTTAGCAGCCTGTCCACTTCTTCCTGTATGATGATATTTCTTTCCGAAGCAAACTTCCTTCTTTTCTGTTGAATGGGCTTGAAACTCTTATCAATCCCAAGTTTCCGGGTTATGACATCCTTAGAGATGCCAGTCATTTCTTCATGCTTCCATGAAAAAGTAGACATCCTGCATTCAAGAAATGAGCTTACTGATTGTTCAATATCATGAGGATATTCTTACCGATTTGCACAGTGATATCCTTGTTACTGTCGTCGAGGCAGATGGCTTTTACATCCTCGTCAGGATGTGCTTTAACATCCTGAGGATGGCACTGTGCATCCTGCTGTAATTGCTAGCTTGTCGGGATGAGGCCTTCATTGATGTTGTATAGCAAACCTTAGCTTCCTGCTGATCGCTATTGACTTTCACAACTCCCCAAGGTGTGGGTAGTTTCACACACTACTGATATGTTTGAAGGAACTGCCTTTATGTCATGTATCCAGGGTCTCCGAGGATGACATTAGCAGGATAGGGATCTATCACACAGAATCGCTGGATAGAATTCACTCCTTCTACATATACTGGTAGCTTAATGTCGCCCACTGTGCTCTTAGTTTCTCCACTGAAGCCAACCAAGACTGATGATCTGGAAACTGTTTCAGATTCCATGATGTTCATACTCTTTGAGAGCTTCAAGCTGGATGATATTCACTGAACTTCCTCCATCTACGAGAATCCTGCGAACAAAGTGGTTAGCAATATATAAAGTAATAACCAAACCGTCATGATGAGGGTCAAGAATGTTCTCTCGGTCTTCTTCCTCAAAGCTGATCACTTTAGAGGTTGTCAGGATGGTCGTCTTCGTAGGTCTTTCTCCTTTTTCAAACTTTGTTTCCCTCGCGTGTCTTTTAGCAGCTGATATGAGTTCCACAATTGTCTGATCCTCCTGAAATAAAGTTAATAATACCAGCATCCTTAGGTGGGGATGCTGCTCTTTCTGGGATGTTGGTGCCATCCTGACCCTTGACTTTCTTTTTGCCCAGGAGATCCTTAAGGTGATCTTTGCTCAGAGATATGCTATCTCTTCCTTAAGGCGATACAATCTTGAGTGGTGTGACCGAAAATCTTCGTGTAAGGCACACCATTTGGATTTGTCCTTCCATCCTGTCTTATTATCTTTCTTTGGCCATCTTGCTTTGTCCCCTAGATCCTTCATGGCATACATCAATCCTGTTACATCCACAGAAAAACAGTAATCTGATAATTTAGGGCAATCATCCTCATCGTCGTCCTCTACCACATGACCTTTTTATTATCAGGTCTAGCTTATGGTTTATGCTTATATACGTTCGTATGTTGGAGTGGAACTTTCGATTGGGATGGTTATATTTTGAGGATGACTCTATCCTCTCTTGTATCTTCTTATCATCCTCAAGTCGGATGAATCTCAAAGCTCTGTTCCTGACTTCACCAAGTTCCTGCAAGGATTCATCACTAACTCTTGGTAGAATGGTGAATCTCTTTGCAGCCCCATCTTGAATGTCTGTACTGCTGTTGTGACATCCAGGTTCGGATGTCAAGTACTTCCTTTCCAAACCTAGTAATAATTCTCTTAGTGATTCCCCCTGTGGTTGAGTCACCCTGTATAGATCACTTGTCAAATGTTCAAACGTTCGACTACAAGAAAAATGATTATTGAACATGTTAATTAAATGTGCAAAAAAGTAATAGAATAGGGAAAGTAAAAGAAGTAATAGAATATGGAGGAACACTTAGGAGCCATTTCAGGGCTGGACCAGTGAGAGTTGAACCAAATCCCTTGCATAACCATGCTCCCTTTAGATGGCAGGGATTGGATTTATTTCCATCCTTTCCCTATATTGAGCCACATGCTCCTCAGGATATGTAGATCCATCATAGAGCTTCATGCTTGAGTTTGAAACGCTTTGGGATCTCTGCATCACATATGGGGGATGCAAATCTTGACACCCTATGGCATGTTGAGGATACCTCAGGGATCGATTGCACTATCCCTGGCACACTCGATACCGTATCCTTGATCTATGTAGCTCCCTTGCTAGTTGAGGGCTTATTCCTGTATCTGCAAAGAAGCAACGTCATTAGTAGTAAAAGTACCGGAACTTAAATTGGTTACCGTTATTGTTATATCCTTGGGATAGCCCAGGTGTATATCCTGGATCCCTGGCGTTGCCATCCTGGGTTGCAGTAGTTGTTTCTGGAGCAGAGAACCCAGTGCTCATGGGGATGAAATCTCCTTGATGAACACCTCCGAGATGCCAGAATTGAAATCCAACACCCTTGCTGCAATGGTGTTCGGTCTCTTTGAGGATGTCTTGAGGATTGTATCTCTCTCATTATCATTCTGCTGGTCTCCTGCTTTTGTAGCATTTGATCCTTCAGCATTGAAAACATAGAAAGGATCTCATCATTTGATACGAAAACAGGAGAAGATCCAGATGTCCCCATTGCTGTCTAAGTGTAATCTGGGAAGTAGCACTCTTTGAGAATGCAGGTGGGGTGGCAATGCAGTATTTTCTGGCAGAGGTTGAAGATGGCATGATGAAGAAACGTGTTTTCTGGGAAGAACACATAGTTGGCAACTTTTTGTAAAAATGAGTTGATTGAGAAAAAGTTTTTAACAAAGTTTTTTGTTAAAATAGCACCACTTGCCCCACGGTGGGGCGCCAAATTGTTTTGGTCAAAAATTACCTAGTAGAAATAATTTGTATTCCAAATTAGAAAGTGTGAGGTAGAGTGCTAAGAGTGTAAAATCAAATGTTAAAAACTAGTTATATTCTGAAAATGCTTAGTCAGGATGCAAAAAGAAATAAATAAGTGACAACTATGCTCGGGATGGCTTAGGTATGTTTCGGGATGGACAGTTTATATCCTCGGGATGTAATTGTTTGTTAAATTCAAGGAATGAACAAATAAAGTAGTAAAACACAAAGAACAACACTCGATCTACGAGAAAGACCTTGATCAGTTGTAGATCGCCAGTATAAACCCTCAGGAGGAGACTAGGCCACTGACTTGTTTGTTAATATTAATTTGGTAAAAAGATTACAACTTTGGATGAGTGAATGGACGAGTGTTCTATGATTACAATGATTGTGTGAGTGTTTCTAAGCAGCTAAGTGTATGTGTATAGCTCACTGTAAGCAATTTGTCCTATAGTCGTCCAACACTCCCATTTATATAGTACATGTGAATAAATAAAGAATCCCGTAAGATCCGCTGACTAGTTAAGGTCTTTGAAGTCTTCAGATGACCGTTGTGGCAGTTTCACCTCAGGTTTATGTTGTTCATCTGTTTACTTATATTTCGCCGATATTTAATATGTATTTGGTTACAACTTTGACTTCATCTTTGATCTTGGACTATGGCTTTC